>CM040470.1:855040-873060 GCA_022758105.1 Pangasianodon gigas
TCTCTCTCTCTCTCTCTCTCTCTCTCTCTCTCTCTCTCTCTCTGTCTCTCTCTGTCTTTCTGTCTCTCTCACTCTCTCTCTGTCTCTCTCCCTCTGTCTTTCTGTCTCTGTCTGTCTGTCTGTCTGTCTCTCTCTCTCTCTGTCTTTCTATCTCTCTCTGTCTCTATCTCTATCTCTCTCTGTCTTTCTCCCTCTCTGTCTCTGTCTCTCTCTGTCTCTCTCTGTCTCTCTCTCTCTCTCTACTGTAGCTTAACAGTTGCTGCCTGTTTCACACTCAATTGACTCTGTAGATCACAAGTCACTCGACTGTGTGTGTGTGTGTGTGTGTGTGTGTGTGTGTGTGTTATTATATATTTGGGTGGGGACTTTGTTAAATCTTCACACATTGCCAGATCAGACAGGAACCAGCGGAACTTGAGGTTCTGCTCATATCAGCTGCAAACAAATTAATAACGAAGCAGCTCTGAGACACAGGATCTTTATATTTAATTGCTGATAATTCTAATAAATAAACTAGCATGCTAACTAGCATGAGTTCACTGGATATGGCTTGATATCACAGCTTACTTCCTAACTAGCATTAATTTGCTAAATAAAGATAGATAGCACATGTTACTTGCTAGCTAGAATTAATTTGCTAAATAGAGATAGATATCAAGTTACTTGCTAGCTAGCATTGGTTTGCTAGATATGGATAAATATACAGCTATAGATATAGATAGATAAATAGTCTAGATAGATAAAAGTCACTTGCTAACTAGCATTAGTTTGCTAAATAAAGATAGATAGCACAAGTTACTTGCTAGCTAGCACTAGTTTGCTAAATAGAGATAAGCATAATACATTTTTTGGAACTATGAGATTTTAAGACACATCTCATAATTCCATTCACCAGATGACAGATTTGCTTTTTAAATTTTCTGTTAAAATGCTGCTTCATGAAAACAACAACAAAATCAAACAATAAGTTCATACTAAGTAGTTTTTAACGCAGTATTGTGGTGATATCATTTACAAAAACTTTCTTTAAAATGACCCTTTGTACTACAACAGAGCATCATTATAAATGAATAGTTAATAGTATGTGTGTGTGTGTGTGTGTGTGTTTTGCAGTCAGACCCCCCACCTGGGAGCAGGTTTTAATCTCTGCTGTCGTTCGTGTCTCTGTAATCACATGAGATGGGATGATGGCGGCTCCTGGACCTCCTGCGGTGTGTCAGGCTGTATTTACGTGTGTTAAGGTGTGTGTGTGTGTGTTAAGGTGTGTGTGTGTGTGTGTGTTGATATAAAGACCCCCGGGTGAGAAGCAGACCCCCAGGCGAGCACTTTTACATTCAGAGGTCCTTGCTAATGGACGGAGCAGTGTGCAGAGACACACACTTCACGTCCTGTCCATCTTTCTCTTCATTTTCACGTCTCTCGCTGCATGGCTCTTTAACACACACCGTATGTGGCCTTCTGTAATATATGATGTTTATGATAAACACCCGTGGTCACATGATCAACGCAAACGTGTAGGAGGTCCAGGACTAACTCGGGTCCAAAAGTCTGCATCCAGTATCAAGAGCTGTTTTTATTTCATTATTCATCAATTAGCATTTTGTCCAATTCTCCATTAGTTACTTATTAACTACTGACGTTAACACATAAAAATACTTCAGTTACTGTTATTAAACTTAGAGCTCATTTCAAGCATTAAAAAAAGTTCTTACATTTTCATTTCGACCTTTCGGGAGTTTGGTGCAAATCTAAAAGATCATGACTCAAATGATTTTATTCTTTTTTTTTACCAGTTAGAAGTACAATCAACATTTTTTATTAACCATAATTTTAATTTATACCCGTTTGTATGGATTCCAACATTGGGCCTCATTTATCAACCTGGATACAAACAAATTTATTTGTAAATCATTTAAAAATTCCAGTTACTTCATGAAAACATTTGTAGCCTGCGTTTCGCTCCTGCACAGATTATGTACAGGGCTGCGGGTTACGCTGTCGAGTTTAAATCACTTATTTATTTCAGTTATTTAATTAATTTAATGTTATCTAATCAATTTAATCACGTTAATGACTTGAAAGCAAGCGATTCCAAAACAAATCCATAAATCACGATGAATAAGACTAGCCGTACAATGAGGACAAAAGTAATGACACCCTATGAAAGGAGGAAGAGTTATTGTTTGTGTGTGTGTGTGTGTGTGTGTGTGTCTGGTAGCTGACACGCTGCAGTGGCTGAGCTGCATTACTGGAAGATTTAGCACACACCATAATTAGGAGGCGCTCTTTCACACTTTAGATGCCGTTTTCAGCTCTTTGTGAACTTGTGGGCGTGGCTAAATGTAAACGTGCCGTGAATGCGCTTAGTAAATTAAGCCTGATTAGTGTTTATCGACACATGCACGTGAGTATGAAGAAAATCAGAAACTTTTGTAAATAGGGTGGGAATTTTTAGCATCATTTAGACTCATTACTTACACTTTAGTGAAGATTTTGAAACAATAAATATAATTTCTGTCCTTTTTTTAACCCTTTGTTTTTTACACATCAACAATAAAACGTGTATGATACATACTACATAGGTTTATTATTTATATTATAACTGCTATGCATACGTTTTTACATTTTTACTTCTAGATTTTATTCAATATTTTCTTTATTTAGTCTACTTTATCTTGTTTTTATCTTTATTTTATTCTTACTTTATTCTTATGTGTATTTGTGCCTTGTGTTTTATGTATGCTGCTGGAACACTCTAATTTCCCCTTGGGATCAATAAAGTGTTATTTTATTTTATTTTATCTTATCTTAAAGTGCGTTTCTGGAGATTTAATTCTGTTGGAATGAAATGTACAGCATCACAACAATTTAAGAAAACGTTCTCACACACAAAGAAATAAATCCAGAGACTCGTTTATTTCATGAGATCATTTATGTAGGTCAGGAATTTACAGAACAACATAGTCTCAGTAAAATGTCTCAGTTGAATTACAGCTCAGCGTTGGTCATCAACGTTACCGGATTTGCGTCCTACAGGCACTTTGATCTTTTACACAATTTCAGATTTTTGTAAAAAAAAAAATTCCAGGTAGTAAAGACCAGAACTCCGGCCGCTTAATTAACATCCGATTCATCAACACGCTTACAATGAAGTTAAGACATTTTACACAAATTATAAACATACGATTCAAATGACTTAAAAAAAAAACCAGGAACTTAATACAACAACACTACACCTACTGCAAATCCACATAACGCAATAATGTTCAAAATTATTATCTACATATTTATGCGAAATAAACAGCAGTGCTCAATCTCTCAGTGCCACCGAAGGTTTTTTGGTCAGAAATAAATAGATGAAATAAAAAAAAAAAAAAAAAATCTCCCAGTGTTTTATAATACACAGTGTGACTTAAATATCAAATAGATTGTTTATAAACGACATTACATCATAAAACCGTGTTTTTTTCCCTCATTGTTCTTTCTGCTTATAAAAAAATGAAGAACTATGCAACTTCAGAGGCACGATAAAGAAATAAAAGTGTGTGTATGTGTGTGTGTTTTATAAAGATTTACATTACAGGGACTGAAGATTTTGCGAGGACAAACGTCCAGCTGCACCAGTTCAACTTAAGCTAATTAAAATGTACAAAAAACAACCTGAAATCAAAACAAACCTTTTCTTCGTTAGCTCGAGTTCTTGGTGAAATTATTCACGATCTCCACTAATCACGTTTTTCCTCCGTAATCTTCCAGCGACATTTCCCCGCCTCTAAACGTCCTCTGATTTTTTTTATTTTATTACATCACTGTACAATTGTGGGAGGGACAAAATATATCAACCAATCATTTCCTGTCATGTTTCACCTCCCCTCCCCCACGCCTAGCCAAAACAGACCATCTGTTTTGCTAATTTTTTTAAAATACATTTGACAAGAAAAGCATTCACGCTGACAAACTGACATTTTCCTCGTGAGAATGACGTCTCTAGTTTCACAGGATTAAAAAAACGTCAGTGGAGTAACTGCAGAGAGAGCCGAGCGTCTAGAGCCGACTCCATGTTTGTTTTTTGGGAAACGCCCACATTTCAAACGCCAATCAATTTCCAACTAAAAAAAAAAAAAAAAGTCCCTCCCACCCAAATACGCAGTTTCAATCAGACATACGTTAAATCACAGAAGAAAAATGTGTTTCTTCTGTTTCAGGTTGCAAACAGTTAAAATAAGAGCTGTGTAGAATTTGCGGTGCTTCGTAACTGCCGAATGTGACACTTTTAAAATCCGTAACATCAGCAACAGGAAACGATGCATCTTCTGTATTTACATTTTAAACGAAAGTCCGAATATAATCCGAATCTTCACACGGGGTAAATAAACGGGTGCAGTCTGTCATGGAGAACACTGGAAACCATGACATATGAAATGTGTTAAAAACATTAGCTATGTTATAATAGTACAATTACGCAAAAAAAACCCAAAAACAATAGATTGTAAACTTACGTTATATCAACTGGTGCAAGTGCCTTCTGATCCCTGTAATGGAAATTAAATGAAAAACAAACAAGAGACGTTAATTAGGGATTTTTTTTTTTTAACTTTGTCCTATTAACGATTCGGTTTTTGTGTAAATTAAACACACGTG
The DNA here is from genome assembly GCA_022758105.1 of Pangasianodon gigas. NCBI lineage: Eukaryota > Metazoa > Chordata > Actinopteri > Siluriformes > Pangasiidae > Pangasianodon > Pangasianodon gigas. The sequence goes on from CM040470.1 coordinate 859,682, forward strand.
AACTTGAGGACCAGCAGAAGGAGCTCACACGTCATTTTATCACGAGACGAGCCTTGAAATGAGAATTCAGTAAAAAATCCAACGTCCAATCACGTTTAAGAGAGAAAGAAAGTGAGTTTAAAACTGATTTTAAGTGATTTTTAGTTTGGCTTGAGCTTAAGAGAGTCTGCAACAAGAAAAATAAACTCTAAAACTAAACATTGTGTGATTTAATTCCTAAATCAGAAGCTTATTTTATGATTTCTACACCACACCTTCCTTACGATTTCTTTCCAGTCAGACCTTTCGGTGTTTACTGAAACATAATATTATCATTTTTATCTCTCTTGGAAACCCCCAGGCTGAATGTCCCGTGTCCTGTGGCTGGTTTAAGATTAAGAAAGGTTTAGAAAAGACTGACCAAAAAAAAAAAAAAAGTGAAGAGTGAAGACACCATAAAATATAAAATCATAAAATATCACTTTACCAGAAAACTGTGTAAAAAAAGTGTGTTAAAAAGCCAATTTTAAGCGCATCAGGTCATAAAAGCAGAGCGTTAATTTTGTTAAGACTCTCAAATACACACACACACACACACACATATATACACAGTATAAACGACATGTTATACATTATATACAAGAAGTTATATACATCTCTGTACAAAAGTCTCTTTAAAACCGTAAAACATCAACACGGGCCGGCGACATTCCAGTTCATTACATTATAATCTGCTCCGTTTTATTTAATTTTATTTTAAAAAACTTTTTTTTAGAGGCATAAAGGTCATTAAAAACAGCAGATACATGTCTGGCATGTCTTATTATTATTATTATTATTATTATTATTATTACTATTATTATATGTATACTAATTTCGGAGCAGATTTCCTTTCCTTTATTTAATTGTAATGGTGAAAAAAACAGGAAAAAACAGACTGATTAAAGAAAGAAAAAGAATGAAAGATGGCTTTTTTAGATTTTGGGTTTAATTAAAAAAAAAAAATTTCTGACTTTTTGGCGTTCAAAATTATGGACAAGAATAAACAGATGAAAAATCTCCCAGCTTAAATATATTATACTTTTGAAAATAAATGCTTAATGAATGAGACTATAAAACACCTGTCAGTATGAAGTGTGTGTGTGTGTGTGAGTGTGTGTGTGTGTGTGTGTGAGTGTGTGTGTGTGCAGATCCATGATTTATTCTTAAAATCCATTTTGTAATAAGAATTGCGCTGAACTTTTTCTTTTCTCAGCACTTTAATCGTGTGTGTGTGTGTGCGTGTGTGTGTGTGTGTGTGTGTGTGAGAGTGTGTTTACCCCGACACCCAGCTGTGTGTGTTGCTCTTGACAGCGGTGTGTGTGAAGCCCTGCTGGCTGGCGGCCGGGTCGAAGTTGAAGTCGAGTGCGTCTCCGTCCATCAGCGTGTCGTGCAGCACTCTCTCCACGTCACACTCCAGCCGCTCGATCGCCATGTCGTCCAGGTCGCTAGGCAACCGCTCCAGGTGGTTGTGATGGTGATGGTGGTGATGATGCTGCAGGACCGGCGCGTGTCTGTGGAAACCGTTGCTGTTGACGATGCAGTAACTGGGCGGCGCCGAATCGATAGCTCCTCCTCCTCCACCTCCTCCTCCTCCTCCCATGTGCGCCAGGTGAGGGTACGGCTTCATGTTGCCATGACGACCGAGATGTCCCTGAGGCAGGAGGGCACACCTGTTCATGCCCACTGCTGTAGAGGTGTGTGTGTGAGCGTGTGTGTGAGAGTGTGTGTGAGCGTGTGTGTGTGAGCCCATCGCTTTTCCTGCTTGCCCCATGTGCCCTTGAGCATTATAGGGAGGTAAGACTCTCCCTCCTTGCGGCCCTGCTGCCTCCATGGGGGGCAGAACGTCTCCTCTGGGCTCCCCGTCGTTACTCAGGAGTTCCTTTAAAAGCCCAGTAGGGCAATTAAACTGCCCTATGTAGGGGTTATAACCCGCCACCTTGCTGTCCGACAGAGTCTGGATGGTCATAGCGTTAATGCTCACGCCGCTCTGCCACTTGTGGAAGTCCTGGCCTGCGCTGTAGGGAGCGTACTGAGCGCTCGGAGCGTCTGAGCTGTTCTTGGGCGAAAGCAGGTTCAGATTATCTAACAGGTTCTCCATCATCAGGTTCTTGGAGCCGAAAGAGCCGGTCACCTCGGACAGACTCGGCAGTTTGGAGGCTAATTTAGTGGCCTGGTATCCGAGATGGAGTTCTCCTCCCTCGCTAACGTCCTCCTCGGGGAGGAAAGGTGAGCGCCGGCCGCTCAGTGTGCTCGCGTCCGAGCTGGCCCGCGTCCGGAAACTTCCCCACGCTTCAAAATCATCGTTACTGTGAGAGTTAGGACTGCCGAGCCACTTCGAGTAACCGGGACTGTTCGTGCCGCCGTCCAGTCCAACCTGCAGAGACACCAGGACCAGGACACGGCCAGCTGACATGTTAACACTCATTAATAATAATAATAATAATCATAATAATAATAAATTACTTTCTATCGGACAGTTTTCACTTTTACATCTTACCCCTAATTATATTTACTCAATTTTGATCTTTTGGTTTTATTTTTATTTTCTTCAAATTTACTTTTAGCTCTACTGCATCCATCCTCATGTTTAATTATTTAGTTCCACTTTAATAACCCGCTTTATTTTCACTTTATTTTTACCTTTCCTTATATATAATTTAAAAAACAAATTTCAGAACGTGATGTTCGTTTTGCTTTATTTACCTTTTAAATAAAACTATAATATGAAAATATAAAAAATAAAAAATATATATATATTATTGATACCAAAATTTACTTATTGTAGGTTTTGAATTATTATAAAAAATGATCTTTTTGTGTTTTTTTGCTCTTTTTTTTTTCCCACTCGCATTAAATGCCTTTTATTCAGTTTTATTTTTAACTTTATGTTACTATTTAAGTTCAACTCTTTTTAAATGATCCATCCATTTATGGTAATGTTCAATCTTTTTGTTACAATTAGTCATCCTTGAGCAGTTTTACGATTTATGATCAATTTTCTATAAGCTATATTTTCCTCAGAATTTTATGTTACTTTCAGGTATTTTTTATTTATTTATTTTAGATATTATACGCAGTATTTGTTTACACATTTATTCCATTTTGTTTTGTGTTATTTTAGTCACTACACTGAATTTAGTTTAGTGTTGGTGAAGTCAGCGGTTCTTAGCATAAGCATTAGCATTAGATTTAACATTAGCATTAGCGTTGCTCCTCAGATTCACCTTCTTCTTAGCGGCTCGGCCGCGGCTCTTGGTGAACTTGCTGTTGTTGTCCATGGAGGCGGCTCTGCGGCGCGGGGATTTACCGCTCTTTCCTCCCTCAGGGTTCAGCATCCACCACGAGCTCTTCCCCGTGCCCTCGTTCTGTACGCGCACAAAGCGGCTGTGCAGAGACAGATTGTGACGGATCGAGTTCTGCAAAAAAAAACAAAAAACAAATAGTGATGTGTAAAATTTCTCCAACAGAAATGTGTGTAAAATATTAACTGTTTACTGTCTATTAATGTTTTTAGTTTTAAATGAAACGTTACGGGTGTTAAGCGACGTCCAGGGAACAATGCTGCAAAAATAAAAAAAACGCTCAGGAAGTTAGCTAAATAAATATTAGCATTCATTAACAGTTATGTGTGTAAATGTAGATTACCAGATTACAAGTTTGCGCGGTTAGATTTAGCTCGCTAACGTCACACAGTATGATAGCTAGCGTGAGCTACACAGATGTACACGCATTTAGCATGAATTATTAGCGTTAAAGCTAAAACATTACTAGCCACGTGCTCTATTCCAGAGGAACGCTATTTATACACACACACACACACACACACCTTACTCTCACTCACACAGCCGTCTTTTACACACACACTGTCTTTTGCACTTTTTCCGCTCACACCCAGAAGAGACGCAGTGCAGGAGACACTGACTGGGTGAAAAAAAAAACAAAAAAAAAACCAATGAAAAACAGGAAGGGAAATTAAAATAAAGTTTAAAAAAATGCCATAAAACTGAATAAAAGAAATTTTATATGAAGTATGAAAAGTAAAATAAGTTCATAAAAAATAGAAACTAAACATTAGAGTATCAACAAAAATGAATAAACATTAAATATAAAGTAAAAAACCTTAATAAGAAAATAAATTAATAAAGCAGCAGGGTTAAGAAATAAAAATGTATAAAAATAAATAAAAGATATTTACTGTGAAGTAAAAAAAAAATTAAACAAGTTAATAAAAGGTTAAACAAATAATAAAATAAATATGACTAAAAATAAATAAAATAAATTTAAAACAAAGTAAAAAAAAGGAAAATAAGTTCATAAAAAAGTCAAAGGAAAAAAATATAATGGATAAAAATCAGTAAAAATATTGAATAAAAATATGAAGTAAAATAGTGAAATAATGGAAAAAATCCATCTGTGAGACTGAGCTGAAGTAAAAACACACTGTTATTATTGTTGTTGTTTATTATGATGACGTGAGGAAGGACGCGAGTTTCCGTGTCGATCGTCGCAGGACAAAACCGTCTCATGAGAAAAACAGCAGTGGAAGAGACGCGAGTGTTTACGGAAAACAACACGACGTGCCGTTAGAAACGCAGGATTCCCTCGTATCTGCTCCATCAGCATGAGGGCGCGAGGGAAGATCACATGATAACGTTACCATAGAAACCATGAGAATAACATAGAGGACGAGTTTAACCCCAGCACGCCGTCCAACCCGCAATCACACCCCAATCACGCAGAGATATTTAACATTTAATACACAGCCATAAACACGGAGAAACAGACGTCCTTCAATCTGACACTTTCATTTCATCATAAGTGCACAACATTTAATCACGGCTTACGATATCCTCAAGATACTGCACTTAAGAAATGACTTTTTTTTTTAAACATTTGTCTGAGAAGGACACACGAAACGCTGCCTACGTAGGGAGCCTACTGCCAAGAGGACTTTTATTTAGAGAAGGAGAAATGCTTTAATACGCCTGTAATAGTGAAGTGCATCTGTAAAATCACCTGGAATTTAACTCAAGAATGGAATTGCTGCACTTGAATTTTAGAAACTTTAAAAAAATAAATAAATAAAAAACACACTGGGAAAAGTTTTAGGGGAAAAACTAAAATCTTCAGGGCTGCAAAAAAACAAAAAGTCGAATATTTATATGAATTCATCGACAAACAATCGATTAAACGGCTTGAATTTCACTCACAATTCGAATTTCACTCTCCATTCGATTCCCTGTTACACTAACAAACAATTTCTGTGAAAATTACTTACAAATAAGGAATTTGGTAAGATTTTTTTAAAAATAAAAGCACATGAAACTTGAATTTGTAGATTTTTTATTTAAACAGATCTTTTTCTCTACCTCTTTATCCAAACTGGACAAAAAACAAGAGACGTTCATCATCATTAAGCAGGCTTAAAAAACATTACAAATTAAACGTCACCTGCCTCAGTAAACTTTCAAAACAAAGCACATATTTTACTACTACATCGAAAAAACTATGAGACAGCGAGAGTTTAGTGAATTTCACTCACCGCTTTAGGACTTTTTATTTTAATCCTCGAGCTGTTATGAAAAGTTTCTCTGCTTCGGGCAGACTGCACTGTACTGCATTCGGGTTTTTTTTCATTTACTTTTCTTGGTAAAACTATCAGTGTTTTAGATTTGGCTTTTTTATACCTCGCTCGTTGCCGCAATCATCTGAAGTTTAAAGACAGAGAGAAAGCTTCTTGGACTCGTCGTAAGAAGCCTGCACGTTTCAGAGAAAAGTGTTAATCTGCTTTTTTGTGTTATTTAAAACTTTTATAAACAGTGTTTGGCCTGAAAACAGTTTTGCGCGCAGTGCTGTGTGGTGCAGCAGTAACAGCGCTTCATGCCCCCGGTGGCTTCACTGTGGTATTACAGTTTACACAGAAATACACGGTTCTGTTATTGGTCGAGTAAACGACTATTCGAATCTAAAAATCCACACGGTTAATTTTTCATACTCGACATTACGATTGCTGTTGTAGTTTTTACTGACAAAATTTTCTGTCGATTTTCATCAACTTAATCTAGACTATTATTTCATCCAAAAAACTAAAACTAAATGCTAAAAGCTGTTGAAATTATTACTGACCAAAACAAATGTCCCCTAAACGCAACTAGCGAACAGAAATCCTTAATTGTTTTGCTCATTTTTAACAGTTCATTTATATTTACATAGTTTCTAACAGTTAACACATTTTTCAAATTCCAGCCGGTTTGGGTCACGGTTCCCTTTCTTGTTTAGGGAAGCCCAATCTCAGCCTATAAACACAGGAAGTGACCGCAGAGAGGAGGAAGTAGCTGGGAGAGCAGAGTGCGTTTCCTGTCACGGAGGAAGTGGACTCAAAAGGAAAGCTGAAATGACGCATCGGACCACGAGGCTGAACGTGAGGTCAGTGTGAGGTCGACTCAGCGCCTTTAATCTCTCAGAGCTGAAGGGAACAAGGACCACGACTTCAAAAATGCACACGCTTGAAATGATAAAGTCATTTATACGCTACGTATAATACGTAACTTGTTAGCTAGCTACTAATAACATAAAAAGTCGCAAACATTTCTCGCTTCACTTAGACTTATCTCTTTTTTATTTTTTTATTCTACAGTATTTAATGTGAACTTTCTTGTACTTCTTGAAGTGTAGCCAAAAATGTTAATATCCCCTGTAGCTGTGAGCTAACATACACATAGTTATAAATGTGTTTATCCATACTACACACACACACACACACACACGCACACACACACCCTTTGAACCCAGTACCCTTGTTCCCTCTTGGCAGGAAAACCCTCCCCTTTCCTGTCTCTCTCTTTTTAACCTCTTACCCCTTTAAGCTCTCTCTCTCTCCCTCTCTCTCTGTATGTTCACTCATTTTTTTCTTTTTATTTATTGTTTAAACTCCTGATCAAACACTGCTATTTATCTTGGTTCTTTTGAAAATGTCTTCATTCCTTCACAAGCTGTAATTAAAACTTTTAACTTCCTATTAATCTCATAATTCTGTTCAACAAGCAAAGTTATGATTGTTTGATTTACATATTATGATAACACTATTATTATTATTATTATTATTATTATTATTACCTTTCCTTCTTTAATTGGCAATAGTAGGTAAAATATGATAAGATTAAAAAAACATGTTTAAAAAAATCATGCTTTGGTAAATACGAGATGAAACAAGTTCAAAAAGCTTTTGTGTTTTCATCAAACTCGTAAGGGTGAAAAAAAAATTGACTTCACAGTTGTGACAATTCAAAGTAGTACAAAGGAAGAGTTCAAAGAAAATAAGGCTCAGATTTAACGCTAGAAAATGCACAATAAGACTTTGCAAAGACGCTACACCACAACAGGGTACAAAAAGACAAGCTTATCAAGGACTAAACATGGAACAGGTGAACACAATAGGATAACAAAGCAATGACAGGACAGGAAAAGGTGGAGAAAGGTGGAGACTTAAACAGAAACAAAAACATGAGCGCATGGCTTTCGTCACCATGACCTCATAATCAGTGCAGTGTAGTTTTAACTTTTTAGCATTTAACTTTATATCGTAAACCAGTGAAAACGGTAAAGAGCACAAGAATCGATGTATCTGTTCCTTCAGAGTTTGAAGGAGAAGTAAAAGAATCATCATCTTATAATTACAGAAATCCAGACACAACGTTATATAATTGTTGCTATGATTACGGCTCGAAGATGTATTATCTCTCTCTCCGCTTTTTTCCTGCACTATAGTACGTAAATGGTCACATTTCAAAATATTAAACATGGATTGCATAGGATTCCATCCTTCACACCTGTGAGCCAATGAGAGAGGAGAATTTTTCAGTGGTATAGCAGTGTGTAATGAGTGTGTAATCAGTGTCAGGATGTTGTGGACCTGCACTCTGAGCACTGTAAATGTCAGACGCGTGGGTGACTCAGTGCCCGAGCTCTGGCCTTCCCCCGTGTATCTGAGGCCCCGAAGACGTGCACAGAGCGAAAAAAAAAAAAAGCCCCTACTGAACGCTTTGAGTCATCCGAGCTGAAATGTGCCAGCGCAGGGAAAAAACGGACAAAATGCACAAAACTGCACAAAATGAAAGTGCTGCAAAGTTCATTTGCAAAAGTGACTCACGCGAAACTGATAAAATGTAGATTTTTATAAAACACGTTTAACAATACTCGCCACGATCCAAAAGTCACTATTCAAATGCACTTAATGGGCTGCCTGAGAGAAGACATTTCTGTTATTTAAAATACAATCTTACTCATCTGTTCAGATAATCAACTACAAAAATTACTCGAAATAAAACATTACCAATATCTACAGACGGACAAATTAAAGGAAAAAGCTAAACAAATAATAAGTAAAGATGTTTATAGACATGTGTAATGTACCACATGATCCAATTAAACAATTATTATTTTATTCCTCTTAAACCACAGCAACTGATCTATCAATCAACTGACCTTTTTTATTTACTAAAGAACGACACGTCACACTCTTTCTCACTTACGTTATAGCAGCTATAAAGAGTCGTTCCCTCACCAGCCTCTCTTCATTCTCTCTCTGGAAGTGAAAAAGACAAAAAAAAAGCCGCACAAAAAGCGAGAAACCGCAAAGAAGCGTAAACTCTTCTGTCCTGAAGATGTCGGAAAACTTAAAGCTACAGCTTTATGTCTGACTGTTACAAAGCGCTGACACTGGAGACTCCTTCCATAAACGTTACATAAATAAACATCTCCTTATGGAAAAGTTCACCATATCAACAATTTCATATTATTTTGAATCCGTTTATGCGGAGCGTCCGCCTTGTAAAGTCCCTGTAAGTGAGCTGTTACTATAGAAACAATAATGTATTAGAACAAGTGCATTAATATTAAAATAAAAGTAAATAAAATGCTGATATTTGTCGTTTTAATGTCGCTGTATGATTGCATGAGTATGTACAGTATTAGAAACAGCTGGACTCCATATAGCTATATAGCTCACACACAGGTGCTGGAACAGTAACAACCTACCCTCTGTGTGTGTGTGTGTGTGTGTGCACAAGGGAGACTAGTCTATTTCTGGTGAGGGACTGTGTGGTGTGTATATAGGAGGCGTGTTAGTGTGTGTGTGTGTGTGTCCTCTGAGCACCATTAACACATCTAGGACTTCTAACCCCATCTGTATCCTGTCTGAATCTCCTGACTGCACACACACACACACACACGCACACACGCACGCACACACGCACACGCACACACACACACACGCACACACGCATATATACACACCAAACAGTCCCTCACCAGTTGTGAAACGATTAAAAGAACACTAGACAATATGGAAGGAACGAAGGAAGGAAAGAAGGATGGAAGGTAAGAAGGAAGAAAGGAAGGAATGAAGGAGGGAGGAAACAGATAGAAGGAGCAAAGGAACAGATAGAAGGAAGCAAGGAAGGAAGAAAGGGAAGGAATGGACATACGGAAGGAAAGAACTGATGGATAGAGGGAAAGAGGAACTGAGTGGAACAGTGTTTGGGAAGCAGTGCAGAGTTGATGTGGTTTTGATTTCCTATTGCGACTGTTTTTTTAGCGCAGAACTGGCAACCAAATAAGGTCATGAAAACATTAAAATATGACTAAACCGTTATATATCGGTGTGTATGTGTGAGAGTGTGTGTGTGTGTGTGTGTGTGAGAGTGTGTGTGTGTGTGTACATGTGCTGTAACCCAGGGTGCACCTGGTCTGAAAGGTTGTTGTTTATTGGCTGCTTGCTTGACTGGCTGCAGTGAAGCAGCTGTATGTTTTATATATATATCCTATCATATGCAAACATTAGACATGTTTGATGACATTTATAACACACACGACTTTATAGCTTCATTCTCCTGCAGACACAAGTGTACATTACTGTGCGTTACATTACTGTCCTGTGTAACGTAACGTTCACTCGTGTGGGCCGAGCAACACAACGGTGAGACTTTCAAAAAAAATTACACTAATTTTACGGCAAACACAGAGCTACAACACAGAGGGTATTTTCCTGACTTCTGTACCTGGAGGGTGAAAACGGAGGACCTGAGATGAAACGACAGAGTGGAAAAAAGAAAAGACAGAGAGAGAGAGAGAGAGAGAGAGAGAGAGAGTAGTGCTGTGTCTGCAGAGAGAAATGCCTCAAATGTGCCAAACTTCAATGATTTAACCACTTCCTTCTGCGCACATCCTTTATCTCTCTCTCTCGCTTTCTTTCTCTCGCTCTCTTTCTTTGAAGTTTACAGCTAAAGGTGCGGTCACACTTAGACGAGGTGGAACAGTGTGTGTGTGTGTGTGTGTGTGTGTGTGTGTGTCAGTTAGTTATACAGTAATTGAGTGTGTGGATGTTACAGTGAGCAGCGTAAGGCATGTGATTTGCAGAAAGACCGCTCTGTCAGGGGTTCTCACACACACACACACACACACACACACACACACACACATGCCAGGATTTGCGTCTTTTTTTTTTTATTCGTTTATTAATTTCCTCTGTTCTGCTGTAGGAACAATGTTCCTAAAAAGTGACAGGAAATAAAAGCTAAGTTTAACTTTAACTTTGACAGACAGTGAGACAGACAGGAAGTCTCTGTACTGACTGACAGCGAGCTGACCAATCAGAACGCAGCATATCCACAGAATCGTGGAATAAAGTGTGTTACTCTCCAGATTAGACCCAGCGAGAGACAGACAGAAATCTGGAATCCCACAGGCCTTGTTAGAGAGAGACGGCTGTTTATCTGTCCATGCGTCAGTTCAGGAAGAGCTGCTGCTGACTGATAGCGTGACCCGTCTGCCCTCCAACATGCCACACTCGCTCCAGCATAGTTCACTACGCAGCGATATTCTATCTCACTGACCTACAGTCCATCTGTGGACTTTTTTTTTTTTTTTTTTTAACCAATACAGACTTTATAATACAATTCATTTTAAAGAAATCTGAACGGCCACAGCGTTCCCTTACTTTAAGACATGTTCTGCGTTTTGGAGCTAGCAGGCTAATTATACCTAACAAGTATACCTAATTAAAGTAAATAAACACAATAAAATCTTCATGGACTTACTTCAAGCGTCCTACATACTAGCCTATGTTCACGCTAGCTCGTCTCTTGTGGCTATGTAGCAACCGCTACTACTAGGGCGTGGCCTGTCCAGCGTTTTCAGTTGATGAATAACAGTACGGAATATAAGTTTAAATTGATTTACATGTTACATCCTTGGCTTCATACAAGCTTCATTCTCAGACTGGATTAGCAAAGCGAGCTAACTGTACGAGCTACCCACCCTTACCAAAAGGCACCAACGATCTTTTCTACTTCCTTCCGAACTTTATGTTTCTTCGCAGTGCCTCTATAGACATTTAATGAGAAGTCGTATATAACAGCTACGTGGTTTTTCTTCCATTTTTACATCAAACAGTAAAGAGGAACTAATTGCAGGTAGGAAGCAAAGGTGTGAGTGGGGAATGGAGGAAACGTCGCACCACAAGCGCCACAGGATTGGTTCGAGGAATCATTCGAGCAGATCATTTGGATTTATCGCTTTACTGTGTCATAGCTAATTTGTCGCCTGCTAGCACAGGCGAACGTAAAGTTAAGCTCCTTAAGCTCAATTTATAAATAAATAAATAAATAAATAAATAGTTTTGTAAAATAGCATGGATTAAAACAGAAATCTATTAATATCTGCATCAATTCCTGTTTAAACTCCAGTTTTTAAAACTTCAGGAGATTGGTGAATAGGTGCAATGCAGGAAAAAAAAAAATCAAGTCTAGTCATCCAAAATGGCCGCCGTCATAACATTCCACATACATACTACAATTAATAATTTTACGAGAAACAGATTTCTGTCACTTGTTAGCAACATTAGCCTTGTTCTACAGTTCAACAACTACAAAAACAAGACGGTGTTTTATGAGAAATTTCCGAAAACCAAAAAAGTCTCAAATATGGCCGAATCCATAGGATTTGTGTTAGGGATCGATGTGAAGTGTAAAAACATGTAATTCTAGTGTAATTCTAGTTATTCTGAGTCTTTTTTTTGGTTATTTAACAACATATCTGAGGTAAATGTTGACGTTCCGGATAATTCCGTATCATTTCCATGGTCGCTTTGTGTTTATATGTCTGTATAATCAACTTTGTGCTAGTTTTTGGCTGGCTGATACTGTGTCAACAGCTTTAACCACTTGAAAGACAAGTGTGTGTGTATGCGTGTAAAATGACAATATGAATAGTTTATTTCTGATTAATTAATAGTGATATATACATATATTAAGGCTGCGTGATTTATCGTTTAATCGTTAATCATTATTGCGAAATCTCTCACATCTATCACAAAAAAATACAGCATGAAAATAACTCCGATTAATCACGTCTCCAATAAATCACAATGGTTTATATAATAGTCACTGTATGTATGTGTCACAGTGTGTGTGCCCACAGACCATCACACACACACACACACACACACACACACGCACACACGCACACAAAGGTCAAAGAGTCACAAGGTGGGTTTGACACTCGCTGAGGTTTATCATATTTTCATAACTGTATTTAAAACCACACCCTACACACACGCACACCCACACACAGTGTGAACAGACGCACACACGCGCACGCACACACACACACTCACATGCACACACACTCACAAAAAACATCTCTTCATTATGTTATGTGGCCACAAGAAGGTGGGGCAGGAAAGGTGGAGTCACAAAAAACGTGTAAGAATACAGTACACTTACTCACACACACACGCACACACACCGTTAGAGAAACACAGGGTGTGACTCAGTTGTTCCACCAGTATGAGCTGAGATTCAAAGGTGATGAATCAGTACTGTTTTTGTTTACATTCCATCATCATCAACATCTTCATCATCATCACCTTCATCATTGTCATAATCATCATCACCATCATCATCGTCATGATCATCACCATCAGACAGATAAACAAACAGAGAGACAGATATTTGGAGTCAGAAAGACAGACAGATTGAAAAAAACAAAGACAGACACCACAGACAGACAGACAGACAGACAGAGACACACACACAGACACACACAAATTCACACACACACACACACACACACAGACACACAGGTAAATACACAGACACACAGACACACAGGTAAATACACAGACACACACACACAGACACACACAGACACACACAAATACAGACACACAGACACACACACAGACAAAAACACACACACACAGACACACAGACAAAAACACACACACACAGACACACAGACAAATTCACACACACACAGACACACAGGTAAATACACAGACACACACACACAGACACACA
>CM040470.1:878652-940895 GCA_022758105.1 Pangasianodon gigas
CTTTCCACTAGATGTTGGAGCGTGGCTGTGGGGATTTGTGTTCATTCAGCTACAAGAGCATTAGTGAGGTCAGGCGCTGATGTTGGGATGTCGAGGAGGTCTGGGGTGCAGTCTGTGTTCCAGTTCATCCCAAAGGTGTTCAGTGGGGTTGAGGTCAGGGCTCTGTGCAGGACACTCGAGTTCTTCCACTCCAACCTTCACACACCATGTCTTCATGGAGCTCGCTTTGTGCACAGGGGCATTGTCATGCTGGAACAGGTTTGGGCCTCTTAGTTCCAGTGAAGGGAAATTGTAATGTTACAGCATACAGAGACATTCTATACAACTGTGTGCTTCAGACTTTGTGGAAATAGTTTGGGGAAGAACCACATATGGGTGTCGTGGTCTACAGAATTAAATTTGTACCAAAAGTATTGAACGTAGCTTAAAATAGAACAAAAATATACAATGAGAAAGAAGAAAAACAGTCTGAAACTGAAAACCATGAACTCAGTGGCAAAAATTTAACATGGTCTTCAAATATCGCAAACGGGTACAAACAAAAATACCTACAGAAAGGGTTGGATTCAGATAAAATAATAATGTCATGGACATCTATAAAGTCACGCTCAGTTCAAGAGGTTCGAAAGTATTTCGCATTCTCTGCTGAAAAAGACAGGCAGCCATCAGACGCAGTAAAATCAGCATTCAAATCGTTATAAATCTGACAAACAACAACATGGCTAAACATCTTCTCGACCTCTACCTACACTCACTCTTACACTAACCCTACCTCGACTTACGCCGAATTAAACGCTGGGAAACTGCTAGAAAGCCAGTCTGTGTGTTTATTCCGGCTTTATCCTGGTACAGCTGCGAGATTCCTGTAAATGTGTGGTTGTACAACCAGAGGTCATCGAGTCAAACAGCTCGAGGCTCCGCTTGATAAAAATAACATACACATATACACCCACATACACAATACACACACACATACACATACATATTGTTACCCCATTATTAGCACCGATCGCTCTAAAAATCCGCTCCCGTTTCCTCCTTTCAGAGAAAGTGTACAAAACACTGCGGCTCTAACGAGCGTCACTATTTATAACTGATGCAGAAGCGAGCAGAAGGTGAATTCCCATCCAACTCCAACCGCTTCAGCTGCTTTCAAAGAAGTGTTGGCAAAGGTTCAGGACATATTTTGCACTTATCCCTTTACCTCACGCCCATAGCTGCTTTTACTATAAAGAGGAAACGTTCACAATGTCCATAATGACCCTTTACTCCAAACGCAGTCCATCAGATGAGGCGTGTTTGGTTTGCTTGGTTTGTTAGTTTAAAATTGGAGTGACGACGCTAATGGAGATAACAGGTAATGAAAGCTTATAGCCTCCAGTTTAGCAGGGTCTAAATGTCAGACCCTTACGAAAGACCCCTTCAGTAAATCTCTGCCACATGTCTCAACTTAAATACAGATTAATATATAAAGATCACATCCTGTATAATATTAAAATTATATACATGAATCATCATGTATATATTTGGGATGGAGCAGAAAGAGGGTTTATAAAGTCTCAGTATCAGGACACTTCCTAAAGCCCTGATTCACTAATATCCCAAATAACCAGCGCTAATATGTGTATGATCAGTTTTTAGAATAAACTTAACTACTCTTTCTCAATCACTTTAAATTTAGACTTAAATTATAGTTAGGGATGTGGTTTAATCTTGTGCCTGGGATGGGGCACTCTAACGTAAGAGTAATGTAGCTGTTGCTACTGGAAAATCCGTCATGGCCGACCATCAGGATTAATCCCTTTTTTAAAATAAAAAAAAAAAATTTTCCCAATCACCACCCAGCAGTCAGCTCTCTCCCCTATCATAAAACAGCTACCAACCACGGAGGGTGAAGATTAACACGTGCTTCTTCTGAGTCACCTGAAGCCACCACCTGCATCTTTTTAAACTGCTGCTCCTGCTGCACCACAGGGCGGCGTAACACACACTGAGGAAAGCGCTATCTGCCCTCTTCCGCATACATGAGCTCACAGATGCCCACGAGCGCCTAGTGTCACTGTGATTGACAGGGGAGAGAGAGTAGGCCCCTCCCACCCAGATAGCACGGCCAACCTTGCAATATATTGCAACTGAAACCATGGCAACCGGCAGGAAACTGAAGGTAGGACACGCCCACAAGCCAGGAGATTAGAATGATTTGAGCGACATTGGCCAGCGTGTGGATTTGTTAAGCCGTGTTTAAAAACTAAGTGGTGCGATGCAACTGTAATTAGAATAAATAAGTAAATAAATAAATAAATAATCAATTAGCTCTGTTTCATTAAATCTAAATTAAAGTGACACAACTAATCATGAGCTCCAGCAGGACAAGGATCACGGATTACTGAATGAACACCTCGAACACACACTTCCATTAACAGTTAAATAGTGTGTGTGTGTGTGTGTGTGTGTCTGTGTGTAAGAAGCTGATGATGTACAGCGTGAAGATGAAAGCTATATGACGATGAGTGTAGATTGCTGACTGCTCCACATCGTCTCACGTAACTTCCTCTTGACATTTTTGACTGGGGATTTTTTTTCTGATATAAACAATTTCTGAGAAGAGTTTTGGGTTTCACGTGCCTTTTAGACAGCTGAGTGTGACACTTTGATCCCTCTGCACATCTGCATGATGCTAATCATGCACTGCACACCTGCACAAAGACGGACCAGACAGATTATCAGCAGAGAAACCACGAGCGCTGCACTGATACTGATCTGAATAAACGGTTCTTCAGATAGTGTCAGAGTTGCATCCGCGTTCTTTTACAGGTACCTCCAGAAGTCTCAAACATGTCCATCAGAAACACGTTCCTAAATCATGCAAAGGTGATTATTTATTTATTTTTTAATAAATATTTATTACAGAAATCAGAATGCAGGAGCTGAAATTACCTACAGAACCAAGAAACCAGCACTGAGTACTCAAAGGTCCATCACAGAGGATCGTCATGATTAACACACTGAAATGACTTCTTATTTCAGCACAGTATGACTCCGCCCACTAGGCCACGCCCCCTCATGACAGACCTCTAAAAGTTTTAATATTATCAGAAAGCTGGAAGTTCCACTATCTCTTCATTCATACATTTATTTCCCAGTCTGTACGAAGTCTTCTGACTGGCTGAGAGCCAATGTAGAGTAGAGATGATAACACATCACATACTGAGTCAATGAGTTAACACACACACACACACACAAAACCAGTCAAGGTCAGCCACCGTCATCTAGTATTTGAGTATCAGTGACCACACGCGTGCACACACACACACACACACACACACACACACACACACACACACACACACACAGTCACAGTCACACACAGTCACACAGTCCCAGTTTGACTCCATCATCAGATGATCTGATCATCTAATGACTGCAAACATCTGCCCCTTATTTCAAATAAGTACACTGCACATACATTCAGAGAGAGAGAGAGAGAGAGAGAGAGAGAGTGTGTATTGAGAAAGAGAGAGAAAGAGAGAGAGAGTGTGTGTGTGTATGTGTGTGTGTGTGTGTGTTGCTTTAGAGTAGGTGAGAGGTTAAAGTGCTGCAAACTTCAAAGAATAATGAGATTCATCTGCCAAGAACGAAGACCACAGTTCAACATGCAAACAACTGAGAGAGAGCAAGAAAGAAAGGACGAAAGAAAGAAAGCAATGGAAAGAAAATAAAAGAAACCTGACACAACAATATATGAATATGAAATAAGAGTGACAATCCACACACACACACTCACACACACAGAGGCAGGTTTCCGAAAACAGAAGCGAGATGCCAAGCAGGTGTGATGATGTCATGAGAGTTTTGGTATTTTGTTACCACGCACAGGAATGGCCGCTAAACTCACACACACAGTCACACTCACTCACACGCACACACACACACACACACACACATACACACACACACACACACATACACACATACACACATATACAGCTTAATATGTTTATATTATACATAATTTAATGAATTTTGAATTGAAATGCTTGAATATGAGAATGTTTTCAGGTGTGTGGTGTGTGAATGGAGTGTGTCTGGTCAAGAGAAGTTAATGTTAAGCCGCACAAGAATGACTCACTCACTGAAACCTTTATACACACACACACACACACACACACACACACAGAGAGAGAGAGAGAGAGAGAGAGAGAGAGTGCACATCTCTGTATGTCACCTTCTTTTCCTGCATTACTCATAGTGAAAAAGCGCTGCACCTTCTGCCAGCATCAGGACGTTTTCACGTCACCTCAAATAACCCCACACTTCCGTTCGGCTTTATACGGCGAGGACGTGTGTGTGTGTGTGTGTGTGTGTGTGAGTGTGTGTGTGTGTGAGTGTGTGTGAGAGAGTGCGTGTGTGAATGAGCCCTCACTCAAGAAACTCCTAAACCATGATCTCTGACTGCGTACTCAGGGGCTCCACTTCTCCCACAGTGTACAGTAACACACGTCACTCAGGAGTTCAATTGGGATCAAG
This sequence comes from Pangasianodon gigas, assembly GCA_022758105.1. Lineage (NCBI taxonomy): Eukaryota > Metazoa > Chordata > Actinopteri > Siluriformes > Pangasiidae > Pangasianodon > Pangasianodon gigas. Next base: position 883,180 of record CM040470.1, read on the forward strand.
GAGGTGTTGGAGCTCTGCTTCTGTTCCAGCAATGTCTGAGTGGACAAATCCGAATCCCGGGATGTCCGGAACGAGATGATTATATGTCCGGGGTATTTATTTTTCATTCATAGTTGCTCAGAGAACAAATAGGTTAAGATGAACAATCAGAGAAACATTACTTGCTACTGACTCTCTTTTGATTTGGTGTGTTTAATGCCACAGCGCTGTGAAATCCACGAATCAGAGAGTTTTAACATAAATCAAAGGTTTATATTAATGCGTTGATTTTAATACTTTATCAAAAAAGCGCTGATATGGTGAAGTTTTCTGTAAGGAGACATTTATTTATCATTTCTCGAAAGAGTCTTCAGTTTCTTTGTAACTTTAAGTTTTCTGACATCTTCAGGACAGAGAAGTTTGTGGTTTCTCTGTTTTTTAACTTCAAGAGAGAGAAGAAAGAGAGGCTGGTGAGGGAATGACTGTTTATAGCTGCTATAACCTAAGTGAGGACAGGAACTAACTTGTTTCATGGATGTCCCATGACATTAAATGTAACTATAAATGGGTAAAACGTGCACTGTGTCATTCACTTACTTAGGAAAAGATAATGACTATAGATAAGTTGTTTTTTTGACGTGAATCTAAGCCCACTGTATGATGATTCAGGTTTGAGTTTGGACGTTTAGTGCTCCTTGCTCATGACCACGGACAGACGCAGGGTGTTTATGGTGTGTGATGCTCTAACCGGAACCGGAGTTAATCACTACTCCTTATGAGTCTAAGTCTAATTGACTGGTTAATTATTTATTGGGTTTAATGTAAAGCTCAGTAACTTAAAAACAGTATAAATTTATAAGGTATTAAAATGCTGTTAATATGACACAGAATATTTTAACTCAGGTGATTTCCCCAAGTAAAGACACTTAATTCAACACACCACTTATTTATCAGGATTAGTCATATGTCAGAGCGGGGAAATCACCAAACTGTGTGTGACCTCGGCTTTCTGACCTGCTCAGGTGTGTCTGGAGCTCCAACTCCTCTCAGTCAACTCATCATCACTTCACACTTTCACTCCAAGTGCAAAGAACCACATTCTGATCGCAGCACAATTCATCTGCATTAACATAACGCCCCTGTCACATACTGGGCACATGACCTTCCGGCTTATTTATTAATATGCAGTTTTTTTAATTCTGGAATTTTACACACACACACACACACACACACATACGCCAACCAGTAACACTACGTGCTAAAGGGAGAATGAAAACACTTTGGGTCCTATAAACAGAAAAAACTAAACTAAAACAGCTAGCTGACATAAACCTGACATTATTTACACTGTTTTTAAATTGAGGGTTTGTGAAATGAAGTTAATGCATTAATTTTTATAACTGTTTTAGGACAGTTTATAGCACTTTTAGGAAGATATAGAAACTTTCAAGGCTTCTTTGATAAGTTATGGGCTCTGTGTAGATCTGGTGTTCTTCATGTAACTGGTTTTTTTTTTTTTATATAGTGTACAAGAATAACTTACAACCATACATCATAAAGAGTATAAGAAAGAATAAAAATAAAACAAACTGCATTATTTAAATCATCTTGAACCATGTGTGTGGAATAAATGTGTACTGATGGGTCTGTGGAGTTTGTTTTAGAGGTTCCTTGGATGCAAATTGAAAAAGTTTGGGAATCCGTGCCTAATTTCAGTAAAGTAAAATAAAGCAAACCAAATCCTCTCTGATGACATCAACTCTGTGTGTGTGTGTGTGTGTGTGTGTGTGTTTACCTTCCAGCCGGCTGAGCTGTTGCTGTCTCCCTTGTCCTTGAAGTACGGGACGCTCTTCACCATCCACTCGTAGATCTGCGCCAGGGTGAGGCGTCTCTCCGGTGAGCTCTCGATCGCCTGCGTGATCAGGTCCGCGTACGACATGTTGCCCCAGGCGTTCCTCCGGCACGAGCTGCTCTTCCTCTGCGCGGACGACGACGACGACGAGGATGTGGAGGATGAGGATGAGGAGGTAGAGGATGAAGAGGAGGAAAGTGGCTGCACCTGCACCTGCACCTGATGATGCTGCGGCACCTGTTGCACCTGAGCGGCCGGCAGAGCCGGATGCTGCTGCTGCTGCTGCTGCTGCTGCCGCGCCTCATCGCACCGAAACCCGTGCGCTTTCCTGTCCTCCGTCTCCGTCTCAGTCTCCTCCAGCAAAGCCAAGCTCAAACCACCCATGAAGTCCAGGTCCCGCGGCTCTGCTTCCGCTCCCGAAGCCGCCGTAGAGGACTCGGGTCTGGGCAGCGGCCAGGTGCATGACCGCGGCCGGCAAAAAGGCTCGAAATCCGGGTCTGAGTCCAGCGGCTGGAGCTGCTGCGCCGCCTCGGCCATCACTACCGACAGAGGAATAAAAAATAAATTAAAGCGAACTCTGGGGGGTCAGGTTGGTTTAAAAAAAAAAAAAAAAAAACGCGACTCTGACACCCGAGTGAAGAAACGCCACCCACCCACTCACACTCACTCACTCACTCACACACACACACTCACATTCATACACACGAGTTTGTACACAGCATGAGGTTCCCTCTGTGCGCGCGCGCGTGTGTGTGTGTGTGAATAAAGTTAGAGAAAGTTAAGCAACGCTCCCGCGATGGTTGTCCCGCACTCATTAAACACGACGAGCGCGCGCACAAGAGTTTCCACACACACACTCACTCACACACTCACACACTCACTCACACACACACACACCTAATGCACCTAAACACCGCGCGCCGGACACGCCCACTACGGCTGACTGACAGCCCGCAGCTAACCAATCACATCCGCGCATTCATAAGGTAACCAAGCGTGGATCTCATTTGCATACCAACTACCACTGCTGCACTCAGAGAGAAGGAAAACAACAAACGACTAACTGTCCCTTCAACATCTCACTCGGATTTACTTCACCTGATCTGCATTTAGTTTCGTCACGAACAAAAATGTGAAAAGAAATTAGCACAAAAGTGACAGAGTTCATTTCCTTCTACAGCAGGGTTGCCAGATATCTACATTTTAATCACTTTAATGAGATGTTGTGCGGTTTATGAGGATTTATAGTGAACTTGGACATCTTTCACACCTGAGCACATCAATCTGGCAACCCGGATCAGCAGTAAGACTTTTCATTAGTGTGTTTTTCCTGCTGTGTTTTCTTACTCTGGCTTGATCACCTGCTGTACTTCTAAATGCTATAAATGTGGAATAAATCAGAACAATTAAAAAAATAATAACTCCTGAACTTTATTGACACATCTGGAAAACATTCCCATCTCATTTCATGTTACTGTACAGAGATTTAACTGGTGGTGATGTTTATATCCTTTCTGTTATTCTTAATGCTTTTAAGTCTTTTAATTTCACTCCAGTAGAGGGAGCCATCATCCTTTTTTTTACAGCACGTGGTGTGTGTGTGTGTGTGTGTGTGTGTGTGTGTGTGTGTAAGTCTCTCAGTGCACACCTACAACACGACCAACAATAATCATTTGTTTAATTTATACAGCACCTTTACAAAGCATGATGATGGTTTATAAAGAAAATCACAAACAGCAAAATAATACAAAATAATAATATTAATTAAAAAAAAGATATATGTACATATATATACTCAGCATCACAGAGTAACTTTAATGAACACTCATGATAATATAAATTTTGTGGAATCAATATATAGGAAATTACTGAAATACTGAAACACCGTCAGGTGCTTGTGTGTGTGTGTGAGTGTTCATCAGATGCGTATGGTGTAGGAATCGGAGTGTGTGACGTAGCGGACCCAGCGATGAGCCGGACCCTGCTGGTTCGGAGACAGACGCACGAACCGGAGCTGCAGCCCTGTACACGTGTGTTTGGGAAGCTCGAAGCTCATGCCGACAGGCCCCACCTCCATGAGAGAGGCGGAGCTAAGACAGGGAACCTCCACCTACAGGAAGAGTTAGGAATTTAACGAGTGCTTGCGTCTTCAGTGTTCGTACCTGAGCATTCAGAAATGCCTGTATGATATTCATGAACAGGTAATAAAGATGTAGCGCTCACCTTAAAGAGAGCCGAGAGCTGAGCTCCTCCAGGGAATCGTGGGATTTCCCACACCACGGTTTTGTGTTTGGGCCGAAGCTCGGCCGTCTGGTCAGGACTACTCAACTCCTGAGAGAGACTGAGAGACAGAGAGAGAGATGGAGATATCTGTTATATATGTTTCGGTAAAGGGATGAGTATTGTGTCATTTCCTTCGTCTGTACAACAATGAGAAATGCAGTGATATGAAGACGTGATATTTTTCTCCTTCTCCGTACCTGAGAGAACCCTTGGGCACAGGAACCGTCACTGACACATTTATAGCAGCGCTGCGAAACAGAATAAATATATAACTGACTGTGATGGAATAATCAGTGGAAATGAAGCACGTAAGCTGATTAGAGTGGCTCCGTGAACATGTGTAACACGTACACAGCGCTATAACGCACCTTTTAGGTGGCAAATCACAGCGCAGTTTGAGGAAAATCAACAACCTGAGAGAAGAGATGGAGAATATTCAATTAATTATCCATTTTAAGGAAATTTCTGAACAGACTATGTGAGAGAATCTCAGCCAAGTACATCCAAATACAATAGTTTATTAAGGCCTTCTGATTAAGAAGATAGGATGTGATTTGGGACGTTGCCATAGTAACCACTAAAGATTTGTTGTGGCTGTTAGACGCTTAGCTGTCGTTCTTTGAGAAAATCTGTGATCGTCCATGTTGAGTGCATCATCTTTGTCTTGTTATACACACACTTTCAACATACACCTGTGCTCTTCTGTGATGTTTATGTGTTGCAGAAGTTTTTATTTAAGTGTTGTTATGTGGAATGATTTACCTGCTCCCATAATCCTTTTCTACAGTGGGGAAGAGACGGAACGGAGGAGGACATGGCAGCTCATCACTCAGCTGGTACTGCATCAGGGTTTGCTAAGACACACACACACACACACACATTATTTTAGTGTAATTACTACGTCTGGAGTTTATTTGTCTAAGCTGAGACACGAGTGAGTGAGTGTGAATAGACAGAGTGCTAGAGTGAGTGATTCGGCGATAAACAAAATGGCGCCTGATGAGAACTGGTAGACGGAGTGTTGGAAGCGTATCATAAAACGTGGATAAATGGTTAATTAATAACAATGAGATGAAAGTAAGTGTGTGTGTGCGTGTGTGTGTGTGTGCTTGCCTTTACCTCTCCTTGGCTGGGGCAAATTTTTAAAATCCTGTACGTATCAAACTCATCGAGCTTCACGGCCTGGTGAAAGCTGCACTCGTCCACCCGCACGGCTGCCCCGTAACCTGACACACAGAAAGAGAGAGAGAGAGAGAGAGAGATGAAAAAGACAAAAAGGAGAGATAGGCAGAGAGCAAGAATAAGAAAGAAGACAGAGAATTTATTAATTTAAGGTAAGACACAGCAAACAGGGTAAACTGCATCTCTAACATGTCTCCTATTACGCTTCAGTAATTAACAAGTCAAAGAGTTTTTCTTCGCTCACGTCTCATTACTTTATCTGAAAGTCAGCAACTTTGAAGAACTCTTAGCTCCGCCCACTTGGTACGATCACATTTCATCATATATCACCTGAGCAGAATGGAGAACATTCTTTTTTTTTCTTTTATTAACCTTAAAAACCACATACTAGTGCATGGGAAATGATAGAACAGTGAACATTTTTAATCCTTTTGTCTCAAAATAGTCAAAAACCAAAACAACTAATTTTGAGGATATTATAAAGTATTCTCTCAATAGGTTGATAACTTTGGGGCTTATTTGTGTGCTATTGTGTGCAGATTTCATATCAAAAAATGATGTAAAAATGATGCTATATATATATATATATATATATATATATATATATATATATATATATATATATATATATATATATATATATATATATATATATATATATATATATATATATATATATATATATATATATTTATACATAATATGATATTTAGTTATAGTTAGTTAGTTAGTTATACAGCATATAGTATTAAATTAACATCAACAAACTGCTATGCTGTAACAATATCAGTAAATCAACTGGAAAATATAAACACCTGTAGTGTCTTGTTTAAAGTTTTTAAAATAAAATGATTATTATTGTGTAACAACATAAGAAATTATATTAATAGTATTAATAGTACCACAGTTACCATGCGTGGCTTTGTATTTTGTCAGCGTTTAGTTTATTCGTGATTTGGGTCGGACGCACAGGCGGCGACCAGTTGCCATGGTAACTGGAAAAGCGTCTCAGTGGCTGCTAAATCCTCACGGCTGCGGTTTGTTAAAATAGCGCGTAGTGTAGATGGTGTAGTATTTCAGTACAACGATACGCTACACTGTGTTCCGTCACAGAGTCGTATTAAAAACCAGTGTGGAGTAAAATACAGATAAATAAAGGTGTAAATTAAGATGGTGACGACTCTTACCTCTGAGCTGAGACTTCCCGATGCTAAACTCCTCGTTCAGGCCGATCCTCATCTCTACACAATACACACACGTGAGAGGAAAGTGTCAGGTGAGACATGCAGATTTGTTTAATAGCTATCTAGTGAACAGATTCATAAAGTAACATATTAAGCTTCTATTTTTAATTATAATATCAGGACCACTACAATCTACACGCTGTTTATGTTCTTTAAACCCTGTATTTCCTAGCATGCTAAGTAGCTACTGCGGTGATTAGCTAGCTTACAGCCTAGCTAGCAGAATACAATCATGAAGTTCCATTTGTTGAAATTGAAATTTTAAATCTTTATTGGTTGTGAAAGCACATTTATAAACACTTTATAAACCACCTTTGTAAAAAAGAAAAAAGAAGTAGAGTCAGATTGCAGCAAAGCTTCATGGGTAAGTGAATTCTCATTAACAAGTTTCACTTGAGATGATTAAATAATTGATTGGCTTTTAAAATAGTTTTATTTTAGTCAGGAAGTCATCAAGTGTGAGTTTAACACAGTATTGGAACACAGCCGATAGTGTTAAATCAGTGTTATTGTACCTGAACATGAGGGAAGATAGCACTTGACTCTGATCTCTCCCTCCACATCTGCTTTCATCACGACCCCCTACGCGCGCACACACACACACACACACACACACACACTCATCTTTTTGTCTCAGTGATGATCAATATCAATTTCCCAAAATCCTTCCAGTGCTGTAATGTAATGTTATTTTCACGTAATAAAAACTGAAGCACTCACATTAGAGCCAATAACCACTGAGAGTCTCTCCACCACGTCCACAAAGATCTCATTCTTACCTCCCTACACACACACACACACACACACACACACACACACACAACAAAGCAAGAGGGAGAGAGAGAGGGAGGGGGAGAGATGGGGAAAGATTGAGGGAGAGATAGAGAGGGAGATGACTGAGTTACAAAATAAGATTCAAGATTCAAGATTCAAAGAACTTTATTAATCCCAGGGGGAAATTGCTTAAATAAATCAGTATATTAAATATTAAATCAATTAATTACTGAAATAATCATGCAGTGAACTGAATAAATGACTGAATGACTGGATAAAAAGATCATGACAATGTTAACTAGTGAATAAATTAATCACATAAATCGAGTTAATAAATGGATAAATAAATGTAGTGAGTGAGTGAATGAATGGATGTGTGAGTGAGTGAGTGGGTGAGTTAGTGAGTGAGCGAGAGAGAGAGTGAGTGAGTGAGTGAGTGAGTGGGTGAGTTAGTGAATGGATGAGTGAATGAATGGATGAGTGAGTGAGTGAGTGAGTGAGTGAGTGAGTGCGTGAGTGAGTGGGTGAGTTAGTGAATGGATGAGTGAATGAATGGATGAGTGAGTGAGTGCGTGAGTGAGTGAGTGAGTGCGTGAGTGAGTGAGTGCGTGAGTGAGTGAGTGAGTGTGGTACCTCTCCACTGTGAGACGTCATGATGGGTCGGGCTGCGGCGGCGCTGGGAGCCACTTTACTCTGCTGCGTCTCTGCTCCGAACTGCAGCACACACACACACACCTTTAACCCTCTTTACTATAACTAACAGGTATGCAGTCAGACTGTATTTTCTGGATGATTAATTCTCACGAGAGCGACGTTGCTGAGGTCGAACAGACTGAAGGGTTTGGAGGCGACCGGCTCAGTCTGAATAAAATTCTTCAGGATGTCCATGGAGGTTGTCTGGATGTAGCCGTAATCCTGAGAAAGAAAGAAAGAAACAACCAACCAAGTGATTTGCTTTAAAAATATATCTATATCTCCAATATTAGATTTAGAGATATTTCATTCTCTGTCACCTTTTATACTCAGTTACAGCTTTGCATTATGTTTGGATCATGTTAATACGTAACGCTATTTACAAGGGATTAAAAAATAAAAGTGTGTGTACGACTCACCACCATCTCGTCCAGGAGCTCGTAGATCAGAGCGAAGTTCATGCGGACGGTTTTCTCACACACGCTGCCGCAGTAATCCTTAATCAGAGCGACAAGCCTGCACGAGACACATCACAGCAACACAAGTGTACTTAATCAAAACGACACACACATCATACAGAGGCAGAAACTCCACAGCGACGTGACAGGTGTCGATACAGTGATGAGTATCGAGATGAATACGGACGCCATTCTGTCGCTTACCTGTTAAGAAACTCGACAACAGTGAACGGAGAAGGATCCGTCTTCGTAGACACGACCCAGTAAAGTCCAGCGTGCCGGATGTGAATAAAGTTCACACCTTTGTGACTCTAGAGAGCACAGAGACACAGAACAATTACTCTACACCATCATCAGGAATAAATTTAATAATCGTTTAATAAAAACCTACCATGACTACAGGAGGCTGATCTCCGCTCAGAGACGACACCATCTCATAAAACGTGCTCATGGAGTCTTTTTCAACTTCACCACGGACTGAATGAGAGTTAAGCAAATACACAAACACACACACACATACACACACAGATACCTGAACATACACACAATTTATTCGTGTATACATCACTGATTGTTTAGTAAATAAGATTTATTTATAAAGCGCATTTAAAGCAACTCGCCTTGACCAAAGTGATGTACATCGAATAAAATGAAATAGCACACAAAACAATACAAATAAAACAACGTATAAAACAGCCAGACAAACAAACACCAACAAATGCGTGAGACTACCACCTTCCGACCCTGATAAAAAAGTTCAGCATGTTCGAGCAGGTTTCTAAATGAGATTTTCATTCTGAAATGGACGCTGTTGTATGATAGCTGTAGGAGGTGCAGAGACGGCAAACACAACACACCTCTCACTTCTGAGTTTTAACTGTGAACTTGGAACAGCCAAGTAATTTTATGAGGAAGATCTCAAGGATCTCTGTGCAGTCGAAGTCAAGAGCTGATCTTTAAACTGAACTCTAAAATAACCCGTGAGCAGGTGAAGAGAAGCGAGGAGCGAGGACTGGAGGAATGGTGTGAGCAATCTGGCAGCAGCGTTCTGACATGAACACGTGAATCATTTTCTCAAAATCGTTAAAGGACTGAAAAAGGTTGGGCTTTTACATCAATCATCCTGACGTGACAACAGAGTTGTGTCACTGAGTCACTTTATATAGTTTTTGCATTGTCAGCTGGTCACTTTACACCTTACTAAGTGTAATACTTTGTCTACATGTGCCAGTTTTTTCCCCTCCCTCCTCTCTTTTTTCCCTTTCTGTGTTTTGTGTGTATGTAAGCAATTTATCTGAGCCTTGCCATAAACATTTCAATCTATATCTGTCTTGACATAATGTATAAATGATAAATAAACTTGAGTTGACTTCTGAAATGTTAAATCAAATGACACCAAGGTGGTAAGGTATGTATTTGACCAAGATTCTTGAAAAAAAAAAAAAAAAAGACTAGAGAGGATCATATATTTTGGATAAGTTTAGTCTTTGGAAAAGCTTTATATAAAGGAAACGTTATATATGTTTAAGTACATTATTATTACAATTTTCCTAAACATGCACAACTTTAATCCACACTCTAGCTTAGATTAACTTCTAACATTAACATCCAGTTATTCTTTTGATTAAAAACCTACAGAAACACACAAAAAAAACAAAACAATAATGATCAGGATACAGTCTTTGTAGATCAGATGGTCGCCTTTTGATGACAGAATAAACACCTGAGAAATCATTTTCTCCACTATAATCTCTGCTAGCTCGCTAATTCCACTTTACATCAGAATATTTCCGTACAATATACCATCAGAATCAGCCTTAAACTGTTCCGGAAAAACAACATCATTTATTTATAAACAACAAACCAACAAAAAACTGTCATAATATCGATATTAGGAAGCTACGCTACAACAACAACAACCGGCGTATATGATCCTGTACTTCCGGCATCTGTAGGACCCTTTGTGTAGCTATCATATCCGCCTGATTAAAAATCTGCTTCGCTAACACAGAACATCGTATATTGTAATATGAAATTTCAGTTATTTCAGTCAGATTGAATTTTAACAGGTATAATTTTAACAAAATATAATGCAAACATTTTTTAAAGGACCAACTGAAGAGAATGAAGTCCGAAAGTTGTTGGCTAACGTTAAGTTGTCTATTTGAAATGCAAGTACATAACGTTCCGAGATAGTTAGCACGATTGACAAGACTTTTCAGAATTCCACGCGTTTCAACACGGATATTTTTACACTTAACTTATTTGCTTAATGTTTCAATTCATTTAAGTACACTTCACTTCACAAGCATCACCCGGAATCAGGCACATCAATAGCTACCTAATTATTTAGTTACCTACTCCTGCCACCTAGTGACCATAAGTAAGAAATACACATAAATGCACAGACACACAGCTTCTCAGTAAATAAATGAACACATGGATTAAAGAGGAATTAAACACAACACATTTAAGAGACTGGAGGAGAAACAGACACTCGTGTATCCGAAATTTATTAGATCAGATCGCAGAAAAAAAAAAAAAAAAAAAAAGACTCAGTGTTGCAAGATTGCAGTTTAGAATCTTTTACATACAGTATAAGAGATATTGCAGCCAATTTTACAAAGTTTAAAATCATTAATTCACAATATACAGCCACTTTTATTTGCAAGGAAGTTGTCTGAGCATGCATGATGCTTCTCATTGCTAAAACACCATGTACAAATGCAAATATATTAACTTAGTTCTTCACATGAACACAGCTGAACACAGGATCAGTTACGCTGCTACAGGTTGAAACAGGTGTGTTAGTGTGCTGATGTGGTCTGAGGTGTGTTTTCAACATTTACTAAAAAAAATCCATGAGTATTTATGGTTAAAAAAAAACAGTCACAGCCTGGCTGATCTGTTCTGGTGATTGATTATTCAACCAGTCAATGAGTCAATGAATCAATTAATCATTGAAATGTTAGTTGTTTTTGTGCTTTTTCTATCATAATATATTTTATTTCATATTTTACTCCAGAGATATGAACGCTGTTGGTTTATTTTAGTGTCTTTGAGGCCGAGTGACCGAGTGACCCCTTTATTTAAAAATAAATAAATAAATAATAACACGTAAAGATGAGGCTAGGTGTAGAACTGAACATAAATGTGACTATTATGAGTACTGAGTGTCTGATTATCATGATCCTGTTTTGCTTGGAACATATTTTGGATTCCTGCTTTCTTCTCTCACACCTGGTTGTTGAACCCCATCACTACTCAAGTCCAAGTCCATCTCCACCTTCCCCCCTGCTACAGGACTGTCGTCTTTAATAACCAGGAGACCATGCTTGTTTTTCATTTCTCTGTTCTGATTCATTATTAAGCTTTGCTAGACAGCTGGATTTTTCAGTGAATGTTTTTCATGGGATTTTTCATTTTTCTATGTCATGCCCAATAATGGATGTTTCTGGTTAGCATTTGTGGCTGTTTTTTTTTTTTTAACAGGAACCGTATTTTTTTCCCCCTCCCATTAGCACAGAGGCAGATGTTGAAGCACAAATCTCCAGCTGTTTCTACGGGAGGAAGGCTTTAATTTTGCGGCTCTCCTGCTTTATTCTTTAAACATAGGTGTTGAGCTGTTCGTCAAAGCAGACAGCAAACCGGAGAGAACTGCGTTTACTGGAGAATTCCAGCATCCAACATGTGATTTAGAGCACTGAGGTTATTAATAAGGTCCAGAGGAATGGGACTGTAGCACTGCCTGGATTCACAGATCAGAAAAAAAGACATAAATATCAGAAATCACACAAAGTCACACACAAGTACACAAAAGCACAAGGTTCCACTTTAGGAGTGGCCCTTGGTCTTGGATTTCTGAAGTGGGAGGAGCTAATTAAGCTTCAACAGCCAATCAGAATAAAGAACTTAATTATCAGGCAGCTCAAAAGTATTTATTCCAGACTGTCATTCTAACAGTTCATACCTGAGTGCTGAGTAAAGAGCGCAAGAGGTAAGACTGTGATCTTATTTCTATTATTATTATTATTATTATTATTATTATTATTAAGTGTCTATTATTGATTCCAATTGATTTAGTCTTTCTGTCTAAAATGGGTGTTTGAGTCCTCCATAAGTTTATAATTTGTGTCTTAGAGCCAGAAAAGTACCAGACACAACAAATTTAATTAAATTGACCAAAATTTCATAAGATTAAGCTTTACATATTTACATATTAAACTTCATAAGTTTAAGCTTTACATATTTACAATGCAAAAAAAAAAGAAAAAAAAAGCTATGACATAAATAATGATTCAAAAATGATTCAAAAAGAAATACAGATATGAATAAATAAATACATAATCTTATAAAAATGTGACATTGGTGAAGTTAAGCAACAGGAAATGAAAACTAAATTAAAAAAGAAAATGAAAATTAAATCAGTTGGTAAAAGAAATGCATATTCAAACGTATGGAATAAAACGCATGGTTTTAGGTGTGTTACTTATCAGCTTTTTCTGTTCATATTAAATATACTATTATATTGTGTAGTATTTTTCTATAAACTCAATGACCAGTTTCAATGTCTTCATCCCACTCAGGTATCGGAGATGTTCTCCTCCTCGATGTCTGTCGTCGGGGCTTTGTCCTGTTTCTTAATCCTGCCTTGTAAGTTTTTATAGCCAACATCCAGTTATACTGACACTTTATTTGTTTATTTATTTTATTTCATGTTTTTATATTAACTGATCATTTCTCATGTGCAGCTCTTCTGCAGGCGACGCCTCTCACAAAACTTGCTGATAAAGCTAACAGTAAAGATCTTTGTATCACACTTTTCTCCATTTTGAAGGCTGATTAGTAGTATCTGTGCAAATAAAAGAGATAAAGCTTAGAAATAACAGAGAAAATTATAGATATAAAGGTATAAAAGAATAACCATTCAGACATTATTGACAAAAATTAAACATAGTAATGAGTATAAATTTACCCACTCAATTTGAAATGTTATTACTGAAATTTTGAAGATGAAGCTGCTGAAATATATTCTAATTTCAGAATCAGGTCAGTCTGTAAGTATCGACTCGTTTGAAGCGCATAACTTCCTGGCGCGTTCTCGCCGTTCAGCTGATTCACAGTGGTACCAAAAGGATCCAGACTTCCAGTCCTACTATAGATACTACAGCAGCATTGGACACCTTGAGGGCGTAAGTGTTGCCTATCTCTCTGTTTGTCTCTCTGTCTCTCTTGCTGCTTTACTTCCTCTGTTTTTTTTTTTTCTTCCTGAACAGCTCTATGAGATCGACAAGATCCGGATGCTCTACCAACAAATGCGCCACTTGGAGCACACCTACGGCGCAGACGCCTCCAAATACCAGAAAGTCTTAGGCCTTCAGATTCCCGAAGCCACTTCTCCACCTCCCACTACCAAACCTCCACCTCCACCCTCTACCCATCCACCAGTGCTGTCTCTCTCTCAGTCTGATGTTATATACCTGTGCAATCCCAAAGACCCGCTCTGTAAGCCCAGAATTGTCTATGTGCCCACCGGTGCTGTCGTTGTACCCTGTGATCCACGTTACCACCCCAGCTGTAAGCTAAGTACGTCTACTAAGGGCCCTTCTGAGGCCGCTGAGCCACATTCCACCACCCCTCCGCCTGTCGCAAAACCTCCCAGGATCATCATCAGAGGGATGGAGTATGACTGTGACCCTTACTGGGACCCCGACTGCTTGATCGAAAACGCTCCAAGACCTATAAAAGCGAGCGATCCTCCACTATCTAACCTCCCGATTAAATCTCTGCTCGTCAACAAAGCAGAAAAAGAGAATGAAGAAGACGCTCCTGCGTCATCATCGGAGGACAAAGGGACTTTGGATGCTTCCTATGGCCTCTATGATCCGTACGATTACTACAGGGATCTTTATGATCCTTACCGTTATGTTAATCCAGGCCCTGGGCCTCAGTAAGACCGTGACTATGCCCAAAAACGCATAATACTGGAAAAATAGTGGGTCACAATGGCAGAGCACTATACAGTACTATAATACTGGAAGTCAAAAATTGAAAACCTTTTTGATATTCTTCTTCTTATTATTAATATTATTAATAATTATTATTTTATTTAGACTTCTCATATATGCGATTTGGGCCGTAGTCCTGTCTTAAGTAGTTGGATGACCTGTAGTATGGAAAGTAAAATAAACAGCAAACATAACTTGGAGAAAATTGTAAATTGATTTTAAAATAAAGAAATTTTTTAAGCTCAAATGTTGTCAGTGTTTGTGTAAATTAGTAAGTACTAATGTAACTCTCATAAAAATTTCAGTGCTTTAGTAAAATACTGTTTTAAAGATTACTCTTTTATTGTAAACTCATAGTCATAAAACGTATGAACATCCAATATAAAGTTAATAATAATGGTTAATTATGTATATTCACTTCAGCCTTAATTTTATATGCTCATTTTATGACAAAAAAAACCCCACTCAAATTAGCGTTTGCTAACTAGCTAAATGCTAAATGCTACATTCACATAATTCAGAGTGACAATACACTCGATAAACAGTAATGCTCCTAAAATATAATATGTAATAATTAGTGAACTGTAGTGTATGAATATATTGTCATCGTTTTGGTTATTTGATTTATGTGACTGTTTGACTTTTGGGCTCTTCCAACTAATTAGTTACTCAAGAACGTTCTAGCCCGGTAGCTAAGTTAATATTTAAGTTAAATTTCTGATTGTTAGTGACGTTGGTCCTCAGAGAGATTGATAAGAGATCATGTCAAACTTATAAGCAAGGTAGCGTGGCCGAGCGGTCTAAGGCGCTGGATTTAGGCTCCAGTCTCTCTGGAGGCGTGGGTTCGAATCCCACCGCTGCCAACATGTTTTCCTTTCCTTTTTTTTTTTTTTTTTAAATTAATATATATTTAAAAATATACATAAAACAACTATGTTATGTTTGAAATCTTATCTTAATCGCCTCTTCAACATTCTAAATAAACTACAAGTGTTTAATGATGACGACATAAACAACGCGCCGTTAAGGGTAACACAACAAGCCTTTCCAGAAATTAAACTTTTTTTTTCTTCACAACTACATATGCATCAGACAGAATTCATCGAGGTGTTGCTGATCCCTGACAAAATATAATGCAAAGTATGATCACATGTTCAAAGAATACAATCGTGATTTTGTTTTTTGTAACCTGGTTTCCTAAGAAACACATAAGAACGTACCTCACTGATGTGACGTCAAAACGAAGCGACGAAAGGACTGACTAACAAAAGTGTGAAGATGTTTTCAGTCAGGATGTTTTATTTATTTATTTATTTTTCACGTGACATGACAATCAAAGTTGATTGTGAAACCTCGTGAGGAGCAGCTTGCAATGAGGCATAGTCAACCGGAAGTAAATAAGTATTTATATTCAGTGCTCTTCCAAAACAAAACTTCCAAATGGTACATGTGCTACATGTATGCGTACCCTGTCTGTGTAATACAGTAGTACTGTTTGACATTTTTTGACATAAGAGCAGAAGTAGATAAAAGGCACCGCTGGGATTCGAACCCAGGATCTCCTGTTTACTAGACAGGCGCTTTAACCAACTAAGCCACGGCGCCATGTGATAATACGGCTCTTATTAAGGTTTTTAAAGTTCCTAGCTGTAAGTCGTACTCATGTAAGTAGTAAGTTTCAAGTACTTCAGTGCCTTTAATGACGTGCGTAAAAAGATATTACTTAATATTGTGCAAGCCTATTAGCACCTAAATCAGACAAAAAGCTAGATAATTTTAAGAAATAAGAAAGGAATTTACCATAAACACAGTGTTGTTGCGCCATCTGTTGTCCAATCTGCTTTAAATGTTGCATGCTTTTTAAGAATCATATATGTTGCATGTGCTTACTTGATTTCCTGCAGTGTTGAGTTTTCCTTTAGGAGATATTGACTTGGCTACACTAAGCCACACTCTTTTTTTATTTGTTATGAGTATCTAAATAAAAAGGTTCAACATATTTATTTTGATGAATTATTGACCTAGAGAGTCCAGAGAATTGTACTACACTAGTTTTGTTGTGATTGAGTAAAAAAACCTAGGACTAGTTCACAAAAGTGTTTTTTTTTTTTTTTTTTTTTTTAAATAATCTCAAATATTTCATGAGCAATTTGATTGACACCAGTGGTTCATGAGGCAAAGCTGTTCAGAATGAGGAGATCTAACATATGATATAAATACCGTGTGTGCATAATATACAATAATTTACACACGTACAATGGGATAGAATCTCACAGGGGCCAAACTTTTTCAAATTTTGCACAGACTTCTGGGGCAGCGAGTCAAACAGGCCCACCATGTTTTGTTCTGATCGGCCTTCGTTAACCTTGTCTAATAGCTGCTGAACCCTGATTAGCTGATGACGGCCATATTTTTCAAGATTCACAACTGTCCTCATGGACCCTGATGGGACCTTGGACAAAGACACTTCCTGCAAGATTTCAAGTTGATTGGACCAATGGCTCCATATTTAGCGACAATTTCATGTTTGAACTTTTTTGCCTGCCAAGAGTCAAGCATGTCCACCAAGTATCGTTCCAATGTCCTCATAAATACTGATTGGACCTTTGACAAAGACGCTGCATGCAAAATTTTCAGGTCAATTGGACCAATGGTTCCGTAGTTAGAGCCAATTGCATGTTTTGTCCTGTTATAGCGCCACCACTTGTCCAAGCCTCGCCATTTTGTGCATGTGTCCTCAGACTGAGCCCATACACAAGTGTGCCAAGTGTGGTGAAAATATCTCATTCCGTTCAAAAGTTATAGCCATTTCACTAAACTTTTTTGCCTGCCGTCATGTGAATCAAAAGTTCAACTTTTTTTTTTTTTTTTTTTTTTTTTTTTTTTTTTTTTTTTTTTTTTTTTTTTTTTTTTTTTTTTTTTTTTTTTTTTTTTTTTTTTTTGTGGATAATTATTGATCTAAGGAGTCCATGCAATTCTCCTGCACTGGTTTTATTCTGGTTGAGTGAGAAACGTAGGACTAGTTTGTAAAAGTATGTGTTTTAAGTAATCTAAGATATTTAATGAATAAGCTACAATGGTTCTTGAGGCAAAGTTGTTCAGAATGAGGAGCTTCATCAAACGGTATGAATTACTTGTGTTTGTGTGAAACACCATTTATGTGCATGGAAAACTTGATAGCGCCCCCCAATGGCCGATTAGTTTGAAATTTCTCCCAGACCTCTGGAGCCAAGAGTCAAGCAAGTCCACCAAGTTTCATTCCAATCAGCCTTCATTAACCTTGTCTCATAGCTGCTGAAAATTAATTGGCTGATTAAAAAAAAATTAACTAGCAAAAACACTGCATGCAAAATTTCAGGTCAGTTGGACCCATAGTTAGAGCCTATTTCATGTTTTTTCCTGGTATATCGCCTCCAACTGGTCAGGCTCAGTAATTTTTTACATGTGTCCTCAGATTGGGCTCATACACACGTGTGTCAATTTTGGTGAAAATATCTCCTTCTGTTCAAGAGTTATAGCCAATTAAGTAAAAGTGGCCACGCCCACTTCAAATATTTTGACGTGCCGTCGCGAGGTTAAACCAAAAGTTCAACTTTTTTTTCTTTTCTTTTTTTTTTTTTTTGATAATTATATATAATGGGACTCCAGAGAATCATTCTGCACTGGTTTGGTTCCAAGTGGACGAAAGGCCTAGGAATTTACCATTAAAAAAAAAAAAAAAAAAAAAAAAAAAAAAAAAAAAAAAAAAAAAAAAAAAAAAAAAAGCATTTTTAAACATTTAAAGTGTTTTTGCGCCATCTGTTGTCCATTCTCCTTTAAAATTGTGCATGCTTTTTAAGAATCATATGTTGCATGGGATTACTTAATTTCATGCAGTGTTGAGTTTTCCTTTAAGAGATATTGACTTTGCTACACTAAGCCACACTCATATATATATACATATTTTTTAAATTAATTTATATAAAGGACAATTAAAGGTGTCCAGTTTTAGCATTTTAGCCTCTACAACTCGGTATAAAGTTTGTATAACCTTTGTCTTTTGTTTGGAATAATTTTATATATATATATATATATATATATAAATTAAATCTGTCTGGTGCATCTGTCATACTTGTCCACTTGTCCTTGATATTACACAGGTTATGTCTGGGTCATTGTTTTTACAAAATAGTAGTGATGAATTCACTCTGTGTCAGAGTACCTCAGTGACTTGTTTATGATTACTGGAGAATGACAAGATGAGAAATGTATTAAAGTGTATTAAAGGTTTGTCATTCCAAATATTATTTTCTGAATAAGACATCCACTGCAAAGTAGCAAACGAAACACAATGGATTGTGATGAACTGGTAGCTGTAAAACAGCGAGTAAAATAACAAACAACAGCTGACTTTCCTGTGTAGTCTGAACGACAATAAACAAATATCGACGAGGATGGGATTCGAACCCACGCGTGCAGAGCACAATGGATTAGCAGTCCATCGCCTTAACCACTCGGCCACCTCGTCGGGATGGCGCACTAGATCAGAACATTTCGTTTTAAAACGTCAACAATACACGACGTCGCCATTTTCTTTTCAACGGCATGTATAAGACGTACAAATAATTTGAAATGGCGTCAGTTTTATCAACCGAGTTTATCTTTCTAATCTATAGACAAATAATAACAATGACACTCGGAAATCTATCACAACAGCAAAAACAACTACTAGAAATGATCATTCATGCTTTCCTGACATAATTAAGCTCATTACGAATACTAACTATTACCACAAATCAACTACTTTTATACAGAATAAAAGAATCAGACAGGATTCATCAAGGTGTTGCTGTTCCTTGATAAACGCGGAATATAATCACACATTCATTGAATCCAATCATCATGTTCTGCAACCTTATTTCTAAGGTAACAGGTAAGGATGTACCTCACTGATGTAAACGTTCCTATGTCAACGGAACAATCTTATTGAACACAACCGTGTTTTCGATCATGGTAGATTCCGGTCTTTATTTTTGTGATGTGTTTTGAAAAGAAATCCAACACAGCTTATAACACATCATAAAATACTGTTTCACATAGAGTGCTTCCAAATCGAAGTTTTCCAAAACCCAATTTCAGGGATATCTTTCTGGAATTTTAAATGTACTGCAATTTGCATAACTCGACGCTTATTGGCTCGTTTTTAGAAACGTTTTATTTCTGTTATTCTGACACTTTAATTCGCAGTTGAATAGGAACATGGGTTAATATATTCACACACTGTTAAAATAGTTCACAGTTTAGAAAATTAAAGTTAAAATGAATTTTTTAGGGCGAAATGAAAAGGAATAGGAGTCAAGTTAGGGTGAGAAAACAGACACTGGTCCGCGTCATGTCCAATCAGCTTCACGCACGTGACTATGTGACAGCCAATCCTAGTCCAGGAGGCGGGGATTGGCGGCTACTTTACAGCGGTATACGAGATTATATTCTAAAATAAAACAGTACACATATTTCTCTCTTTTTAAAATTATATGGCAAAGCGAGGTTTTAAAAATACAAGACCGTCAAATACGTTTAAAAAACTCCTAAATAAATAAATACACAGACAACACAATTTATGTTTATCAGGTACCTAGCGAACAAGATGTTTGCTCCATTGGCTAAATTCGTTAGCTAGATAACAGACAAGAGAGCAGCTGCTCTTATGGTCTCCTAGGCAACAAGATTTTTCACCTATTGGTTCATGTAGCCTATCATAGCAGGCGCGCGATTGCGTGATTGACCAAATAAGGATAGAGCTACCGGTGATTCCCTTTAGACAAGACTAGTTTACGGTTTTTATTTTTAAATTTAGTAACATATTTACGCTTAACATATCACGTAGGCATATTACAATTACTCAACAACAAAACTGATACTATTCATCATATAAACGATGAGCGTATAATCAGAGTTTGTATTTTCTAATACGCAATTTCTCAACTCGGCTTCTATAAGGTAGCGTGGCCGAGCGGTCTAAGGCGCTGGATTAAGGCTCCAGTCTCTTCGGGGGCGTGGGTTCGAATCCCACCGCTGCCATCATCGTTTTTAAACAATTGTAATTTTTTGTTAAAACAAAACAGTTAAGACCTCACAATATGTAGCACCACCACCACCACGGCGCTGAATTTATACAGAACCAAACAATTACTTTGGGAGAAAATAAGAAACTAAGTGTTATTTAAAACCTACACACAATTTATAAATCTGCTTCATCTGTATATTGATCTATAGATTGAGGCTCTAAGCCAATCTTATCCACAAAGAGCCAATGGAGGTGCAGGTTTTCATTGCAACCAACCACCTGACTCCACCTGTTTAATCAGTTGATCCTGGCTTACAATAGACTCAGGTGTGGCTTCTGCTGGGTTGGAATGAAAACCTGGACCCAGACTCATCTTCTTGTGGATAAGATTGGACACCCCCTCATCTAAGCAATCGGTGCTGCTTTAATTCACACCGCCATTTTGTTTATTTTCTGACATCCTCACCGACTAAAAATAAACCACAGGATTAAAAACAGTTGAGCAGACTTTAGATCAGACAGGTGTTTATCTACCTCTCACTCTCACTGAACAACAACACCTAATTTCTTTTTCTCAAAAATAAAATGTAGCCTGTCGAGAGCTGAGGAAACATCCTTTATCCTCCATCTCACATGTTTTCATGGCTCTTATCCCAAACAGCAGGATAGCACTACTTAGGCACACTCTAGTCAGAGGGGTTTGGGATGTAGCCATGGACTCTGGTACTATCTCAGGCTACTGTAGTGCACTAGATAGTGTTTAATAGTGTGACTACAGCCTATGAAGGATTTAAGGACCTAGTAAAGGACATATCTCCACAAAGGGCCAGAGTATATATGACATTAATCATGCAGCTTGTTGTCTATTAGCTAAATGTAGGCTAACAAGCTGAAAAAATATTTAATTCAAAATCTAAACAAACAAAGCTGATTAGTTCATCACTAATCTATAACTTCCAGACAAGTGTTCATTCATTGTTTGGATTCTTATATTATATTATATTTTTGGTGTTTCTGTTTCTCATTTAAACGCATTTAAAAATAGAGGGTTGCCAGATAACAACCCAGAAAACACCCCAAATACACTATAGTGCAGTGGATCTCCAAAGTTTAATTTAATTACAGTGGAAATCCACAATTAACAATTTTTTAAAAATTTATTATTGAGTTTTATTTATAAACTGGCTTGAATGGTCACTTGAATGGTTCAGGTCCAAACCTGAAGAACTCAAAAACAGGTGATCTATAAAGAATTAATGACAACTTGAAGCTACTGTGTTTTCTTTGTGGAAAGTTCAGGAAGAAAAAGCTCTGGTGCATTTTTTTTTTTGGATTATTGGACATACTTAAATCAAGAACCTAAAGTCTCACAGGTTCCTGAGCGTGGTCGTGGAGAACCCTCTGTCCTGCACATTTTAGTTTTTATTGTTCTCACACTCTAACACACCCCCATCTCCTCAGTCAGGACTGCTACTTAACTGATTAATTAAATCAGGTGTGTTAGATCAGGGTTTCATTTTCCACCTGTGCATTTTTCACTTTTTGTTATTCATTTATTTTCACATTTAGTGCATGGTTTATTTCCCCTACATCTGATGATCACATGATATTCACATGACGTCACATGCGCCTACCTGAGTTTTCCTAACATGCTGAAATGCACCTTGAGGGTTTTTTTTTTTCCTCCATGTGATCACATGATGTTACTCACATAAAGTTCATGAGTAACCTCAATGTGCGTGAAAATCGGGTGCATGGCAACCTCCGCGTGCGCGCTATAGCACAAACAGATAGTGCGCTTTAGTGCGCGCGGTCGTCATGGTGACCCTCTCCAACCTGCAGCTTCCCCGGATGACGAGTGACGTCAGCGAGCCATCTCTCTCTCTCTCCCTCTCTCTCTCTCTCTCTCTCTCTGTTTTTTGTTCTCTTAATCCGAGAGCATCCATTTTTTATGTACGCAGGCTGCTCAGTGTCGGAGCTCAGACACACTAAACCTGCTCATTTTAATTAAAATAAGAAGTAAATAAATAAATAAAATAAAATAAACAGTGCGGGAGGAAAAAAAAACAAAACAAAACAAAACAGCAGCGTGCGTGTGCGCGTGTTTGCGAGAAGAAGCGCGCGCGCCCTTATAATAAATAACCCGAGAGAAGGAGAGAGGAAAAGAAGAAAAAGAGAGAGAGAGAGAGAGAGAGAGAGAGAGAGAGAGAAAACGCCGTTTACACCATCTTTCTGTCGGATTTGTGTGTGCACGCGCCAACACTAAAGAGAAATGTGAGTACTGATTCATTTACAACATATTTGTTTCTTTTTATTATTATTATTATTATTATTATTATTATTATTATTATTTTCTTTATTTCGGGTAGGGATTAGTCAGCTCGTGCGCGGATGCTTATTTCTAGAAGGTGCTCAGGGTAGTGAGAGGCATCATGGGAAAAAAAAAAAGCATTATAAATACAAGCTTAAAGGTTTTTTTTTTTAAGGAAATATCTTTTCTTATGGATATAGCTGGATGTTTATGACTGTATTTAATAAAAAAAAAAACATCATCTCAGACTCAGACGATGGTTACTCATCAATTCTAGTAATAGATTTTAATAATAATAAAACAATCAGACAGATATTTAAGATACATGGCCATCAGAACAGCTATCAGATCTTCCAGCCTGGTTATTTTGTCAAAGCAAATGATTTGCAGTGTATTTTATTATTTATTATTTAATATCTATTATTTATAGAGCTGTGAATGATGGCAGACATGGCCGAAACACGCCTATAGGCTCCGGATCAGACTGGCTTTGTTGGAAATTTGCTTGATTGTTATTTAATTTTTTAATATTTTCTAATACAAGACATTGAAGAACATGTTGTGAATGTTTGCATTTATATTCTATCTTTTGAGTCGTCTATAAAAGTGGGTGAGATATGGCCTAAATCCTGGTTTAAATCTGCATTACAGTGATCACCTGTCAATCATAAAAGAAGAAAATAGCTTTATTGTTTTTGTTATTTCTTCCTTTCTTTCTTCTTCTTATTTTTTTTTTTAAATGTAGACATGTTCCTCAGTGGTAGTGGTGGTGGTGGGGGTTGGGAGGGAGGGTCATATTGTCATCCTGCTCTTGTACCTATGAAGCAAAACAGGACAATCCATCACACACCCTTACCAGAAATGTATATTTCTCAAATAATACTGGTTTAGGGTTTTTATCTCTCTATATGCATTCTTTATTTAGGAGCTCGTAAAGCTCCTGTCGTACTGCTCCTACATGGAGGCTGTAACCAAATGGCTGGCACTAACACGTCTCCTGCGCAAGATGGCCGAGCCCCAGCCTCCTCCGAGCTGAGCGAGCTGCGAACGCTGCAACACCAGATTACCTCAAAATCCTGATCACATCCCTTACGCTTACAGTGTCGAGCAAAACACACACCTCATTTAATATCTTCCACATGACAAGAGCAGTGTGAATTAATCATTTATTATTATTATTATTATTTCCTGATGAGATAGAAGAGTGCTTTTATTTATTTAATTATTTATTCTTTTTAAAGAAAGGAGGATGTTGTGGCTCAAAATGATGTTTGACTGGCAAATTTAGGGAAAGATATGATCATGTGATATACAAAAAAATATATATATATATATATATATATATATATATATCGTGACTGTGTGCTGATATATCACGATATGCAAATGAGCCAGTCCCTAATTGTGAAATTGTGTCCTATTTACAAACAGCACAACTATAGAGTTTTACACGTATTGTACACAGATCAATATTTTCAGGAAATCATTCAGTTTTTTTAAAATCAAATTTAAACAAACGTATTCAGAGGTTGGCTGGAGGTTTTGTGCATGATTAAGGCCTTTTAACCAGGCCAGGATAATAAGGATCACGTCATATTTCTAATGAAACCATTTTATGTAAAATATAAGAAATTATTAAAGATAAAGCTCTCTGAGCTTTAGATTGACGTCAGATCCTCAGAAACACTCCTTACATGCTGTAATATGCGAGTTTTGGTTGTTTGATTGGAATGTTTTTGAAGCTTCTTTCACATTTCAATTCTACTGGATTGAAAAAAAATCCATAATCACAAGCTGCACTGCTTTTGGTTGTACTTTGAAATCGTTCAGTCTTTGATAGACAGTGCATCTGAACACTTTATGCTCTGAAATTAAACTTTTCTAACACATTTTATATTAGTTTTATGATATTATAGGCCTACCTGGTCTCATTTAACCATAAATGCATCTCGGTTTGCTAACTTCCTGTGCATGTGACATTCTCACTTGTTTAGCACAGAGTTATAGTGTCCATGATAAAAAATATATATATATTTTGTGCAGAACATGCTATTTTTAATTTATTTGTTTAAAAATTAGGAGCATTGAGACCTCGGATGCTGTGGGACAATTCCTATTATGGAAAAATCTTCATGTGATCATATGTTTTTCCACATATGATTATGTGAGTAATATGTGAACACTTGAAAACTGAACATGTGTAAAAAAAAAAAAAAAAAAAAAAAAAAAAAAAAAAAAAAAAAAAAAAAAAAAAAAAAAAAAAAAAAAAAAAAAAAAAAAAAAAAAAAAAAAAAAAAAAAAAAAAAAAAAAAAAAAAAAAAAAGAATCATAAGAAAAAATCATAGCCTTTGTGACACTGAAATACCTCAGAAGGTCATCTAAATGAATATCGGAACACGGCTAGTTAACACAGAGGTTCAAACTAACTAATACATTTCAGAGATGGCTTAAAACCTTTATTAAAATAGCTTAAATGAATCAAATGAATCGATTAGGACAGTTTTGGTCATGAGTTCCCGAGCTACTGAAGTCTTAACCATGTGTAGATGTGATGTTGGTGATTTTCGTCCTCTCTGAAGGGGACTGAAGGCTCTAAATATAGACAGCAGTGAAGGAGAAGGAGAGGCGGAAATGGAGGCAGAGGATGAGGAGAAAACACCACATCGGCAATGTCCTGATTTTAACACGTCCTTCTGTCCTCTCGTCTCGTCTGCTCTGTCTGTGTGAGCAAAAATAAAAAGGAATACGCTGTAATTGTGTTAGAAGAAAACGACACAAAAGTGTGATGGGATTAAGCAGAAGCGTTCAGTGTTCAGAGGTCACCTTTATCCCCTGATTTGTCTCCGTCTTGTGGTCAAATCAGAGAATCGCAGAGGTTTCGTATTTTCACATGCGCACACGTTTTCAGTCACGGCTCACGATTTCATCAGGACAAATCACAGTGTAGATTTAAAATAGCACTGTAAACAGATGATAATATCGAGTGTGTTATGATCATGATATATCATTTAACAGATTATTGATGCATGTCTAAACAGTAGGCAACATTCACAGTGATTATGAAAATGACACATTTTCAACTTTTGTCCATTTCACAATAAAAAAAAATTAGATTATCGCTTAGTCAAAGCAGTGGTTCTGTTTGCCAGCTGTTCGAGCTTTTCTTGTCTGGAGAATAGAATTGACTTTTCTGAGAAGGACATGTGTAATACAGCCTTCTGTATTCTGCCTTATGAAAATACATATTTTAGCTTAGAAGCTCAAATGGCTTCCAAAAGCGACGCCCACCTTACCAGGCTCCTCGAATACATGGCCGGTAACCAAAAAAAAATCAGTGCTGTCTGTGTGGGAGTGGCATTACTCTTTCTCTGTCTCTCTCCTGTCAATCACAGCAACACTAGCCAGTTGTTAGCATCTTTGAGCTCACGTATGCGGAAGAGGGCGGATAGCGCGTTCCTCCTTATGTGTTACTCCGCCCTGTGACGCAGCATGAGCAGCAGTTTGAAGAGGTGCGGCTGGAGGCTTCACGTGACTCAGAGGAAGCACGTGTTATCGTCACCCTCCCCGGTTGGTAGCTGTCGGAGGCGGGAGAGCTGGCTGGTGGGTGGGAATTGGCAGATAACTAAAATTTGAGCACATTCCAAGCATAAGGTGTAGTTATGATGATGATGATGATGATGATGATTATGATGATGGTGATTGTAAGCTTGAATAACAGAAGTGCCTCGATGCCTTATATTTATCTGTACTGATTTATTGATTTAGAGTTTTGTAATTTTTTTCCAATATTTTTCTTCTTACAAGACTGATATTAGGGCTTCCTTATTAGTCATGTCACATCTGTCAGCTCATCCTTTGCACCTGATCGTTTACTTAATGATCTCTAGACTACTCTCTTTTATTCTTTATAATCTAAATACTTAATACTTGTTATTATTGGATTACGACTGCATTACAACTATCTCGTACTTTTAGTTCAGGTAGTGTGTTAAAACCGAGGAAAAACCTTTAACTGTTAAATTTTTTATCTTTTATTGGTGTGTCCTGAGTCTGAGTTTTTTCTCTTTTGCTCTATAATTTATAATTGGATAATCCTTTCTTTGTTTTTTTTCTTTGGTTCTTTTTATCTTAGCCTTTTTATAAACTAAAACACAAAAATGTGTACCAACACCTGAAGACTAGAGTCCTAAAAAGTCGGCTGGGGATGTGCAGAACTAAAGAACATGGGTCACCAGTTATTTTTGTGTCTCCATGCCTTTTGGTTATATTTTTTTAAAGATATTTTCTTATCTGTCCTGATTCTGATTTCCATGTACATACATGAAAAGATTTGCTGAACTGAGACATTTTTTTGTTATGGAACTTTTGATCATCAGATTCATTTTCAGTTTTCAGATTCAGTTATTTCACTAAAGTTACCTCGAGGCCTGGGCGTATGGGGTTTTGTTTATTCCACTTTTTTTGTTTGATTCATTTTTAAGTCCTATTTTCACCCCATATGTCGAGCTCTTCATTTGTCAGATATCCTCTTTTGCAGGCCTTTTTTTGGTTAAGGTGTACTGATTTTATTTCGAACACCAGGTCTGCTCCAGCCCCCGCCGGCGCCCCCGCCCCTGAAGGAGGGAATCAGCCTCCTCCCAACCTGACCAGCAACCGCCGCCTACAGCAGACGCAGGCTCAGGTGGACGAGGTGAGAGGGACATACACACACTTTTCATTAAAAAAAGGAAGCGGATACACTATGGAGGCTGAACATTTCACAGTGTGATGTCTGTATAACTTATTAGCACTGAATTTGGTGTATCATGGTGCAGATACCACACCCAAGGACAAACAGGAAGAAATAAAAACGAGTAACTGACCAACTGACCGCTTGTATCAGTTCATTACTGAGAGCTACTTAGATATACAGATGCATCAGATCCAAGCACGGTGATTCCCCCCAGTGTTAGCTTGATAGTTTAGTGCAAGCTCAGGAATTTGCTCGAACATTAGTAATAAATCTTTTTTTCTCTTCTGTGCATTCTCAACTTAAAGGGTAAATAGTAGCATTTTATTTATAAGCACCTTCAGGATACCCAGTGACACTCTACATATACAATATATTCGAATATAAAACACTACAACAGATTTAAACTGAGAAATTAAAATGAAACTAAAAACAACAATGAAGAGTAATCTTACAGTAACAACAGAATGAAGAGTAATAAAGCAAAAATGATTATTATATGACTATGAGATAAAACTAGGAGGTAAATGATATTTTTTTACATGGAGATACAAACAAACAAGAAAAGAATTTAAATTTGTTATGAAATTTGTATTACACTTAACAGTAATAATAATAGTAGTTCTTTTATTAAGGGTAAGTATATGTTAAATGCATTATCCAGGCATCCTTTGGGCTTTTTTTATTTGATGAGTGCATACATTCAACCAAAAAAAAAAAAAAATCTGCTGGACGTGTCCTCAGGTGGTGGATATCATGCGTGTGAATGTGGATAAAGTTCTGGAGAGGGACCAGAAGCTCTCAGAGCTGGATGACCGAGCCGACGCGCTGCAGGCCGGAGCCTCTCAGTTCGAGACCAGCGCTGCCAAACTCAAGAATAAATACTGGTGGAAGAACGCCAAGGTAAAAAAATAACCACCTGATCACAAGCCGACTAGCAATTAGTCAGTATTACATTTTCATATTGTAATAAATCTCTGAGTTTTTATCACAGTTTAGTGATATCAACGTTGTGTTATTGTATTTAAAAATAAATGTAATAAATAATTCCCCAGCTGAAGCGACAGTCCTCCATGTTGTTAAAAGGTGATAGTCGTCTCATACAGCGAAGAGAAGCCTGGGATTAATTTTTAGGAAACAGATGTCGTCATAATGCCTTCTCCTGTCTGTCTGTCTGTCTGTGTGTCTGTCTGTGTGTCTGTGTGTAGATGATGATAATCCTGGGGGTGATATGTGTGATCGTGCTCATCGTCATCATCGGTAAGAGAAGAGTTCTTTCTTTCTTTCTCAAAAAAATCTATTTGAGTATTTTGACCAATAGCTGTACATTTTTCTTTTTTTATTACCTATGTACTTATTATTTTTTAAAAATATATTTTTATTTATGTCATATTTTTTTCAGAGTCTCTTGCTGTATAATTTGCAGCCTAACCATACTAGACTTGAATTTTTTTTATTCTCATTCCCTAGTCATTGCTTTTTTTTATTTGTAGATTGTCTTATACTTATACTTTCTTTTTCTAACCTGAAAAAAGTCCACATCTAAAAGCACAACAATCTGACATTTGGTCTTTTTATTTCAGTCTACTTCAGCACCTAAAGAGCGAGTTTCCTACCCCACCCTGCGCCCGATTTACAACTATTCAATCACTACCCAACAAACGAGTGTAAATCTGTGCCCTCGATGACCCCCTGTACGGACCCCGGTCTCTCTGCGTCCCCACGTCCGGCCTCTGAGCGTGTGTGTGTGTGTGAGTGAGTGTGTGTGTGTGTGTGTGAGTGTGTGTCCTCTGTAAATACCTCCCGCTTTTCTGAGATCTCTGAAAGCAGACGGTAATCCCGGTAAATCTCTCGGTGTGTGTACGACTTGTCCTTATTTGTAGAGTTTTATTTGTAGAGTTCGTGTGTGGGTGTGCGTTTGTATTTTTTTTTTATTGTTTTATTTTTTGTATGACTTCTTTGGCTTGAAAAAACTGCCTATGAATCTGTGTGTATATACCGCACGATGTGTGTCAGTTATTCTATGCTTGTAGTTTACTTCTTTAACCGAGATACTCTTCCAAAACCCAATCTCTCTCTCTTTCTCTCTCTCAGTGCATCTTTCTTTCTTTCTTTCTTTTCAACAATAGACTTTTGTAAACTGCCACAGAAATGATTTGGACCAATGGCGATAGATTTATATTTTTATTAAGTCTGTAGTGTCTTATCTCTTAAACATTCCTTTATCGCAGGGTAGAACGATGCTGTCTATAAAAATGAAACGCATACAGGAATATTTTACACACAGTCTATAATTGGCAAAAACAGTGGACGCACATGACCAGGAAAATAAAAGGGGAATCAGCATGCACAAGAACCTCGTTTTTGATGGCGCATTTAAACCGAAAAATAATAATAATAATAATAATAATAATAATTTAAAAGTACAGCCGAGCTGCCAGCAAAATTAAAAGCACACTGCTCGCATTATTTTTAAGTTACTAGTTTTTTTTGGTTTGTTTTTTTTTCTCGAGATTTTATTAGTTAGATTTTATGTTTAAATGTAGGAATACAGTGTATATTTATCGTTTTTTTGCATGTGGAAAAGGGACCAGATCACCTGGAGTGTGTCTGTATGTGTTTGTGTGTGTGCATGTGTGTGTGTGTGTGTTTGTTGATTTTAGCTGTCTAGTTTATACACTGCCAAGCACCTGGGGGGGATTTTTTGTGTGTTTTTCCCGTCCCTTTATGTCCACACTGCTCATACCGGTTTGCTTTTATGCATACAATGATATAACATAATGCCACCTACGCACACACAAACACACACACACACACACACACATATACAGGACTTCAGTCACGTAGGACCGATCTGTCAGCATGAAATGAGCCAGTGATGATGTGTTGAGCCACACGTGATCATTTTTACCACACACACACACACACACACACACACACAATTGCCCCCTCCATTCTGTTCATATCTCCCCTCCCCCATGGCCATATGTACAGTTCACCATTGGATTAAACGACAAGGACTAACAGGCGAAGGCTGGTGTGGCTTAAAGGAATAAGACTGTGTGTGTGTGTGTGTGTGTGTGTGTCTGTGTGTGTGTGTGTGTGCAGGAGCTGAGGAGGTGCCATCTTTGATGTTCTTAATCATGTTATTTCTTTAGATATAAGAAAAAGAGTGGCATAAAAAAATCCTTGTTCCAATAATTTTGCCTGTTATTTGCATAGTCATGGAATAAAACCTCCAGAAACTATGCTATTCAATTATGCTAGCTAGCTAACCCCTAGCTTCCACTGTAGCTAATTTCCATGCTGCGTAATGGCACTCAGACTGCATAAAAACCATGCAGAAAATAATTTTTTTTTATTATTCTGCCTAACAGTCATCTAGTTATACTCTTAAAAAATTCAAGGGCAGTGCTCGCTAACTAACTAGCTATCCTGATGTGAAATTTATAGCTATGGCTTTACCTCATGTAGTGGTACGCAACAGCACAGAGACGGCGTAAAATCCAAAAACAGCAGGTTAAATAATTGTTGATCTTGTAGTTTCACCCAGCAGTCGAATAGTTGTGGAAGAAACCATGCTGAAACTATGCTAACTAGCTTGCTAGCTACTATTAAACCTATAGCTATAGCTTGTGGAGGTCTGTGTTCATTTCCACTGTGTTTTTATCAACATTACTGTTTCCATCTTGTATGGACGATTGTATGGAGCATTTTTTTTTTAAATGAACACTGACTCATTCATTAATCCCAGAACAGAAACGATTTAAACCGACCAAAGACCTCGTCGTCTTGCTAACGCTGCCAAACTGCCATCAAAAACAGGTTCAGGGACAAAGCGTTTTCCTTTCACGCCTCAGTCTCCTCTCTCGGACTCGTCTCGGGTTAAAAGCCCCAACCTGCTGATCTCAGACTTTATTTTAGTGGACCTAATTCAAGAATAATAAGTGGTGATGATGATGGTGATGAAGGTGTCCGCTAGTCTTAGCCACTCAACACTGATAGCACAACTCTTTTATTTCTCCTTTCTCCCCTTGTGATGCTGATTTATTTGTAGCTGTTAAAAAAAAAAAAAGAGAAATGACTATATTGTGTTCGGTGTTGTGCTGTGGGGTGAATCTGGGGGACGGGGGTCCCCACTTCTTCAGGTACATCCAAAAATTTACATATTTAAATTAGGCTGATTTGTTTAGCATCGGGGTAGGACTCATACACGACGGACAAATCACGGAAAGGATCTGAAGTGGAATTAATAAAAAAACGGTTGTATGTGCAATTGACTTGATTTCTGTTCCCTTTGTGAAGGTGAGTGTGTGTGTGTGTGTGTGTGTGAGTGTGTATGAAGCCATTCCTCTGTGTATTTATTTTAGGTTTAACAGTGTGTGTGTGTGTGTGTGTGTGTGTGTGTGGAGGGGGAACAGGCACGGGTAACTTCACCGCTCCAGTCTGGTTAAGTTCGTGCATCTTCTTGTGCGTCATCGGAGGGAAATTTAAAAAAATGTTTTAAGAAAAAGGACGCACAACTTCATCGGATTGGTTGTAACGTTTTGGCGTCCCACACATGACGTACTTTTGTTTTGAACTCGATTTGACCTTATTTTATATTTTATTTTTTTAGATTTTAGTAAAGGCCACTTCAAGGAGCAGTGGGTCAGTTTCGCTTTGGGGAAAGAGGAATGATTTCTATTTTATTTTTATTTTTAATTAGAGGAAATGGGCGGGGTGAAATAATTAGATGACGCCATAATGGAAACTGGAAAAAAAAGTCTTGTTTTTTCAGGTTCTGTTTAAGGAATAGTTAGTTGGAGGCTGCATATTTGTGCGTCTTAAAACAGAAATGCATCTGAGAGGCAATATGTGAAGGTTTTTCAGGCATCCGGGTCACGATGGATGTCTCGTAGTAGCAAATAAAAGCGACAGGACTTGTATCTCACTGGCGTTTCACTACTCGCCCAGGGCATGTTAGGAAATTTGTAATCATAGTCTGTTTAGCTAGCTAGCTTATTACAATATTATTGATGTCACACTTTGACGTAACCAATCACAGTTGGTTCTTGTCTGCCAGGATGTTTAGGAATTTGCTAGGTCTACGTCAAAGTTAGCTAAATAATAAACAATCCAAACCATGATGCCATTATGAACATGGAAGAAACTGCAACGAACCATACACCAGTTTTTCTCCTCAGATTATTCAGTCTCCTGGATTCGCTACTACGAGACATAGAACTAAGCCTGGTTTCTGAAACTATTTGTATTTAATTTCTTTATTTATTTAATTCAGAAATGTAGATTTGCGTTGCTCCTGTTCGTCTGGCCTTTTCGGAGGGACCTGGTCGGATAAACACGGGCAACACAGCCTACAAAGCCAGATTTTATTTATTTATTTATTTACTCTATCCACATATTTGTCTTCACCTTTTCGGATATTAAACAGGACAAAGTACAATGTTACCGGAAAACCGTTCGATAATCAGACATCCACTGAAACAGTTGTAGAGTAAATCTGTCAATGTCTAATTATATCGATGAACATCTTGGGATTATATATAAATATATAAATATATAAATATACATATATACTGGGGAAAATAATGACATTATGATGACCTGTGTTTATTGTTCCGAGTTAGAAATTACAATGTGTGTGTGTTTGAAAACAATGACAATGTTCAACATAAATTAAATATATGATTAAAAAAAGGAGTGTGTCTGTGGTGTTTATTTTAGATTTTTTGTTTTGTTGCATTAAAGTTTTAAAGGAATTTCGTACACATGTACAAGCTAGCCTACAATAAATATATTTTAGTTTATTGTAAATTATTGTAAACTTGGTATATTGTAGGTGACTTATCAAACATCTAAAGCTTGTTTGTTTTATACTTTTAAAAATGAAGACTTTATAGCTCATATTAATGTGAATGCTCTGTAAGTTCTCGAAGTCATAATACTGGGAAACTTGCTCGTTATTATGCCTTAGTAAATGATTTTATTTGTTCTTTAAGTGACGTAAACAGGTTTCTATATTTATCTAACAGAAATCATAAATCATTTTAAACAAGTTTCACACTTTCATGCAATGTTGCTGAAAGATCAAGGAACACAAGAAAGGTGTTTAGGTAAGTTTGCATGTTTAACTCTTAACCTATATATACATACACATATGTATTTAATAGATATTAATGAAAGTCCATTCATATCATCATTCCATCTTTCTACTCATACACACCCAGATGAAATATCAAATATCGAGTGTCCGGCATCACAGCGTAATATTTGATACAATACAGGTCCAAGGTACACAGAGCATACTGCACATTGTGTGACAAGTGCAGTGTGATACAATAAATATGCAGGACAGTGTGGAGAACAGAGTAAACACTCGGTACAACAGGAACAGGAGCAGATATTAACCAGCCTGCGTAAGCGACTGTAAACATGAGGAGGTAAATGCACAAGAAGACCATCATGACTGGACCATGTGCCTAAATGGCTGATCAGAATAATTCCCACGAAACATTATATCAAGCCCTATTTTTTTAAAGAGAGCTATTTAATCACATTTTAAATCATATATATACTGTAAATGGGATAAAATCTAACCAATCGTAGAGAATGTTCTGAAAAAGGACACTCTTTAAACTGATTTAAAGTTAAAACCATCAGGAGAAAGTTTCAATTATGAAGTTTGCTAAGAAAAAAAAGCGTGTTTTGTTGTTGTTGTTGTTATTTTTTCCAGAGGTCCCTCTAGTGGAGCATCGATGTAATTGCTCCTTACACCCTTAATACAAGCACTAAATAGGATAAAGGTTCCAATCTCTGGTCCTGGAGAACCTCCTGTCCTGCACATTTTAGAGTTTTCCTGCTCGAACACACCCAGTTCACTTCACTTCAGTTCAAGCTGTGTTTTTTTTTTGTCTTATTAACTTCAAGAGAGAGAAAAAAAGAGAGGCTGGTGAGGGAATGACTGTTTATAGCTGCTATAACGTAAGTGACATCAGGAACTAACTTGCCTCATGGATGTTCCACGACAATGAACATAACTATAAATGTGTAACAAAGTGTGATGTGTCATTCTTTAATAAAAAAAAAAAAAATTTTAATAGTTGGCAAACTGCTGTGGTATAAGAGGAATAAAACACTTGGGGACGTGCAGTTATTGAAATATAATCCGTTCAGGGTGGTAACAGTAACTCCGCTTCATCACACCACCGTGTCGTTGGTTATTTTCCTCTCACAGCACCACACAGAGTGTTTCATTCCTTACTTATCATCACATAATCATATAATGTGTTAATTTCCCAACCATGCCTAAATTTCTGTAGTGTGTTCACCTTCTGTGTGGCTGTAGACTGGGACTACTTTCCAAAGTGCATGGAGTT
The DNA here is from genome assembly GCA_022758105.1 of Pangasianodon gigas. Classification (NCBI taxonomy): domain Eukaryota; kingdom Metazoa; phylum Chordata; class Actinopteri; order Siluriformes; family Pangasiidae; genus Pangasianodon; species Pangasianodon gigas. The sequence goes on from CM040470.1 coordinate 918,118, forward strand.
GATCTGTCTGTTGCTATGGTAACGTCGCAGAAGATCCCTTTAGGACGTACTACAGAGCATTCGTCTTCTGTGTTTACTGTATTATAGAACCAAATGATTGAACATGGTAAAAAGAAACACACACATACACACACACACAATATTCTGTCCTGGTTCCACATCCACATAACTCTGTAGAAACATGATTCACCATGTCACTGTTTGACATTTCTGTATTTGTCTGTGGGATATTCAAACATTTCCCGAGTCATTGTGCATTTGTGGTGAGTTTCAGCTGTAAATACTGGAGAGAGAGCAAAATGAATTACGACAGATGAGGCAAAACCATCAACAGCCCGGATTAAATGTCCAGATGGTACAAAGAGGGAGAAAAAATTAAATCAAAACCTCTCTGAGCTGAGCAAAAACCTAAAACTGTTTAAAAACTTTCATAATTTTTTACACATTACATTTCATTTTGACCTCATTAAAATATCAAGTACCAGTCCGTTGTGTTCTCACTTATTGAAATGCACTTTTTTAAAAAAGACATCCAGCCAAAGTCACATGAAATGACATTGCTAATTAGTCTCTAGAGTTCTCATTTCCTGTCTGCTTTGCTTCCCACATAAAAACGAAAAAAAACCAAAACATTAAATTTAAAGAAGCATGTTGAGATAAGCTAGCTTTAAGTCTTAATAATAAATTTGCCAGCAAGTTTTTTTTTTGTTGCTAATGCCACCGCATTAATTCCAGCAATCTTAGCTGTTTATTAAAAATTGGATAACCAGTGTCATGGCAAAACTCCTCAGTTCAGAATAAGAAAAATAACTTTCCAAAGTCAAAGGGTTTTGGATGCCAAAAATCAGACTTTATTGAATCAACCAACAAAGCCGAGATGTCTGCAGATCATCTGATTTACGTAGTCGTGGCTCGTGCTTTTATACAATTCTAAAAACAATGATCTCATTAGATGGAGTTTTCTCTTTTTTTCTTTTAATCACACCCATGCCTCTCACCACAATTGTTTCATTGTCCCTCGATCTTAGTTTTAACCGTGGCATGAGCTCAGTCAGTTTATTATTTTAAAAAAAGTTAACATTCATCACAACCTCAACAATGCACTTCAGTATTCTGGTAGAGAAAAAAACACCTTCCTATGAGATATGACCGAGCAATATTCATCTACAGAAGTATTCTCACATAGAAATATTCTTATAAAATCATATGCTCACTCTCTTCATGAGTAGGATTTACTAAATGTACTAAATCTCTTATCATTTCTAAGTATTTTAACTCATGATTAGACTTGATGGATTATATGATAATCATACTTAAATCATACTCTGATTAAGAAAATTTTTCTATACCAGTGATCCATATTTAATAAGATTCATGTCTGAATGGTTAATTGTTGATCAGTTTCTTGACTTTAACTCCAGTAGGTTTTTGGTTTCATACTTCAACCTTTAACTGAGTAAGATTTTGAAACTTTTACTTAAGTACTGTTTGTCTGTCCTGTTTCCACCCCTGGTTAACATGCGTACAAAAAAACATCAGTGACTCTTGTAACTTTTAAAGCGATTAAATAAATTTTACAGACGCTCACACATTATATGCAGACACTTAAAACAGATGTTGCAGGAAAATGTCTGTATTTTGGTTGGAGAATAATAAAAACCCGTTGTTTTGGTTACTATTATAACCATGTTATAACCATTATATAATCACACACTATAACAGAAACACACACTCGTTTTCCTGGTCACATGACCACACGTCTGGGATTTAGTGTGGTTTACTGTAAAATATAAAGAGCAGACATACAGACGGTAAATAAATTAAAGATGTATATTATTATATTATGCTGTGTTTGAGGTGAGGTTGCACTTTATAATTCGCTTCCTCAACTTGAAATCTCAACTCGTCAACTTGGGGTAGTCTTTTCAACGAGCAGTTCTTTCCACATTTACAGAGTGACGTCAAATCAACATGGCCGCTCACCGTGTGAGCCGTGTGAAGTTCCCCTTCTCTACTTTTAAATGAGTTTATAACAATATTGGCTTTAGATCAGTTAATATACAGACACAGCATTTAAAATTTAAATCTATAACACTGACCATAATAATCGCAGTTTTGAGAAGGAAATCATCAGCATTGGAGTTATCATTCATATAACTAATGTTAGCTGGCTAGTTTCTTGCTAATGCGACTCACTGTTGTCCGCTGTTGTTGCTGTGCTGCAATTTCAGTCCATAATGTGGCCATGACAGTAGAACAGAACCAAAAGCCACTCAGGGCTGTAACTGTAAACATGCAGTTAAAGTAGCTTTTCATGAGCTTTATGTGCTCTGACAGAACAAAGAAAAACACGCTTTTCCCGGAGGAGTCTATGTCGAGGTGGGAAATGATGTCATTACAACTCGCCAAATTATCACTTCCAAGGCACTATAAATGCATCGTTATACACAGCGCTGATTTTGACCCTCTTACCCCATTAAACTGTGCTTCGCTCCTCCATCCACCCCCGAGCAGCATTCCCACATCATCACATTCCTGCGTGTTTCCTGCTGAACCTTATCTCTGATTCTCAAGTCAGCCCAGATCCTGAGTAAACGCACACGTTGGTCCTGACAGAGAGATTTTTTTTTACTCCATGTTTGAATGATGCTATAAATACAGCTATTTAATATCTAAGAGGAGTTTAAAAAAAAAAAAAAAAGCTGCAAAATCCTAAAAAGAACTGTTTCCATTGAAGCACTACTGATTCAGCACGACTGGTCAACGTTTGCCATCCTCCTCCTGACTCATCACCTCCTCTCGAGTGCTTCTCTTTTGAGGGGTTTAAAATCTGTGAACATGTGTGTTTTGCCCTGCTGCAGGCCTCCAAACAAACCAAACAGCGTAGGGGGCAAATTCTTGCAACATTGCCTGTTTTTCCCCTCGATGCTTGGATTGGACAGATAAGATACAACCAGAGTTGCTGTGTAAACTTCTCACTGCTGCTCTTTCACAGTTAATCGCCTTACTCTAATGTGTATTTTATTCAGCTTCCACACTTTCTCCACTAACAGTAAAGAGCAGGAATTTTATGGTTGAAAGAGAGTAAAAGCTTAAAAACAAGCTTAAGGCACTTCCTCAACACAACCAGAAATCTAAATTCTGGCAGCCAAACATGAAAAATTATCCGCTGGAACACACAGCTGAGAACATTTCATAGAAGCTCAAGTGTTTAGTGTGCTTGCCTAATTTGTGACTCAACATGACACACAGATGGAACAGACTGTAAATCTGATATCTGGCAAACGAAACACAAACATGTCAAGTAATCCAAATAGGCATCATGGAAAAAACTGGTAATACTAATAACATATTTTCATTCTAATCGTGCAGAGTGTGCTTCTTCTTTTCCCTACACAGTGTGAGCAGAGCAAAAAATGTAATATCTGGCAACCAAAACGTAGAATAAGCAACAAGAACATAACAATCCCTCTGTAAATTCAGGGTCATTTACTAAAAGCTCAAAAGTCCTACGGAACTTTCTCAACTCATGACTCCTACACAGATGGACAGGACTGGAAATCTAAAATCTGGCAACCTAAACACACAGAACAAGCTGCATGGAGGAAAAGGTCAGTAAAGATGTCTGCTTTACTAGTTTACTGTGTCTCATAAAAGATCAAAAGAGCAAAAGTTCAGGAAAGTTCTCCCTAAATAACAAGAATCGTCATCGTCAATCTGACAACCAAACATGCTGAATAAGTCGCATGGAATCCAAGCACAGCAAATATGTCCTTCTAAAGCCAAGGATATTAACTACATGCCGTAGAAGTCTAAAATCTGGCAACTAAATATGCAAAAATAAAAGAATAAACAGTGAGGATGTTTCTGCAAAACCAGGAATGTTAACTACATCTAATAAATCTCAAAAGGTCTTGGGGAAATTTCACGACTTCCTCAGAGGACACTACAGAGGTCAAAGTGACCAGAAATCTAAAATCTGGCAACCAAACATGTAAAATTATGCTAATTACCTGAATGATACACACAAGTTTAGGGCACTTGTCTATTTCTTGACTTAACACTACACAGACGGAGAAGACCGGGAATGTGAAATCTGGCAACCGCAACACAAACACGCTGAATAAGCTGTATAGAGTTCAAAGACAGTTTGGACGATGTTTACTGTGTCTCATAAAAGATCAGAAGCTGAGGCACTTTCTCACTTTCTGACTTCTCACTATACAGAATGGACGAGCAAAAAAGGAAAATCTGGCAACCAAAGCACACAATAAGCAGGAAGGATTCCATGAACAGTAAAAATGTCTCTCTAAAGCCAGGGATTGTTAACTACATCCCATAGAGCACATTTCCTCCCACAGATCTGTAGACCAGAGATCTGAAATCTGGCAACCAAACACGCTGCATAATGTGAATAATCTGTGAATAGCCTGCGTCTCTAAAATTAGGGATGTTAATGACGTCTCATCATTCTGATCGTGCTTAGTGCACTTCTTCTCTTCACACTTGACTTGACTTCACCCTGCACAGTATGCACAGAGCAAAAATTAGAAACAAAATCTGGCAACCAGACATGCTGAATAAGCTGCTTGGAATCCAAGAACAGCAAACATGTCATTCTAAGGCCAGGGATGTTACCTACATGCCATAGAGCACAATTTCTTCACACCAGACCTAAATTAAAATTTTGCAAATAAGCTGCATGGAATGCAAAATCAGGGATGTTAAAAACATTTCAGAATAGCTGAAAAACTTTAGGGCACTTGAGACAACTTTCCATTTCTCTCTGTTGATTACACTTGCATACTAAGCTTGCTTCGGGTCTGTTGATTCTGTTGGTTTAATACATTTTCCACATCTTTCCAGAAAACTGCTGAGCTAACAGAGTAGCTCTGTTGCTTGGAATTAAGAGCCCTTCAAAATATGAACTAATTATATGCTGCCAAATTCATTTTCTAACATTTTAACTGAAGGTTTTTTGTATGGAATCTGGTTACATCCACCTTAAATCAAGTGGAGTCTGATCATTAACTAAAATAATTAATTCAAATCACTTTTGTAAGTCGCTCTGGATAAGGGTGTCTGCCAAATGCTATAAATGTAAATGTAAATGTAACTAAAATTATAAACTGGAGGCAGATATGTCTTAAAATGATCTGCTGTTGGTTTTGGCCCATCAGAGGATTTAGTCCTACACCTAATCTGTAACTCGACACTACAAGAGTGAAACCTGCAATCTGGCAACCGCAACACAATCACATTGAATGAGCTGTAAATAAACGTTTCTCTATATCCTGAGAAGTCCACAACATCTCTTAATTCTCAGGTCCTGGCTTAACACTCGATTTTCCGTGACCAGAAATCTGGCAACCAAACACACAAACTTATGCATCTAATCTGCATGAAATCCTGCTGACGTGAGTCTTCCTAACCCAATGACCTCATGTCTCATGTTCAAACAACACATATGATCAGCAGATGAATCAGAAACCAGGCTACACGCTGTACACTGGGATATTTTTTAACGTTCTTTCTGATTTCTCTCTCTCTCTCTCTCTCTCTCTCTTTCTGGAATTTTCGAGGTCCTGTAAAAGGTGGATGAGATCCAACGCTACATCTGGAGCTAGTTAAAGCCGAACCCCTTCCCCCCTTCGGTTTGGAACCCCCCCCCCCCCGTCACTGCACGGGCTCACACACTTCTCCTCTCCTGTCCTGTCTTCTCCTCGCTCCTCCTCCTCCACCTCCAGTCAGCTCCTTCCTTCACTTCTTCCCCACGCTCCGTCCCATTGAGGGAAAATGGAGCATCTGAGCAGGACCATGTCCTCTTTAGGGTTTTTTCTGCTGCTGGTTTTTGGATGGACGCATAGCCAGACAACTAACTATACCAGGTAGTATGTGTGTGTGTGTGTGTGTGTGTGTGTGAGTGTGTGTTATAAGGAATACATGCAGCTGAGAGGATCCTTATGCATAATACTGAGTAAATGGGCATATCTTCTAATTATTAATATTATTCATGATATACAATTTATAAGACTGCTAAACTGTGTTAAGATGTGTGTGCGTGTGTGTGTGTGTGTGTATGAAATTCTTCTGTTTGTTTGTTGTGTGTTTTTTTTGTTTTTGATGACTTGCTGGAAAGCACATTGGTCAACGGAAGTTGTAAATAATTGTGCTATATAAATAAATTGTCATTGTCATTGTCATTGTGTGTGTGTGTGTGTGTGTTTGTGAAACTCAGACTGTGTTGAGGGTCCTCGTGATCACAAATGTTTATAAAGCATTTTCCGATTTCCTGATTTCTATTAAATGTAAAAATGATGACTTGTGGTCATATATATCACGTGAAAATTAATATGGAACAAGAATGGACACAATTCTTTAAAATTATTTCATTTACTGGATTTAAAATGGACCAATAAATGAAATAATGGACATCTCTGCTGGCATTTAATAAATGCTTTTTTCATTTACTCTGTGTGTGTGTGTTTGTGTGTGTGTGTTATTCTACCTGGATAGATTGAAAGAGGCTGTAAATGTGGAGGAAGCCTTTGTTTCAGTGTGTGTGTGTGTGTGTGTGTGTGTGTGTGTGTGTGCACGTGCTCAATTCTCCTAAAGTGAGCAATCACATTGGCAGATGTGCTGGAAAAGGTCTTCGAGCTCTTTTTGCAGGATTTTTGGGAATGTGCTTACTGTACAGCCGAGTCCAAAAATCCTGAACTCAGCACCACAAACTGGTTTTATTTCATCATTTATAAATTTGCATTTGCATATACGTGACAAACTAAAAACATCTAACACCTGATAGTAATTAGTGCACTCTTCTGTGACCTCAAACAACCCTATAAAGTCATTACTGGTGCATCTTAGTATCAAGTCTGGTCTGTTTTAGAGTTGGCCGCTCGGTGTATACTACGCTTGAGAAAACTCAGTAAATTGCTCTTGTGATAAAAACAGATCTTTCGTACCCACTTGTACTATTGCTTTAGTCTGTATTTAATCAAAATTGTGGATCTGGAGTTTTACAGGAGAAGTGAAAATACAGTGACATTTTTAGCTTCTGGGTTTATTTTCCACTGCTGTCTGCCTGAGTCTGTTGCCTTGAGATTGTACTTCAGTATATAAAGTTACATAGCAATAAGGTCACAGCATAATATCATAAAACCAATATATCACCCCAGCTGGCAGCATTTTCACCTCTAAAACAGTAAGAGAAACAGATTTATTTTAAAGATCTGGGCTTAAATGCTTTAGCAGAAATCAGGGTTGAGACAGTCTGAGGCAATAAGGAAATTATTACAGCATTGTGAAGCTGAGTATGATTACAAAAGCATCTCAAAGTTTATGACCTCCACACACTGCAAAACTGTACACGAAATTTACAGAACTGTGCGTTTGAGGTTTCGCTCTGATGTAAGTGTCTATCAGAATCACAAAAGTAATAACTTTAATAACAAATAATCACGTCCTTTGACCAGGCATCATCCTGTCCCTGATTGTCAAGAATAATATAACAATGAAAAGTTCATGGCGTGATAACGGTCCTACTCAGTATCATGGTTTTCACGGCACCAACTCATAACCACATTTATTATGCTGCCTCATTTGGTTTCTCTGAAACTTTGTGACTTTAAACCACTCCTCTTAAACCACCTCTTTTTTTCAGACTGTTGATCATTAATTGATCCAGAAACTCCTATAAAATAACCACAATGCAACACACAAGATAACAAAGGGCTAGAATACAAGAAGTAAATCATGGTCTCCTGCAAGATTCTGTTTTAGGGCCTTGTATAATTTATCTTTCACTTCAGTGAAAAAAACTTCAGTCTAAACCCCAGTATTAATTGGTGCCACACTTGATTGCTACGAGTCTTAACTGGTTTTTATTTTACATCACTTCAGTTATGGCTTGGTTTTAGGTAAGTTAGTGAGTTCCTAGCACAGGTACAGCCAACATGTTATGGGCAGGTAACAGGCCACAAACCCTACAACAAGTGCTTGTAATAAAACGAAGTGTGTGTAGTAAGAATGTAATTTTTAATGTGAAGAGCATGCATGCATCATGAAGACACGCCCATCTCTGTGATTTAAGTGAGAAAAAACATGGACACTTCCATGAAAGCATGTGTTTTGTTTTAACCAGCTAGCCAGCTAACACTGTGATTATGAGTTTATGATGTGTTTACTTTCAAACCAGTATAATCAGTGTTAGATTTAACCAACTAATCTGTCTATGTTGATTAATCTAACGTAAATACTGCTATAAACTTATTTAAAGTAGTGAAGTGATATTTGACTTACTGTTGATGGTGTGAGTGGCCATGGTGACATGCTGAACTCGAGGTTGATGACATCTTCCCGACCTTCTGAATAGGAATTCCAAGTCGATGGGGTGTTTTCTCGTTGTCGTTTTTGTGGTCAGAGGTTGGAGAAAATTTATTTGAATGCAGAATTATACAGAGATCGCTTAGGTCATGCAAATCAAACGTACTCATCACAGACGTAACAGACACATGTCTGGGGGAAAAAAAATCCTACCCAAATAGTACTTCAGTGTTTCCTGTCGCTCACAGAGTGTGTGTATTGTCGTTTCTGTCCAACTCTCAGGCCGGTGTTTAAATGCGGAGGGAATGTAGAAGGAGACTCTGGCTTCATAGGCAGTGAGGATTTTCCTTCATACTACAAACCAGACAGCAAGTGCACTTGGTACATCACTGTGAGTGTGAATTCATGTTCTTCTTATTCATGAGTCCAATCTGTGTTGTTAATTTAACAAAGTCTGAGACACAAATGAACACATACTAATTAATCTGCCATTTTCCTCTCTATTTCTATCTGTGCGTTTTAGTGGAACTCATGAATTTCTTTCCACATGGAGAGTCAAAACACCATAAACTCACCCTTCAAGTAAATAAAGTTGTGAGAACATTGTTACTACAACTTGGCAACCATGTGTACCTGGAACTAACACAGTGACAGTGTAAATGAGACAAAACTGTCCGAAATGTCAACATTTTCCTCAGATTTGTTGGTAAATTTCTAAAAATACACAATAAGTACACTTAGCATGAACCGCTAAAGGAAAATACAACACTGTGTGAGAACTAGAAAATTTTGACTTCCAAAGTTAGCACAAAAGATGGACATTCAAGTAAAGACAGTAAACACACAACTGTATTTTAATACATGCTGATAGCTTTATTAGCATGACTGTAATTATTGCTAAACACATCTGTCTCACTATCTCTGTCAGGTCCCAGAAGGCAATGTGGTCACGCTCTCCTTCAGGATTTTTGACCTCGAGGCTGACACTCTGTGCCGATACGATTTTCTGGATGTATATAACGGTCACTCGAACATGGCACAGAAGTTGGGTCGCTTTTGCGGGACGTTTCGGCCTGGCACGCTCATCTCCACCTCCAACACCATGATGTTGCAAATGGAGTCAGACTCAGGAACCGGGGGGCGTGGCTTCCTCGTCCACTTTGTTGGAACAAAACCACACGTGAATGGTATTCATCACTTATATCAATTATGTTATATCAATTAATTCATTAATTAACTAACCCTTATGTCATTTTTGCTTTAAAAAGAATAGTGATTTAATTCAAAGAAACTCTAATGGGGTCTACATCCATTAGGATTGTTCCCAATGCGGTGAAAAGATGGAAGATTGTGGATTTTAAAAGTAATGTAACAGTTGTGGTGATATAAAACATAAAGAGAAAGTCTGGACTAAAGAGAGAACATCGAAAAGAATATTTTAAGAATAAGAATTTTATATAAGAATTTTACTTGGATCAAAGATTTTTTTTTAAAAAAAGCTGAAATGGAAGAAATACACCACAACATATAAAAACTTTTTTTTTAGGGAAAACCTAAAAAAAATTACCTGGAGCAAGTTCTTTTTTTAAACTGATCCAAGGGTTCATTTTTTTTTTTCAGTGTAGAAAAGTTCAATTTTTAGCAATTCTTTTTTTCTGTTTCTTTTTTCAGCGTATATTTTGTACTACTATTATTACAATTTCTGCAGATACTGCCATTACTTGTCATAGGGGAAAGTCCAGGGGACTCCTAATGGGGACAAAAACAACTAAAATGAACTAAATCACAGGAAAAGAACCAAAAACTGGGACAACAAGGAGCTGACTAAAGCTAGGCAAGGCTAGGAAATCTTAAACATGAAAACCAAAATTATACACAGGGCAAACAGGAACCAAAATCTCTCCACACACATAAACACAGGCACAGACACAAGCTTAGTGCTCCAAGAGAGAAAGAGGGAAAACACAGAACTTAAATAAGGTGACAAATAGGAAAATACAAAACAGGTGTGCATAATCAAAGGAGGAAATGGAGCAGACAACGAAAGAAGTTCAAAAGGTGAACGTGAGTGCCTTCTAGTGGTCTGGGGAGGAATTGTCCCTGGTGGCCGTGACATTACTTATACTAAAATATTAATTTAACAAAAAATTTGCACTGCATCTCATCATAGTAAATCATTCCAAAAACAAGAGGAAATACTGGATGCTAGATACTAACATCCTCCCAGCTCAACTAGCATTGCTAATATTTGCATTTTTACATTTTAAACCTGATGGAGTTGGAATTATTATACAACCACCAGCAATTCTGTAATGTTTATAACACCTATCTTTGCTCCTTAGGTACACCTAATATTAGATATTTTACTTTAACTTTTACCGCAATCATTTTCTCTTACTCAAGTATGATGTGGGTACTTTATATTTTACCACGGTTTTCTGATAAATTATGTTGAAATTTGACTTTCAGAGGAACAGTTCTGTGGTGGAAAGTTGACAAAACCACAAGGCACCATCAAAACGCCCAACTGGCCCGAGAAAAATTACCCACCGGGCATCAGTTGCTCGTGGCTCATCACCGTGGATCCAGACAAGGTCAGGACTAGTGACACGTCGTTCATGCATGAGTCGACTCTTTGAGAATCAAGAATCAAAATATAAGATATATACACAGCTCCTGGACATTACAGTCTAACTGTTATACACTAAATGGAATTCTGTTTGAAAAAATATAATTCATAGCTGTGATCATTTCTGAGCTTATTGAGTTTTTTTAACAAGCTGATGTGCGATGATTGATGATGGTGTTTTCAGGTGATTGAGGTGAAGTTCGATAAGTTCGATGTGGAGCGTGACACGTACTGTCGCTTCGATTATGTAGCGTTTTATAATGGAGGAGAGAGGGATGTCTCGAGACGCATAGGAAGATACTGCGGTGACAAGGCACCTGAGTGAGTACGGCTTTATTAGCTTCATTAGCTTCACCATGACTTCTACACTTCTAGAAAAAGGGTTCTTCAATAGGTTCTTTGTATAGTTATGGGTTCCTAAAAACAGTTCTAATAATATATCTTTAAAAACAGTTCTAATAATAATAATACATAAAGAAAAACACTACATTAAATTCATAACATATTTTAACCAAGTGGTGCAGATGGTGGTGCAGCTCAGACCTTTCTAGGAGTCTTGACAAACTGTAAGGTTTCACAAAGTGTGTGAGAGTCCATGTGGTTTATATAGGCATGAGACATGAAATAAAAATGACAAACAAAGAACTAAACCTTGGGGTAGGATGCCCTCTGGTGGCGTGGTGGTAAATTGTTCGTGGCTGACAATATCCTAGCTGAGAAAGATCGAACTTGAACAAATTAATAAACCATTAAAGGGTGATAACTGTACTAGCTCATCGTACGCGACTGGAGCCAGTGTTATAACTACATAGTTAATTTCAATCCATATTCCATTTTTCTTTCTCCTCTCCATCTCCCTCCATCTCCAGGCCCATCGTGACCAACGGTAATGTTCTCCTGGTCCAGTTCGTGTCTGACCAGAGTGTCACCTCTGACGGCTTCATTGCCTCATATGCCAGTGTCCCGAGAGGGCATTCTCCCCAGCCAGGATCCCGTGTGCACTCATTACCCACAGTCCCACGGCTCCCCGTGGCCCCAACCCGCAAACCCGTCACCACAAAGCCTACGAAGGTACCAACTACCACAACCACCACCACCACCACGGCTGCACCCAGACGCCCACCTGCCAATCCTGACCATCCAGCCAGACCTCCGATCCGCAGACCAGAATCGGGACGGCCCGATCCGGCACGTCCAGGTGAGAGACAAATAACTGGTATTGCATCATAAAATACAAGAGCCAATCAGGGTTCAGTATGCAAAAGCAGGCCACGTCTTATCCAATATAAAACATGTACAGGCTTCACAACATGTCTGTGGAGAATTCATTGAGTTTTATGAGATTGTCATTGTGTTATTGTGATAACACTCATTGTTTAACAGCAACCACTTCTTATTGATTTAAAATGATACTTAATCAAATATATTTTGTGACATTATTCAGCTTCTTATTGTGCAAATTTTCAGGCCCGAACCCTCTGTGCCCTAAAACGTGTAAGAGAGACGGCAGCATAAAGACGAGTTTCTGCAGCAGTGAATTTGGTGAGTATGTTGTCCGTTGTCACAGATTCTGATCAGAGACATACGTGTGTGTGAAATAAATACCGGTCGTGTTTTCTCTCTCTGTAGTGATCACAGGGACCGTGACAGCTCTCTCTTCGGCTTCCCAGGGCCGACTACTGGCCACCGTCTCCATCATTAAGGCTTATAAAGCTGGAAGACTGACCATCACTCAGGCTGGAGAGACCATGACTGTTAAACTGGTGCTCAAGTGCAGAACGTGTCCAGTGCTTCGCAGAGGTAACCTATACCAAATGGCCAAACAAAGTGAAGCTAACAAAATTGACAAAAAATTGACAAAAAATGAAAAATAAAATGCAATAAATGAGGAAACAGTAATTAAAATTTTTTTTACGTATGGCAGCAATAAACATAGCAAAATAACCCACAAATTACCCACAACAAACAGAAAATGCAGCAAAAGTTAAAAATTACCTAGATAAACAATAAATGTTACAAAAAGTACTAAAAATTACCTACGAAAAACAATAAAAATAGCACAAGTAACAGAAATTACAGACTTATTTTTGTAGCAGACAAAATTAATGTAGTAAAAATGACATAAATTGCCTAGACAAAACAATAAACGTATCGAAAGCACTAAATGTTACACACAACAAACAATAAATAAAGGTGGCAAAAGTAAGAAAAATTACCTACGACATATGATAAACACGGCAAAGTAACCAAAATGATCCATAACAAACAATAAATGTGGCGCAAAATGAGCAATGACAAGCAATAGACATAGCAAAAGTAGCAGAGATGACCCACAATAAATGATAAACATTGTAAAAGTTTTTAAAAATGACCTAGAACAAATGATAAATGACACAAAATTAAAGAAAACTGCTTAAAATGATAAACATATTGTTTAAAGTATCGATAAACATATCGGTGAAAGTAACAATGACAAACAGTGTTGCTCCAGATTTGACTCCAAAGCTGACTACAGAAGAGGAATAAAATGAATGAACTCATTATGAAATTCATGACCTTCAGTTCCTTCTTGGTTTTTCATGTCACCTTTTTTTCTGTTTCAGGTCAAAACTTCATTCTGATGGGTCAGGTGGATGAAGACGGGCGTGGCGTTCTCCCTCCAGGCAGTTTCACGGCCCTGTACAAAGCACCACACCACAAAATCCTCACCAGCCTCAACAACCAGCCGTGCTGATCTCCAAGGCTAAAAACACCACAGAAAAAAAAACAGAACATGCCAAAAATGAAACACATGACAATATAACATGAATGAATCTGTAGAAATGATTCACTAAAGCAACACTCAGGCAAAAAAACTAGTGTTCAGTGTGTTAGTAGCCATTATTCCGTCTTCAGCAGCACAGCATCGTGTCTTTCAGCCTCAGCATTTTGGCGAAGTTTACGATTTTTGTATTGTTGAGTTTTCGCCCTTTAAGGCCCTCGCGTACAATTACAAGGAGCAAGAACTCTTATTTTTTTAAAATATAACATTTGGTTTGCTATTTTTTAATTGTTTTTAATGTACCTTTAGCTAATTAGTGCACTAGCTAGTTAGCTAACGTGTAAGCAAGCCAACAGCGAGTGGACATTTCATACGCACTTCTGAGTGATTAGGGGAAGTGGACAAGGGCGCGTTAAAACCAGTACTGTAACATAGGAAGCAATTTTACTTCGAATCTGGAGCAGCAACATGTAATAAACCGAAATGATTTCATGGCAGCATATAGAGCAGCATTTCACCTTATTAGCTTTATACACCTGAAGATGTCATACAGTATATTTGTAATTTATGATGTCACCAAATAAAGGATTTATATCACACCACATCTCAGGCTTTTTTCTTTTCTCTGTCTTGAGGTTAATCAGACAAAAAAAAAAAAAAACCCAGCTTGTAGTGTTACCAAGAAACCGCAAAGAAGCGCAAACTCCTCTGTCCTGAAAATGTCGGAAAACTTACCTCAGAGTGTTACAAAGCGCTGACACTGGAGACTCCTTCCACCCCTTTCCTTGCAGAAAACTTCACCACATCAACGGTTATACTTTTTTATCCGTCTACGTGGAGCGTCCACCTTACAGGTCCCTGTAAATGAGCTGTTACTGTGATTTGCAGGCGCACTACTGTCACAGCTGCTGTTATAGAAAATTAATCAACACATTCTGACTTTGTGAGAATTTCTGATTTTAAGTTTATTGAAAAAAACACAAGACAGGACACAAAAGTACGTTAAACATATCAGAATCATGCAATGCCATTTGATGCGATGTTCAGTCCTCGAAATTAAAATGCAAAAATAAAATCAAGAAAAAAATAACATGCAATTTTGATATTTCTTTGATAAAAAAAAAGTTCAGAAATCAGTGGATTCATCTGCCTTGATTTAAAATGTGCGTAATTACTATACAAATTAATAAAAAAAAAAAAAAAAGTAGATCATTGGATTATTAACTCTTCATCACAGTTTCAGCCCAGGGCTCTGCAGAGCGTCCCGTACGTCCTCACACCCACACGCTGGCTTTGGCGTCTCTCTCCGCTGCCCCCTGCTGGCCGCAGCAGCCCCTCAGCCCCGGGTGCTGAGACACAGGAAGGTTTTTATAGACGGCGCGGCTGTAAGGGATGAAGCAGAGGCCGAGCTGCAGGTGACGTGCCAATCTACAGTATGCCGCTAGAGCCAACACCAGCAGAGGAACCAACAGCAAGAAGCCCACAACCAGCAGAGCCACACAGGACGCGTCGTTGAGCAGGTCCGAGCAATAAACCGAAGTACCATGGGGCTGAACCTGGATGAGAAGGTTGGAGGAAAGTCAATCATATATTCATCAGGATAAATGGAAATGAAACTTCTTAACAAAGCCCAGATAGCATTAATCATGACATTAACTTTAAACATCAATTCACATTCATTTTGTTGTGTCTTGCAGATTTTCCAGTTATAAGATTTTATTATAAGATTTTCAAAAATGCAAGTCAAGTGGCTTTATTGACATTTCAACCAGCTACAGCTAGTTAGTACACAGTGAAATGAAACAACGTTCCTCCAGGACCAAGGTGCTACATAAAACAAACACAGAACTACAGGAGACTGCATATATTTACATAAAGTGCACAGTGCAAACAAGTGCAGAAGGCACAAGACAGTACAAAACTACCAAAACAGGACAATGGGCACAGTAAGTTACAGTGCAGCGCCGACTAGTACACAGTTCTAGTAGAAAGTGAATCAGATGACAGTCGTGCAAAAGAGTAACAATATAAGTTCCTATAAATGTAAACATGAGGATTAGCAGCCGGGTAGAGAGTATAAAGATAATATACAGTATATAATAAATATTTGTAGCAGCAGAAATTGAATACGGAGATGTGCAAAAATTGTAAAGAGGATGGGGTGATGTTCAGTTGAGTGTGTGTGTGTGTTTGTTTTCAGTCCAGTCTCTGAGTACTGAGGAGTCTGATGGCTTGGGGGAAGAAACCGTTGCACAGTCTGGCCGTGAGGCCCGAATGCTTGGGTGCCGTTTGTCAGATGGCAGGAGGGTGAAGAGTGTGTGTGAGGGGTGAGTGGGGTCATCTACAATGCTGGTGGCTTTGCGGATGCAGCGTGTGGTGTAAATGTAAATGTCTGTGATGTCTGTGATGCACTGCAAATTAACAGTATTTTGTTAATTAAAAGGTAGAGTAAGCTTTTACAAAACAACTTTTAGGTGAACAAGAGCAATAACTTATATAAATATTGAAATCTTTGTCCAGTATAGAAAAAACAGTCAATGAATCATCTGGGAGTCGACTCTCATTGGTCATCTGAGTCAAATGATTTGACTCATTAAAAATACTCAAAATTCCCATCACTATTATCTTACCTTAGAATGGCAGAGGAAGCCGAACACGACCATGGTGAGCGCCGGAGTGAGGATGATTCCGAAAATAACGGCGGCGAGTGCTACATTCACGGCGGCGATGATGAGGTTCTGCAACGTGACGAGAACCGAGCAAGCCCAGCAGTCCAGCGAGGCTCTGAGTTCCAGCGGCTCGGCCGAAGCGTTGGAGGATGAGTACGGAGGAGGAACCACTGCTGCTGGGGTCGCGGGGTCAACAACCGGCGATGACACGGAGGAGTTTGTGTGATGCAGACGAGTCGACTCGGAGTCATCTCCGTCAGAGCCGAACTGCTGAGACGCCGTCCTCTCCAGCGTCCCGTTACGAGACAAACTCATCCTGAATCACAGAGAGAGCGAGCTCAGAAGAGCACAGCTGTGGAGGTTTGGAAAATCAAGAACATCTTTAGCAAATTAAAAAATATTTTTTATTAGTTTCATGCTTGTTTATCATTATAAACACGTTATGAACTGCTTATAAACATGATTTTGACTTAATGATGATTCAGAATTTTTCTACACAAATTCTGCTTGAAGTCTCAGAGGTTAGACAGATCAGTTGTCTTTCTGATTGTTATTTCTATGCTAGATATATTTCTGCTACTGTGATGATTTTTTAGCAAATAAATTAAATACAATTGTTTGTGTATAACTCATAAAACATACAAATCATGAAATACTTATGTCACTATTTGGTGTTTTTAAGATTTCGTCACCTTTGCGTAACACACACATATACTTCATACCAAAACAGAGAGCTAAGATTTTAATTATTTTGTTATAATTAAGTAAAACACAGGAGGAACATTTTCAAGCAAGGTTTTGAAATGGCATGGAGTGATGTAAAGTGTGGAAAGGCAGGGATGATTCCAAGTGCCCTGAGAAGACAAGTGGCCTAAGGGGACTCTAGGAAAGGAAAAATGGTTCAGATTGGTAATAATCATCTGAGACGAGGTAGTCATTTCAATACTATCTGTTTGTTAACTTTCCCTGCTTTGTATAGTCATATAGTATATTTACATGATATGATGCATCATATTTTACTTTCACTATTTTGCACAGAAATGGTCAAAACCCTGTTTTTTTTCAAGTAAGAATTGCCAATATGAAGGTGATGTGTTACAAAATTAGCATGACCGAAAAGGAACAGCTGTCTCAATGTCCTCAGACATGTTCAGTGTCTGGAGTTCGCTTCTTTATTCAAGTGCTAGAGCTATGACGCTAATGTGGCTAACAAATAATAGATATCGCTAGCCTTCAGAGTAAAATCATCATGCACTTAAAACATAGATTGTCTCAGAAATTATATTTGTACAAAAACGGTTTCATAAAATGAGAGAATAAGGCTGTAATAAAAGAAATTGCTCAAATTAAATGTGAACATTAGGCGGGAGGTTGGGCGTGGCTCTGTCTGATTGGCATTGGGTCGGAGGAGTTTCCTGTTCTAGCGACTGTGTCTGTGCATATGACTTTGAATTTATGCAAAAGTAAAAGCGTAAAAATCGAGTCTTTTCATCTCCCTGTGATACACTAGTTGAATCCTGTGTATGATGCATATTAAAACACTAATTAAAAGTCGCTCGAATCTCTCAGATACTAGCAATAGAAAAATCATTCTTTGCCTTAAAGTAACCTCGTGCAAAAAGCCAAGCTTGGGTTTTTTTATTCTCAGTACTCCATGGCACGGAGTGTGGAAGGTAAACAGAGATAATTGAGTGACTGTGAACAGGAGGAAACAGGAACTGAGAGAAAAACTAAAAACACAAAACAATGAGGCAGGAACCGAGCCCAGAGGAAAGCATGTGCAAGGAACCAACTTCGAATATCTCCACGCGCAGGACATCTCCTCAAACACACGGCTTCCTGCTCATGCTGGGACAAATAAACCCGGATAACCTCCTGACCCTGACACTGAGCCTCCAGCAGGGTGCTAATGTAGTGGTGATTAGTCCTCTAAAAAAAACTTTCAAATTTATATTGTAAATAAACTTGTGCATTGCTGCAGTCTTAGACAACTTTTAAGGGTTCTTTGGTTGTCCCTCTGCAGGGAACCCTACAACAATGCGTTCCAGATAGATCCGTTTTGGGAATCTAAGAGCTTTATTTATCCACAGAACCCTTTTTTTTTCTCTAAAAGTGTATCTATTAACTGTGTAAATGTGCAGAACAAACTCCAAATTATTGCTCATTATTTTCTCCTCAGTACGTAGAACCTGTCAGGAGTTTAACTTTTAGCTAAACTGTAGATAAAATGGTTCATGAAGGGTTCCTTATAGACTCAGTGAATAAATAAGGGTTCTCCAAAAAAGCTTCTACTTGGACCAAAAGAGATTAGCTACATTTTTTAGAAGAAAATATTAATATTAATTAATAATTTTGACAATTACATTTGCACACTTACCCAGTTAATGCATACACTCTGGATTAGTGGATTCACTTGATAATTCAGAGTTCTTAGCTTTCAAAAAATGAATTGTACTTGGAAGCCTTTCTGACAGGGAAACACTGTCTACACACACTTTGGTTTAGTCACCTTTGGCACCTATTTATCGTCTGGTCTAGAGAACAGTAAGATCCGTCTTTCTAGGAAAAAGGCGCTTTTTTTTACCTGCACCAGTTTTGGGCATGAGTCCAGCTGTATAATTCCTGCACTAACAGCATGACATCACTGTGCCAGTTTTAGGGCTAATATGACCAAAGCCATGGTATAAAAATCTCGTTCATGTCAAGTTAAAGAGAGTTGAAGAGAGCCGAGTTCCACTAGCTGCATTTTGGTTCTATAATTTAATGGAAATATACAGGAAATCATAGCATGACATCACTGCGATAATAATAATAATATTAATAACAATAATAATAATAAGAAGAAGAACAAGGACATTATATTGATGCTAAATTTGACAAACAACCTAAAAACTTAAATCGAGCTTTAAGTTACACTCCTTTCCTTCACATCAATGTTTATATTAATGATAATAGTCCATGACAGAAGAGGAGCTTCAGCGACTCCTAAATCAGAATGCCTCAGGGTTAGTGATCAGAGCTTTCTGTTCATTTAATATCCCACAAAAATGCTCTTGATTCAGTGATGGACTGTTTCCATTAAAATTCAGATCACAAACATCTCTCAGTTCTTAATTTTGTATATTTAAAACGAGCTTTTTGTTTAAAATTTGGTAAAAGTAAAACCTTAACAAATACGTCTTCTTTTATTTTTATTAGCCAGAGTGATGATGAAAGAAATAATAATGCTGATGAAGTTTTGATGACATTTTAACACTAAAAGTTTGGCAATAAAAACACAGTAAACCTTTAACACATGGAAATAATAGTGATACTCTTCCCTGTTTTTTTAATACTATACTCACTTTAGGATGAACTTAAAGAACCTTGGGCCTTTGTATCCTCCACAAATCTGCCAAGTATTTTCCCAGGTGGTTGGTTGTAATCCTCCTGTTGGCAAGCAGATCTCTTCAGATCTGTCTTTGAAATTGTTGAGAAAGTCCTTAGCTCTTTTCGTGGTCCTGATTTTTTTTTTATTTCAACCCTTCTTAGCAGCCGTTGGTGCCCAAGCAAAGTCAGTGTCAAAAACAGGGATCTCTGATGGAAAAACCTGCCTTCCTCCTCTCTCTCTCTCTCTCTCTCTCTCTCTCTCTCTGTCTTTCTCTCTCTCTCCCTATCTATCTCTTTTCCTGCCTCACTCTTTCCTTCCTCTGAATTGGGTATCCTCCTTTCCTCCTCTTGGGCTTGAGTTCACTCCTGCTCAGGGTAGATAGGATGTTTGGACACTGAGGTACAACTGATTCAGCAGCAGAGTGAAGAGGGGTGGTAGAATAGGACAGAAAAATTACGTATATACAGTTTTCAAACCTGAGAAGAAAGGCAAACCTTGGCTACAGATGATGCTGTCCAGATGATTTTCCTGATTTACTTAAACACTGTAAAGCATTCATTTCTGTTCAGTGCCACTATCTTCATGGAAAAAAAAAAAAGCAAAAATCCAAGCCAAGTCTACCAATTACATAAGAGTAACTCTACCATTACAGCCGTCACATTCCTCCCTGCACAATTTAGTGTTAGGGAGTAGTGGGGAAGATAAACTATCTCTATCCCGCATGGGAGGAGAGAGCAAGAGAAACATGAACCCAAATGGTCAAATCCATCAAAGAGTTAAATAGGAAATAAATTTAAAAACATTCTAGCACAACTCCAACACCAATATTCACCATCAAACACCAATATTCAAGATCAAACACCAATACCCACCATCAAACACCAGTATTCACCATCAAACACCAATATTCACCACCAAACACCAATATTCAAGATCAAACACCAATACCCACCATCAAACACCAGTATTCACCATCAAACACCAGTATTCACCATCAAACACCAATATTCACCATCAAACACCAATATTCAAGATCAAACACCAATACCCACCATCAAACACCAATATTCACCATCAAACACCAATACCCACCATCAAACACCAATATTCACTATCAAACACAAGTATTCACCATCAAACACCAATACCCACCATCAAACACCAATATTCACCATCAAACACCAATACCCACCATCAAACACCAATATTCACTATCAAACACAAGTATTCACCATCAAACACCAATACCCACCATCAAACACCAATATTCACCATCAAACACCAATACCCACCATCAAACACCAATATTCACTATCAAACACGAGTATTCACCATCAAACACCAATACCCACAAGCAAAAACACCAATATTCACTATTAAACACCAATACTCACCATCAAACACCAATACCCACAAGCAAAAACACCAATATTCACTATTAAACACCAATACTCACCATCAAACACCAATATCCTCAGGCAAAAACACCAATATTCACTATTAAACACCAATATTTACCATCAAACACCAATATGCACCATTGAACACCAATACCCACCATCAAACACCAATATTCACTATTACACACCAATACTCACCATCAAACACCAATATTCACCATCAAACATAACTTTACACTGTCAGATGCTATGAATTTCCATCAAACACAACAATCATACCAACGTTAGCCACTGAACACTGTCAAATGTCAAAGAACGCCATCAAATATGAACAAATATGATTGAAAATTGACAAACTCCATCATATATTAGCAACTGTCACTCTATAACGTTCCAGTAAAGGAACCAAAAGCCAAATGATTGCAAGTGTGTACGGTGAGAACGTTCTCACACAGGTTGTTCATGTGGAGTTTGGTGTGTAAAGGTCAAGCTTCTGTTTTGCGTGGCTTTACTCTTAGCTCACTTTTTCACCGTTGGAATGCAGAGAGCTTCAGGTCTGCTTAACGTCACTGAGAAAACGTCTGAAATGAAAGTGACAGGAGGTTTAACACAGTGAGCGGCTCATGAACACCGGAATACACTCTGTTTCAGCTTCATCATACTGTATATCGTTATTGAATCATCTTTGCAATATTATTGTCTTATTAAAGACAATCAGAAACATTGTCAATTAACATTCTCTAATAACATCATGTAGCTTGTAAGCACTGATTGACTGATTAGCAATGATAAACGCGAGCCTGGTATTTAGATTTCATTTTTAATCTACAGTTTTTAATCCAAGTTCTGTAGCTATTAATTGTCTGTTGGTTGGAAACAAGATAAACGACAAACCAATAGCGAGACCTAACTTCTTTTGATTAGCTCTTATTCATAATTATCAGTGTGTGACTTCAGTGTATCTTGTTGAGTAGCTAGCTAATTTTAGGTGAATTCATTTTTAAACATTGTTTATCGCTTATTAAAATATTATTTTCTATGAAACATTTTGTACAAGCTGCTCTACTGAGTACGTCCTCACAGTAACAACTTGTTGTGGAAGATTATGCGAGATGAGGCGTATGTGCATCGCAGGTGTGCGTGTATTTAAGCTTAATACCTCATGTCAGTGTGATTATTTTTGTTACACCGGAAATAAAGTGACTTTATAATGTTGGAATTTAGCTCAGACTTCCTCTGTGTGTGTCACAGCGTTCACATGATTCAACAACTGCAGATCATTTCCTCTCTAAAAACTGCAGGTGTGTAATCTTCAACCCTGAACATCAAAAGGTCTGTTTTAATACACTATATGGCCAAAAGTATGTGCACCCCTGACCATCACACCCATATGTGCTTGTTGAACATCTCATTCCAGATTTATTCCCCCTGTGTTTGCTGTTATAATAAGCTCCACTCTTCTGGGAAGCTTTCCACTAGATGTTGGAGCGTGGCTGTGGGGATTTGTGTTCATTCAGCTACAAGAGCATTAGTGAGATCAGGCGCTGATGTTGGTGAGGAGGTCTGGGGTGCAGTCGGTGTTCCAGTTCATCCCAAAGGTGTTCAGTGGGGTTGAGGTCAGGGC
>CM040470.1:940995-962366 GCA_022758105.1 Pangasianodon gigas
CTGTGTGCTTCAGACTTTGTGGAAACAGTTTGGGGAAGAACCTCATATGGGTTTGATAGACATACTCAATAGTGCATTTCACCAAGCTCATCATAGAAACATTATGGAGAATGTGGTATTTTCAGGACTTCAGGACTGAGTGATGACTGGATGAGATACCAGGCGGTTTTCGAGTTCCTCTCTATCTGCATTCCTTACTTCACCTCCTTCATCGCAAAGGAGCTTCAAACTCTAGAGAGGAGATGTATGGGGATTGGAACCAGATAAAGAGGATTAATATTTGGTGGGAATCATGCATCAGAAATGACAGGAGCAGCAGGGGGGAAAAAATAGTGTTTAAGGGGATATCCTGAGAGTCATGCGGGACTGATTTCCTGTCCTTGGATCCAGGATATCCGTCTGCAGAGGGCGCCGAGCTGTCACCCTTATTTTAACACACATCACAGAGGAAAAGGAAATCTCTGCAATAAAGCTTTCTGTAATAAACCCCCAAAATAACTTGTTGAATTTATGAAAATGATTTTATTTCTTTTTTTCAATCTTAGGTATTATTATTATATCAATTATGACACACAAAAATCACACAGGTGTTTAAGACAGGTCTGGCTCAGGTTTTTTTCTTATTTTTTCTTTCATTCTTTCTTTCTTTCTCTCTTTCTTTCTTTCTTTTTTTTACCTTTTACAATAAAATCCTAAATCATAAAGAGTGGGAAAAAAATCAACACTCAAGAGACGAGTGGAGTGAAAGCAACCAACCACAGTCTCGTCGAAATCTGCAAGAGAAATATCATCATTAAAAAGATTGTAAAGAAGAGCGATTATGATAGTCGTCATCCACAGGTAGCACGACATCTCATATTATTTCATTTCATGGAATGGAAAAAAAAAAGGTAAAAACGAATTCTTTAATCTGATACAGTACAAAGACATTCAGGTTGTACAGACTTTGTTCTAAGCACCAAGCTGTGAGATTAATATTGTTAATATTCATATGTAATTCTCTAGATCATATACACGCCGAGGGACAGCCGAGCCAAGGGGGATCAAGCACCATCACGAATTAAACGTCCTCCTTCTCAGCTTCAGCACCACCTCAGAAATCAGCACAATTAACCCCTTCAGACCCACGTCGCCATTATGACTCATTCAAACGCATAAACTCCACTGATTGGCTGTTAGCAGGCTATTCATTAACCAATCAGAGAATAGTTCCGAATTGCTATTTAATTTTATAATATGAATGAATTTAATGTTTTGTTTTGTTGGTTTTTTTCTTCTTTATAATTGATGTTGTGCCTTCAAAATGGGTCTGAAAGGGTTAATCATTGAAAATTCATTTACAAAATCTGGACTTCCCTCGTTAAGAGGAGCACCACGTACACTTTAATAAATACACCCGAAGCAGTCGAATAAATAAATCACAATTTAAAAAAAAAAGAATGCAAATCAAATTCTTCAAAAAAAATTGCAGAACAAACAAGAATAATGAAACAAAAAGACAACAGGAATCATTATTATTTTTTTAAAAACAATAATAATAAAAAAATCACTAAACACTCACAAGGTTTTCTGGACAAATGCAAATAAGATTTGAACCCGTATTGTTGTTTTTTTTTTAACATTTGTGAAAATTGTTAATGCTCTGAGAAAAATGCAATATTGTAGTAAAAATCATTAATATTGCATTACTGCTTTCTTCATTTTTTTTGTTTTTTTTTTCCTTTTTAAATCTGTCACAAGGCCAAAATGGTGTTAAAGTTTTTTTTCTCTCTTTTTGAAAACCTTTAAAAATTAAAAAAATAAAAAAGTAAAAATAATAGCACCCAGATCAGTATGCAAACAGCATTTAGAAAGTTTAGCGTTGTAGTAAATGTATTCATGACAATATCATTGTAGCAACCCCTCGTAATGCCTGTGTGTGTGTGTGTGTGTGTGTGTGTGTGTGTGTGTGTGTGGCTCCTTCCCCTGCTGTTATATCGTGTCGTATAAAAGCACCAGAGACGCCGAATAAATAAACTGAGACATTTGCATAAATGTAAACTACAATAGTACCTGAATGAGTTCACATGTTTCGGCGATTGTGAACGATCACAGCAGTTTGTTTGCTCTGTGTGTGTGTGTGTGTGTGTGTGTGAGCTTCATTTAAAAAAAAAACACAGTTTGTATTACGCGCCCGGGTCCAGTGTGTGCCGGTGTGTATGTGTGTGGCACGTCTCTGGCCAGTCCGACCTCAGAGCGCTTCTAACGCATCGTAACAGCATCGTAACAGCGTCGTAACAGCGTCGTAACAGCGTCGTGACTCCAGTAGCTGGTGAAGGGGGAAGACGAGCGAGTCAATGAAGCACCTGCTGATGTGGTTCTGTAAACAGTGTCGAGTAAACAGCTTGTGGATTGGAGAGTCCGCAGTAGTGGTTTTGATTTTAAAAAATAATAACAACAATAAAAATAATGATAAAAAATAAACAAGAGAACTGAACGTTGGCACTGCTGCTGGCGAGCGAGCAGGAGATTTGGTCATGGCTGTGTGACATCAAACACCTCGGGTTCATTTTGAACACGGCGCAGGAGCCTGAGAGAGAGAAAGAGAAAAAAAATCGGCATGTTGCAGGTTTCTGTACTGGAATATCGGGCATTTCATTTTTTTTTTTTTTAGTTTTATAGTTTAATATTTGTACTGCTTTAAACATGCACCTCAGTGCCCCCTAGTGGTGCAGAATAGTCAAGACACTAAATATTTAAATGAGCACAAATTGAACTAATTTGTTTCTGGATTGTTTTTGTTGCTGTACTAACTAATTGTATTAACTCCTCTCTAACAGGATTTTAGCTCATAGCATTCTTAGGCCCTGACCAATTTATACTAGCATCAGGAAATGTTTTATAGCTCCGAATGTGTCTCTCAATTGCTGTAAATGTAGTTAACTTTTTGTCTATCTTTTAGTGAAGTTGTGTAAATGTTTTTGTGGCCTAATTGAACTAAAAAAATGAGCACCAGGTTTACAAAAGTTTTGCTGGTTTTCTTTGTAGTCACATGCATATGATAATAAACACCAATCAGTTGTAAATAACCAAGCGCATTTCCATTACAACACTATAAAAGGCAAAGCTCACAGAAAGCTAAATTAAACGGTGAGAAAATGCTTCTAAGTGTGGCATGCGCTAAAATATTCCAGTAATGCAGCTCAGCCATTGCGGCACGTCAGCTACCATAGATACACACAAACTCTTCCTCTTTTATAGGGTGCCATTACTTTTGTCCTAACTGGTGTAAACTTGACAGTGTAATCCGCATACAAAATCACATTAACTCATCACCAATTATGTGATTTAAAACAGATCAACTGAGGTTCACAATAATGACTTTCCTTTTACGGAAATTTACACAAACTCAGAAGCGAAATGTAGGATACGAAAGTTTTTACAAACGAACTGGATTTTCATTAACACCACATTTCTTGTATAAACGTTCCTGTAAACAATTTAGGAATAAATTTGTTTGTATCTAGAGTGATAAATGAGTAATCAGGAGCTAGGAGGGCTGAAGATTGCTGGAGTGCGAAGAGTGGATATACAAGTTATTAGAGAATATTTACATTTGCATCGCATTCAGAAAGGGGGGTAAAAACTTTTGTCCTGATGTCACTTCTGATAATGAAGGAACGTCTGTAAAACCTGTAAATTGGTAAAATCATCCTATATTGTAAAAACATGCTACATTTCTTGTCGTGTGTGTTTTGTGTGTGTGTGTGCGTGTGTGTGTGTGTGTCTGACCAGGCTGAAGTTATCGTAGGTGTTCATCAAGTCCTCCACTCTGTACTGCTCGAGCACGACGACTCCGCTGAGGGTGGAGCTCCTCCGACGAGCGCAGTCCTGGCAGTGCACCACATATGTCTTCCTACTGCTGTTCTCGCTGGTGACGAAGAGCAGGTTAAACACCTCCACCTGTACACACACACACACACACACACACACACACACAGGTCATAGATGCACATTCATCCCATGTCTTCATTAATTAAAATTTTACACCAAAATGATCACATGTGCGTATCCTTCCTGTATAAACACCTGCCAGAGGACAAAATAAATTGGTCCTCATCGTATACTTTATATAGTGCGTAACTCACGTCACACTCGTTGCAGTAGTAGGCCGGCTCGTCCTTCACGCGGCTCTGGTAGCAGATCTTCTTCCCTTCTGCTATGAGCTGCTCTCTCAGGATCTGGATGTGTTTCATTGACTGCAGGAGGCAATGTCTACACCAGACACGGACCACAAGTGGTTCAGAATAACTTACTTAGATTACCATGTCCCATATTTCATTCAAAATCTCATATTCTTTCTGAACGTCTCATATTTTGCTCAAAATGACTGATATTTAGCTCAGAATGTCTGATATTTTGTTTATCCTGTTTACTCAGAAAATATTATATTTAGTTTGGTATCTCATATTAACTCAAAAACGCATTTATCTCAGAAGGTCTCATATTTTTGTCAGACTATCTCACATTTGCCTATATATATAGTATCTTATAGTATTTGCCTATATATTTAGTATCTCATTTTCACTTCAGAATGGTTCCTATTGAACACAGAGTCTCAATTATCTCAGAAGGTCTCATATTTTTGTCAGACTATCTCACATTTGCCTATATATATATTTAGTATCTCATTTTTACTTCAGAATGGTTCATATTGTGCACAGAGTCTCAATTATCTCAGAATGTCTCATATTTTTGTCATAACATCACATTTAGCACAGAATATCTCATGTTTCATTAATAATCTCATACTTAGGTTCTTAGTTTTGAACCATATTCAAAATTATTCTCCAGTTTAGTTCAGAATGTCTCATATTTAACCCGAAACATAGAATCTCATTTTCAGAAAGCCTCAAATTTATTTTATTATCTCATATTATCTCACAACATCCCATCCTCCTCCATCATTCCGCCCCCCCAACTGAAGTCACCTGATCATTTTGTAAGTGTTTGGGTCGGTGATCTTGATTGTACGGGCTACGTTCCAGGAGACGTGAATCATGGGAACAATCGATTTGACCTTCTTGACCTCATTCCACTCAAAGCGCTCCAGAGCCAGCTGATACTGATAGGCTGCAAGCACACACACACACGCACACACACACACACGTTTTCCTCATGTTTACACACAAACAGCTTGTGTAATTTGTGACTTCAAAGATTCACAAGTTTTGACACAACATCGATGGTTAGCGATCAGTGCTAAGCGTAATAACAGTGAAATTTTAAAAGTAAATTTTAAAAGTGAAATAAGTGAAATTTTAAAAGTAAGGGAAATGCTGACGTTCCGCATAATTCTGTCTCATTTCCACTAGTGTCTTTACACTAACCATATTAAAGACTTTATTGCTACGTGCTATCTATCTGTATCTTGGCAGTCATATTTCTCTGTTGCCTAGCAACAGTGTTCTTACAACTTAAAACACTTGCATGACTAGTATTTTGTGCGTTCGCCTTACCATGTCCGATACACACCCCTCAAAGTGCATTGTGGGTATTTTGTACCAGCTATGCTACATCATTTGGACACTAACCAATCACAGTGCATTGATGTACTCTGATTATAAGTTCAGGTATGACCACTCCCAAACTGATCTAATTTATCTCAGAATATTTCATATATCTCAGAATATCTAATGTTTGTTTCCTAAATAGTTATGATCTCATATTTAAGTCAGAATATCATGTTCAGCCTAATGTCTCGTATTTAATTTAGTATCTCATATCTAGTTTAGTAGGTCATAATTAGCACAGAATGTCTTATATCTAGTTTAGTATCTCATATGTAGCACAGGCTGTCTCATATTAGATTAGTACCTCATGAATGTCTTGTAACTAGTTTATTATCTCATATTTAGCATAGTATGTCTTGTATTTATTTTAGTATCTCATATTTAGCACAGAATGTCTTGTATTTATTTTAGTATCTCATATTTAGTACAGAATGTCTCGTATTTAGTTTAGTATTTCATATTTAGCACAGAACGTCATGTATTTTTTTTTAGAATCTCATATTTAGCACAGAATGTCTTGTATTTATTTTATTATCTCTTATTTAGTACAGGATGTCATGTTTTTTAGTGTCTCATATTTAGTACAGGATGTCTTGTTTTAGCTCAGTCTCATATTTAGCACATAATGTCTTGTACTTAGTTTAGTATCTCATATTTACCTCAGAACCTGTTTTATCTCAGAGTGTCTCATATTCTTGTCCAAATTTTGCATAATTTTTTAAAGAAACATTAGAAGGTCTCATGTTTAGTTCAGAACTTTAGTGTGTGGTGTGTAGGGTGTATTTTTGGACAGACAGTAGATATGCATTTCCATTTTTTTTTAGGATCTAAAGGAGCTGAACAGAATATAAAGGTCGAAGGCTATTGGTGGAAATCATTACGCTTTTTCTGTATTATTCAGCACTCACAGTTTAGCGGCCCCACGTTCCAGGCGATGTTGTTGCACCAGCCGACGGCCTGAACCCAGTGAACGGTTCCTGCGTTAATCCACACTAAATCTCCGGGACGCTGGATAAAACGGTACACGGGGATGTTGGAGCGATATAGATCATCCAGAACCGGCCACCACGAACCCGTCAGATAGTCCACTCCGTTCCTGATGGACAGGAAACAGACAAACAAGGGGACACAGAGAAGTGCTCATTTAGCTATAAGTTGATTAGATTAAGGAAACCAGTGTAAGGACACGAGACGTGACTCACTTCTCACAGAAGTGGCTGATGGCCTGCCAGTAGTGCTCATGTACAGCAAACCACTCACAGTCTCCAGGGCCGATGTTAATGTTCACCGAGCAGAAGTTGTTGTTCTCCTGGTGTCCTGAGGAGATAAATATGAAACATCAACACAACACTTATCATTTTTAAATGAACAAGTGTGGGTGTGTGTGGTGTACAAACAAGTTTATTATATGTATATGTATATATGTATGTGTAAATTTTTTTTTTTGTGTAAATGTCATCTTTATTTTTTTTTAATCTTTTTGTTTTTCTTTTAAATGTTACTATGTGTATGAGTTATTATGATTATATTTTGGATTTAATTTTCAATAAATTTTTTGAATTATTATTAATGAAATTAATTAAATTAATAAAAAAAATAGAGGATTATTTTTCCCTCTTTGTGTGCTTTTTATTTGTGTCTGAAATATTGCTTTTTAATTTTGGTTATGTTTTTAGTTCTTCAGCATTTTTTTTATTCTTAATTTTTAGTTTTTTTTCCACTTGTAGCTTTGTTGTTGAATTATTTATGGTTCTTTGTGTATTTTCCATCTCCGAGTTCTATTTTTTTCTATGTGATTTTGTGAGTGAATTGTTACTTTCTTATTTGTATTTTTTTTGTCTTTAACTTTTAAAAAAATCATTTTTAATGTTTATTAATTCATTATAATTTCCCCCTTTTGAGCATTTTTGTTTATTAAATTATGTTAATTTATGGGTAAATTCTCCATCATTTTAAAATGATTTTTGTTTGTTTAAAATTTTTTTAGCTGTTTTGTTTATTTACTTATTTATGGTTATTTGTGAATGTTTTGAAAGTATTTCAGTGTGTGTATGTGTGTGTGTGTGTGTGTGTGTACCTGGCGTGCGGCTGCCTGGGACCTTCATGTACAGCTGGACGGTGTTCATGCCGAGGATGGTGTGTCCGACGTGGCTCAGCATGTTCTCCGTGGAGGAGACGCGCATGAACACGGGCAACTTCAACAACTCCTGCAGCTGTGACTTCCACCTGCACACACACACACATATACACATACACACACACACACAAATAATCAACACACACACTCTGGTATAAATCACCTGTGTCTGTGTGTGCATGTTTTACCTCTTTGGGTCAGAAAGATCGATGTTGGTACCAAACTTGATGATTTTGCCGAAAGACTTCTGCTCTGAGCTGCATGAGAGGGAAGCAAACAGCTTACACACCTCATGCAAAGACACACACACACTGTGAAGAACATAAGAGGACTCTTAGAGAGTGAATGATTAATCTTCTCACTTCTGTGTGCAGGAAGGGCTACTGGATGGAGTCTGTGATTTTGATTCTGTTTTACTCTCTCCTTCGTCTTCATCCTCGCTGTCCTTCTCGTCCTGTGGGGTGTTTAAAACACAAAAAAGGTCCGATCTGCTTTGATGTCTTTGATCTGCATTTTAAAAGCTTGTCTGTGAACTTAAACTAAACCTACAGGAAACTACAAAAGTATTAGCACCCTTAATGACAATAAGCAAAAAATCAGTTTTAATTAAATTTTATTTTCTCTCTTATTTTCCTGGTTCGTTCGATGTTGTGCACCACTGCATGTTTATTGCTTTCTTTATTTTTTTTCACAGCCAGGGGTCACCAAAGAGACCCGAGTTTCTCCTCTGACCAAATATTTTACTGAAACTGCTTTTTAGACTGCTTTCACACCTGTTTGTCCGTTTGCTACGAATCAGAATTAAAAAAAAAAAAAAAAAAGTTGGCTGTGTTGCATGTAGAGGATGAAAACATCCTCGTAAAACTCAGGTCACAAATACACCAATGGAAAAAAGTTAAACAAACGTATGCCAAGTACATGTAGATGTGACACAAAAAAAAACCCTGAGAACACAGAGCCCACAGAAAAAAAATTACTAGATAATTATATAAATAACTCGTTTATAACATTTTGTGTACCACATCCTGTGTTGACTTTCTCTTTTTCTTCTGTTCACAAACACATCGCATCGAACACAGCTACAGAAAAATGCTACAACCCAAAACACACGGCATGTTTGACTCACTTCCTGCAGTTGAACGGACTAAACTCTGTAGTGTGCGTGAGTGTGTGTGTGTGTGTGTGAATATATATATATATATATATATATATATTTATATACCTGTAGGCTCTCTTGGAAGCTGGAGGCCTGGTACTGCGCGTACTTGGAGATGGTGGTGTGAGATCGGCTGCTCTCGCACGGCCATGTCTGAGCTGAGCCGGTCGTGTTCCAGTTCTCGTCAGCCGGCTGCTGCACCTGAGTCCTCACTTCCACTGCATGTTCAGCGTTCGCCTCCACCAGAGACTTAGTGGAGAACAAACCCAGGTCTGATGGAGAGAGAGAGAGAGACATTTGACCTTAAACATAAATTTATCTGTATCACAACTCTCTCCCACTGAAACCAGCCCAAAAATAGCAGATGTCTTTGGCTCCCAGTTTAATCAGTGTCAATATAACATTGTCTTTTTATCTAATGTTAGCTAGCATGTTATTTAAATTGACTACTAGTTTTAATTACATAAATAATTAGCCTAAGGTTAGCTAGCATGTTAGCAAACTTGACTTGCTAATAACATCAAATATCTGCTGCTGGAGAAATATTAGCTAAGCTTTTAGCAGGCTAGTTAATGCTAGTGCTGCGTATAGGCATTTTGCTTGCTTAGCTAATGTTGTTAACTATTATAATATGTAAATAAAAACAGTATTTGATACTAAAGGCTAGTGGCGATGTCATGTGATCATGTTATTTATGGTTTAAGGAAGCAAATACCCTTCTTTAATTTTAAAGCATCAGGCTTAAGGAGATGCCATTGTGTTACAAATTAAATGTAGATTTAGTGCACAATGCTAAACTGGTAGATATAAGCGTTCCCTGCCTGTTAGCCACATTACAAAAAAGCTCCAGTACAAATGTCCAAATGTCATACAACAATGTTGTGACTGATCAAGTACTTTGGATGATGATGTGTCTCGCTGTCTGTGTGTGTGTGTGTGTGTGTGTGTCCTCACTGAGTCGGAGTGATCCTGCCAGGCCTCGGATAACAGTAACCGGGTTTTTGGGATCTGTGCAGAACTGGAGCAGCACCGGAGAAAATGCATCTCTCTTACTTTCGAGCTAGAAACACACACAGAGTCAATCAGGGAGCTTGTACATCCTATAATAAACACATAAAAGATTCTAACATGTGAAAAAATAAAACAATAACACAAATCTCTAGCTTACATAGATGCTGGGCGTGGGCGGGTTGAGCTTCTCTCGGGGAATCTGAGACTCGACGTTCAGCACAGGCTTCACAGACAAAGAAGGAAGCAGATAGGACTCACAGAAACGACCCTGCACCTTCGCATCTCTGACAGACAGATATACAGAAACACAGACAGACAAAGAAGTAAAACAGA
This sequence comes from Pangasianodon gigas, assembly GCA_022758105.1. Classification (NCBI taxonomy): domain Eukaryota; kingdom Metazoa; phylum Chordata; class Actinopteri; order Siluriformes; family Pangasiidae; genus Pangasianodon; species Pangasianodon gigas. The sequence goes on from CM040470.1 coordinate 951,185, forward strand.
ATTATTGTTCTGTTGTTCTTTCTTGCCTTCTTCCTTCTGAACTTATTACATGTGCTGTGCATGTTACGTTACTCTTAGAAAAATGTTACTTGCTACAGTGAATAAAGCCTTCTTAACTCGAACTGAGAAAGAGGGAATAAAAAAAGGAGAGAGAAAGAAAGATATGGAGAGCAAAAGGGGAGAACCTATATGTTAACTCCATATGCTGATTGAGCAAAAGATGTGTTTCTGCTCAGATAAAGATGCTAGTCAGGCTAAATGGTGCTTTTACAGCTAAAGATACTAATCAGTTAAAATGTGTGATATTCCAGATAAACATGCTATTACACCTACAGATGCTATTCCAAATTAAAGTGTTAGCCCAGTGATGTTCCGCTTAGGTAAAGATGCTATTCCAGCTCAAGGTCCTGTTTGGCTAACAATGTTATTACACCCACAGAAGCTATTTCAGATAGAGATGCTAATCCATCTTATGTATGAAGCTATTCTAGATAATGTCTTAATTAAAGTGCCATGTAGCTAGAAGCTCAAGGTGCTACTCTAGCAAAAGTAGCTAGAACTGCTCTTCCCTTATAAAGATGCTAGTTAGCTAAAGCTGATATACTAACGGTGATATTATTATTATTATTATTATTATTATTATTATTATGTAAGAATGTTATCCCAGCTAAAGGTTTAAAGGTAAATATTCTATCCTCTTCTAAAATGGTATTCCAGCTAAATTTGGTATTATTATTCATCTAAAGATCCATGTAAAGATGCTACGACAGCATAAGATGCTTTTCCACATAAAGATGTTATACCAGCTGAAGATGCTAGCCCAAACAAGTACCATTACTCACTTGCAGGCTCTAATGATCTCTGCGGCACTGTTGTTGATGCTAATCTCTTTCAGCGGGATCCTCTTCTGCTCGAACTCGGAGGCAATGAAGGTCTGCCTCCCACTGATCTTGAGCTTCACCAGCTGAATCTTTAGCTCTTTCAGCGGCACAGAGGACAGAACCCGAACAGCTAGAGCTGTACTGGAGCCATTTCCGCTGGACAAGATTGTTTTTGTCATTTCTGCATCTTCCTCCTTGTTTTCCTCTTTAGCTTTGGCTCTCTCCTTATCCCCTTTTCTTTGCTCCTTTGCTGTCTCTGTTGGTTTCCTCTCTACTACCTCTTGTTTATTGCAGACCTTGGCAAGCTGTTTGGCAGGTTCACTACCAGACGAGCAATGCTGTTTCTCACTTTTGGCATTCCTTTTCTGCTTTTTATGCTGTCTTCCCTCTCTGATACTTGGCTCTTCTGTTATATCACTGCTGCCGGTCTTTGTTTTCTGATTCTTCTGCTGCTCTCTCTTTCTGTCCCTGCCTTGCCCTTGCTTCTTCTTCTCCAGTTTGCTTTTAGATTTTTCCTTTCCACTGTTCACTTCTGATGAAAGGAGGGTACTGGGGCTCTGGTTCAGCAGCACCTCACAGCTGTGTGCCAGTTTAGCCTGCAAGGTAGCAGGCGACAAGGCAGAGGGCAACAGCTTGACCTCATTCTCCTTCACCAAAGAGGTACAGATTGGTTTTTTTAATGATTCTACAGCTTCAATCATGTCATCACCTTCCTTCTGAACAACTCTGTCCTCTTTTTTCTCTTCATTTGCCTGCATGTTGTTGTCAGGCTTTGAAAGGTCTGAGGTAGATATGGAAGGGGAAAGGCTGGTCAAGGGCATGGCCACTGGAGACACAGCTCTTGGGGATGTGGAGGTTGGGCTGTGCTGCTCTGGATGGTGTATCTCTGGTCCCAGTGAGAGTGAGGAAGAGTATTTGACCCTAGCCGTTGTGTTGGGAGGTGGCCGACCAAAGGGGCCACCTCTGTAGGTGTACTTATGGCTGTCTGCGGCCATGATATCATCAGTGTCATGCAGATGTGGTCCCTGAGAGGTTGTTGTGCTACTGTCCTGCTGCTCTGCTAAGGGTTCTTTGTCTTCTTCTTCCTCCATAACTTTTAAAGACTCAGCAATGCCGTACAGTTTTGCCAAGTCACTGTGGCGGTAGTCCAGATCCATGGGATGACCTGGCTCTTTCCAGATTTCCTCTGGGTCTTGGATTGGAGAAGAATGAGTGGGGCTTGGCTGGAGGACTGGTCTCCTGATCACTCCTGCTATGTTAGCCCCTGCTTCATCCTCCTCTTCCTCACTGAGATCTGAAACAGGGGAGCCCTGCCAGCTCAGTACCGGGGGGCTAGCTGAGGGATCCAGTCGCAGATGGTCCTCCATAGAATTGCTGTGGGCAGGTAGTAGATCTGGAGCATGTTGGTTCTTCTCCTCAGGCTTAGGAATTTTTTCCTCTAAACCACTGGAGTGATCCAACAGTGGCAACTCCTGCTCACTGCTAGCAGGGAATTCAGAGGTAATGTCCTCCTGGTCATGCTGCTTGTCTTGTGTCCCAAAACTGCTGGTGTTTGGACATGTAGGCTCAGAGGATGGCAGGCTGTTGTTACTTTCTGAGGTTATGTTATTAGCAATGTCCTTTGATTGACATTGAAGCGGATGGTTCTGATTTGCTAAAGGGGGAGTGGAGGGCAAAATGAACCCTGAGGTGTGTGAAGAGTCAGAGTCACAGTTGGACTCCTCCTCTTCTTCATGTTTTGTGTATTTGGGAATACACAGTGATGTGTCTGTAAAAGCTGCCGGTGGCAGAGACTCAAAGATGGCTGAGTCTGGACTTTTACTCGGTGACTCACAAGAAGGAGTCTGGGGAGACATCTCTCTTCTTAAATGGTCCTTCTCCCCTTTCTTGATGCCATTTCTCTCTGCTTTCCTTGCTCTTTTCCTCTCATCTTTTGTTTTTCTATCAGACTGTCCCCCTATCTCTCCTTTTCTATGGCTTCCTTTCCTTTCCCGGTGGCCCCTTTTCTCTTGCCTCTCCTTTTTCTTTTTCTTTGCCTCCAGTTTTCTTAGTATCCTTGCCTTTCGTTCATCTGCCCCCTCCTCCCCTTTCCTCTCTTGTTTTCTCTCTCGCTCTCGGTGTCGCTTCTTGGTTTCTACATGCTTTAACATGTCTGTGTCCAGCCGACGAATTGGGCTCTCCTGGCCACCATGGTTAGAGTGGCTGGGCTTAGTGTAAGTCGATGGAGCTCGGTGTTTAGAAACCCTGATTTTCTTCCCCTCTAGCCTCTGAGAGCTGGACCCAGGTTCAGGGCTTGGGGACAGGCTTGCTCTCCCACAGGTGGTGCCATATCGAACACTTCTGCCTTCAGGGCTGCAATGGAGCTGGGTGTGTTTTGGGGTGCTGTGATGCCTCCCTCCCTCCTTCAGCCCTTGCAGTTGCTGCCACTCTTCAGGCCCTAGACCAGAGCGCCTGGTTTCCTGTGCAGAAACAGAAGCACACCACATTTTAGGATAAGGAAACATAGCACTCAAAGCTCACTAGATAAGTGCTGATCTTAAAACACCCTAATCCCTTAGTTACTCACTAAGGGCTTGACGGATTTGAAAGTCCATCCTGGAGCAAATATGATTGCTCATACTTCTTTCCTATGCTTGGACAAAAATCCAAAGATAGGCCTTAAGGTGGTTTAAATGGCTCATGAGGCATGACAGCACTCACACTGCTCTGCTTGTCCTTCCAGGCTGGCGTGGGTGAACCACGGCTGGCATGAGGTACTGGGTGCCAGTGTGGGCCCGCTGGAGGCTGGTGCTGGGGGCTATAAGGCACTCTGGTGAGGTTTGCTGGTGAGGGCGGTACAGAACGCTCCCAGTCCCCTTTGGTTCCATGGGATCCCAGGTGATCATGGGTTTGGTGGCCATAAGAGTGGAGGTGGCCGAGTTTCAGGGACTTTGAGCTGTGGAAATCTTGGCCAGGGCCACCAAGGGTAGGTGAGAGCACTGGATGGATCCTGTGGAGGTGATCTCTGCTGTTGGACTGACTAGACTCCTGTTGAGACAGGAACAGAGTGGAAATATTTTGATTTTCTTTTGAGATTATAACAGGCTTAGTTTAAAGGAAACCAAAACAAGGGAGGAAATGAAGAATAAATTTGGACGTTTGATGACTGACTTGAAAGCCTGAAGCAGACTGTCTCTTATTTGACTGACTCCATTGGGCATCACTGCGGTATGGAGGGCTACAGGTGCGAGGGAAATGAGACAAGGGAGGGCGATTCATAGGCATAGGGTGCTTAATTTTGGAGTGAAGCGCCTGCAGAGGAATAAATAAGAACAAACTATTTAGGAATACACTCAATCTTACCCAAGCTGTTCTTAAACTGAACAGCAGATGGTGCTAAAATACTTTTCTTCAATAATTGAGAGTCATGGTAACTTGGGCAACCACGTGGATGAGGGGTGAAAATATACCAAACATTCCGTGATGACTGAAGACCTTCAAAGACATATGTAAAGGTTAGGTTAAAGAAAAAGGTCACTGACCTGGTGTGAGCTGACGCTTTTGCTTCTCTTGCTGGGACAGTCATCTCTTGATGGTGAGGGGTTTCGGGGGGCCGGACGTTTAATTGAGGGACTTTGAAATGATCTGGATGAGGCCACTGGACTCCATCTGTCTGCCGTTGGGGTCCGGTGCTGCTGGTGAGGGCCTCCATACTATGGAATGAAATATGTAATAACATTGAGGTGTATTCTGCATTGTGTTGGCAATACTGGGCAATTCCAGAAACCAGTAGCAGCCAGGGCATATTCCTGCCCTGTGTTCCTGGGATAGGCTCCGGATCCTGACCAGGATAATGCAATTATTACTAAAAATGAATGAATTAGACCTTCCTAATTTTTTTTAGCCCTAGATCTTTTTGTGGTTGCATACAGGCTCATACATTTCTCTCTCTTTCACTCTTGCTCACCCTTGGAGGCTGATTATTGGGAACACGTCCTCCACATCCTGAGCTGTATCCATTCATAGTGGGCCGGTCAGGGTTCTGGTGCTGATTCGAACCCCAAGACCATGATGTGACTCGATCTCTACTGTTTGGCCCTCTCTCTCTGGGGTGATCATGAACTCTGTGCCTGTTGAACTCCGGAGGTCTGGTGGCAAGCAGAAAATTGGAAACAACACAGCAAATAAAATGTTCAGATGGCTGAACCTCATGAAAGTTGCTGAATGGTATTGACTAGACTCGGACTGACCTATTGTTATAAGCTTTGTGATAGTTTCTTCCTGACGCATGGTTCAGGGTTGACTGGTACCCTCCACCACTGCCCCTTTGGATGGATGGAGAGAGGGTACATGAGTACAGTGGTGTATGAATGACAGTATTTTGGTAACTTGATAACATACCTGGATGGAGGGGGCAAGTGGCGGCTGGAGCCGGGAGCCCATGAAGCCCTGCTGGAACCGCCAGAGGGGAAGGAGTCCCATGAGTACCGGCCAGAATACTGGTGCTCTGTGTGATACATCCAGCCTGAGGCAACAAACAGAGGTTGTTGTTGCAGACTACACATTCAGAACAGGGAACTGAGAATCCAATCTGTGAATAAAAACTCACCACACTAGTGTGTGTGGGAATCCCTCCAGTGCAGAAGTGTGACACCACAACAACAGCACCTGACTTCACTTCCAGTCCTGAAACGGAGCAAGAGGAAAATCGTTAACAGTAAGCCATTGTTTGCAAGTGGAACTGGAACCAAAATAGAGCAAGCACACACACACACACACACACACATCATTTGGCATGAGTTGCACTGCCCAGTCGTGGGTGTGTGTAGTCAAGTTTGTTATACCCACACAGCTGTGTTTATTCTGGAAAACCTCTCTGACTCACCCTCTCTCTTTTTCACTCCCCCCATTTCTTTACCAAATGCACCACCAAACCCCATCATGAGTCGAACCATGACAAGAAACAGATACACACACACACACACACACACAGAGAAGTTCTTCTGAAGGGTGTGTGCAACGAGATGATAAGCACATGAATATCATTGCTGTGTCAGAAACATTATCAGAGTGTGGAGGAGAGACAGAGCAGCAGGAGAAGAATGAAAGGAATGAGGCCACGGCATGCGTTTGTTTGTGTGTGTTTGTGTATGTGTGTGTGTTTATGTATGTGTGTGTGTGCTCCTCATTTCCTATTTAATGCTGTGAAGAGTTCTGCTTGTGCATTAAGTGGCAAACTCACACTTTCCCCCCATAACACCTACAACCAATCAATAAGATTCCGTCTTGCACGTTCTCACACACACACACACACACACACACTAAACCTTCTCCCAAATTAAGCACTAACACATTCTGGCCTCTTGATTATATACCATTAAAAAGTTCCTTGAGAATTATGTAGATAATTTAGGATTCTCAGCTTCCTAAAGGAAGTGTATTTTGAAAGGGGATTCTCTGTTGCAGAGTTATCCATAAAACCTTTAAGGGTTCCACAAGAGGAACAAACTGAAGCATTCTTTAAGGCGCTAGGTGGACACTTTGATTTCAAGAGTATAGTAAGAAGAAAGTATGAGCATCATACGACGTGGTGTCCTTTGCATAGTTTTATGAAATACAGATATGCAAAAGGAACACACGTTAAACCAAGAAACGGTTGAATAATCACCCGTAGATCAAACTGGATCTATTTTATGCACAAGTTGCGGACACGTCCTCCCTCTTCAAATCTGCTATTTCGCTAATAATACCCCAAATGTAGTCGATCAGCTGAGCCATGTTTGTGTCTAAAGTTTGCTTCTTTAGACCTATGAGAATAATGTACTTAACAAGTAATGGAAATTTACAGCCCCCAGTTTAGCATGAAGCACTAATTGTGCAGTTGTTTAGCATCTCAGACAGACCTGCTGATGTGGTTTCTGACTGTATGGCACACTCTTGTCTATAAACATGAACAAAAGGTCATCGCAGAGCTACAAACAGTCAAATCACTTTCCTCAGAAACAAAAGCATCAGACTCAGGTAGGGGGGCGTGGCCTAAAGCTTGAAAGCACATTTTAAATGGGGTGAAACGCAACCCTTCATTTGTATGTGAAAGACTCTGTGTGTGTGTGTGTGTGTGTGTGTGTGGGCAGGTGCATAATATAGCTGGCATGGGAACGACGTGAGACGGAAGTGGTGTTAACTTCCTGTGGAAAAGTAACTATTTCTGCTGCAGATATGATCATACATGCACACAAACCTACACTGATATAAACGCTCTGAGGCTCTGGTTATTGGCTTATACCAGCTAATGATCTGAAGGTAGTAATCATTCTCACACAGATAAAAGAAGCAGAGCTCCTTCACTTCCTAAGTTCAAATTCAGCCCCAGATGATAAAAATAGCCAGGGTTGTATCAGGGCATCCCCAGTAATGAGCGTAAATGCTCTTAACATTCATCAATACAAATTTAGTTTGAGGTATCTGTATCCATGTCTGTCTCACTCTGCACTTTGTGAGACAGCGAGACGACTGCAGGCGCTCAGACTGAACCGAGACAAAGAGACAAATCTGCAGCTGAGCTCAATCTCCTGAAACCGATAGCACATGAGAAGAGGGAGGGGCGGAGCAAAGAGAAAACTACACAGGGAATCCAAGAGCCGGAAGGAAAGAAAGAAAGGACGAGAGGGGGATGGAGAAGTATTAGGAGTAAGAGAGCAGTGGTCAAGGGCAAGGGGATCAAGTTACGAAGGATTTGGACTGACTCGGGAGTTCATCACCAGAGCACAACATGCAGGCAACAAAACACAATATCACACACGCACATGCGGGGATTCCTGTTCCACTGCTTCGAGTACAAACAATCAAATGTGGTCAAAAAGAGCAATAGGAATACATCCTAGAAACATCGCAGCATTCACACACAAACAGGTACCGCACCAAAGTTTCTGTTTCAACTTTCATCTCAGACTGAAATTAGTGTGTATCCAGGAACCACCCCATAAACTGCTAATGTTTATTCACTGTGTGTAGGATGGTTTGTTATGTGTTTGAGGGTGTGACACAAAATCCGCAAGCAAAGCACTTTGTCTTTAGTCAAATTGATGAATGAAATCAGCATGTGCTGGGTTTACATTTACAGAAGTAGAAAGGCATGGTAAACCAAACAAGCCAATATATAAACTGAGGAAAACCTCCCAGAACAAACCAGCTTTAGGGGTGAGTATTGGACGGGGGCTAAGTTTACATGCCAATCAGGGTTTGAAATTAACACCCACCAACCCGCCAAATGCGGGTAAAAATCAGCTGTGGCGGGTAAAGTTGTCAAATCACTAGCCAATCTGGCGGGTTACTGTTTATAAATAATGTTCACTCGTTAATTTCCTGGTAAAGCTCATGTAAGCCAAATCTGCGCAGTTTTAGCGCAAATACTCAACTCGTGAGCCATAATGGTATACTAAATACAGCATTATTGCGCAGAATGCACGCATATCTGGCTTACTTGAACACACCCGTCACTATGCAACAAATAACGGCGCGCTAGACTCGATACAACTCTCGATACAACTCTGAACTCGAACATACTGTAATAATGTGGCGATACTTATCTGGGGTTACTAACCCCAGCGTAAAAAGGAAAGTCGCCCCAAACAACGAAGGAGCCCAAGAAAAGAAAAGCAGAAGTTTTAATACCAAGTGGCAAACTGGGCGCGAATGGCTCGTCTATGACTCCACAAATCAGATAATGTACTGTGAGGACTGCCAGACATATGCGTTGGAAAAGCACAAAACAAATAATTTATTTATTTTTTTTTGGCTAGTAGAAGTTCTGAATGGCCGGTAACTTAAAAATTTAGTAGCCAAATTGGCTGGTGAGTGAAAAAGTTAATTTCAAACCCTGATGCCCATCAATCCACTGATTTCGGAGCGCGTGAATCCGGATGTGGGTCGACACCCTGCGCCTACATCGGTTCTCTGAAAGGAGTCAAGGACGCAACACGCAGGCAACAAAACGCAACTTTACACACGTGTAGTAGCAGCCTTTCGGGATGTATTAGCTAACTTTGAAATGTATATCGTAAATATCAGCGAACCTAGTAAGTTTGGTAGAATGTAACATTTTATCAATGGCTGAAAAAATGGCACTGCGAAAGGACCGAGGACCAAGAACACTCAACTCAGACAACTGTCATTTTGGGGGGAAAAGCTAGCTAGAATTCTAGCTAGCTAGAACCTTTTTTCTACATTGAGTACATTCGGAAATCCTGGAACGTACCATATATATGCCAAGTAAACAGTATATCAGACCTCAAGTCAATCCTCACAAGTTGTCACTCGACTCCGACAATCAAGCTAGCTAGAATTTTCAATGCATTCGCATAAAGAGCTATAAGAAAAGCCTTGAAGCTCCTCCCTTGTTGCTTCTGTTATTAATCTTCCTACTTTCATGGTTAGTATTATGTGATGGGAAACAGATACAGCAACTCAACCAGGATATGGATAATTCTGGTTTCGGATCGGTGTCAGGGGCACAGCCGTGTTGCTCAGAAGCTCCGATCTATGAATTTCTAAAGGCTGATTTATACTTCTGCATGAATTCAGGACGTCATGCACAGTTGCTCGAGTGTATTCTCACTGAAAGCATTTCTGAACTGATGTAACTCATCTGTATTCAGCAGTATGAGCGGCTTTCGTATTGAAGCACTTCAATGTAAGTAGTGTTTAAATCTACAACTCTATCAATCACAGACTTGTGATTTATGCTTTAGATTTTATTTTTATTGACCTGCTGTGGTTTGCATCACCTACACTGTGATTTTATTGGGAGTCTGTTAGAAAGAAGAGAAAGTAAAGTGTGCGATCCTGCAGGATTAAACTGGACATTATAATGAACTACAGTGTTATATAACTTCACATTTTATATAATATATTTATATTAACACAATACCATGATTGTAGTTTTCCGTTAATAAATCCATTATACAGTAATGTAAACTCGCTTATGTTCATTTTTACTCGCTGTTCAGTGCGAGAGTTTTATCATAGAGGAGAAATTTTAATTAAAGTCTAAGAAACTAACAAAGTGAATCTGTTTTTCATCCGTTTCATCCGTTTCTGCGAGCTGTGTTAAGGTTTTTAACGGACTACACTTTCAGAAAGCAGTTTCAGAGCATGAGCTCTGAAAATAGAAAATAGAAAGTTCTGTATGCAACAAGGGAAATTTTACTGTTTACACTTTATTGTTTAGCATTTTATTGTTTACACCTCAGATGTACTTTGGACAGTTTAAACAAGATTAATCTGAATTTGATTAAACTTGGCAAAGAAATATCACAACATCTCATCAAAACGTCTCCGTGACTGGTCTCCCAGCCAACCAGCCAACCAAGCAATGCGTAGTTAGCTCGTAGGAGGACTGTATAAATCAGCCTTAACACTCCATTTCAATTTTGTAAATCACTTTGTTATATTAAAATATGAAAAACAAAAGTAAACATTTTCCAAAGATTTTCTGTGAAAATAAAAATGTCAGGTTTTTCCGAATAAACATAGCCTGAAGACTGCACCTGTGTGTGTGGAGGTGTGTTCAGGTACACATTGTAAAGTGTGTGTGGTTAAATAGGTAAAAGGTCAGTTCAGGATACACTCAATTAACAAGAAAGTGTGTGTGTGTGTGTGTGTGTGTGTTACAGGATGAGGGAATAGATCGATAGCTCTCAGAGATGAATGTGAGAGATTTTCTTCAATGTTAGTGCTATTGACACAACATTTTTCAGCATCAAAATGACAGAAGCCATGGAAATTTAGTTAGCATTTGATGCTAAGTGTTATTACGGTGTAATTTCAGGCATTCTGAGACTTTTCTTAGTAATTTTACCAACACATCTGAGGTAAATGTTGATGTTCCGGATATTTCTGTCCCATTTCCACTGTCACTGTCGGTATAAAAGACACGCTAGCTGCACTTTTATACCTCGGCCATTAGCTAGCTTCTGTTCGGCGTCTGTCACCCAGTTGCCTAGCAACAATGTTCACACAACTTTATCCACTTCAGTGTATTGTGTGTTCACTTTCCCATGTTAAAAAGCTACTTTAATTTATAGTAAAATTTATTGACGATAATTTACATACATTTATTTTTTGAGGATTTTTTTGCTAGTGTGTGTGTGTGTGTGTGAGTGTGTTACAGCTTGCTGCTGAGAAAAACTAAATATTGTAATATATATTGTGAAAAAAATTACTGTACTGCATTGTATATGTATTTTTAAATAAATTCTCCTACTTCCACACACACACGCATACATTCACACACACACACACACACACACACACACACACAC
>CM040470.1:962466-1043907 GCA_022758105.1 Pangasianodon gigas
ACACACACACACACACACACACACACACACACACTTCAGGTGTGTCATTTTCCAAATTACAGCTGCCTTTCACACACAAAGCACACACACACGCACACACACACACATGCGCACACACACACGCATGTATGCACATTATAGCCCTTCTGCTCACTGACGCTCTGCAGCAGGAGAAGACACTGCAGCACTGTACATGTGATGGATGAAGTTTTAAGTTCGCTCCGTCAGCAAGCACACACACACACACACACACACACACACGCCTGTGCACACATGCTCTCTCCATCACACTGCCATGTGAAACAAAAGAAATCATCTTCCAGTGGTAAATCACTGTGTTCTCCAGTCAAACTGTAGTAAGGTGTGTGTGTGTGTGTGTGTGTGTGTGTGTGTGTGTGCGCATTTCAACACTACTGATCCACTCACACTTCAGTAGCACCATATGACATTTCTCAAACAAAACTCCATCACTGCTCACTAACACACACACTAAGTTGCCAGTTGAAAAGTTTACACCCGCCCCCTCCTCCAAACATTTCCGCAAATGGTACATTCCAACAAGTGGGTGGTGCATCACAGTCTTAGACGCTCCACCCATGGCTATCTTTTGTACACTTTTCTGGCCTCAAGCTTCAGAATATTAATGCCACTCCCGTGTATATACACGTCTGGTTTCAGAAAAACTTTTGAACACGGCAACACAATGAGCTTTTTGATCATGTGACATCATTACTAAACTTTATATTCAGTTCTCTGGCTAATGGTGTTAATTGCACAACACAATATTTTTCATGACTTGCTAATCTGAGTGCAAAGCTAACCTAGCGAATGAAAGCTAACCTAGCGAGTGACAGGAGTCTCTGGATCAACAAGGGAAGGAAGTACTTTAAACTTGATCAGCCATTCACAAATTTGATCATGTGACATCATTGCTACGCTGCTAGCAAGTTTGACAGGCTATTTAACAAGAGATTAGCTTAGCCAATCAGTTTGCAATGCTAACCTAGCGAGTGAAAGCTCACTTAGCAAGTCCAAGTTAACCTAGCAAAAGCTAGCCCTGTGATAGAAATCTAATCTAGCAAATGAAAGCTAACCTACTAAGTGAAAGTTAATTTAACGAGTTAAAGCTAACCTATTTTATGTTGCATTTAAATCTAGTATTTTATGCTAAGCAGAACATAAAGCCAGAAAGATGAAAAGAAAATTGAAATTTTGCTTTATGATGATTGTTGAGTCAATCATGAACTCTATTCTGTAATTCTACGTTTTGTGTTTATTTCCATTGTCATGTGAGCCGTACCGTAACAAGCTAGCCGTGCTAAATTTGGTGCCTGAGTAAAAGGAGTACCAAACACGAACATATGGGAGGAGCTTGAGACTACATAGACTACTGATTACTCAAACATCATCATCAGAATCGTCCCTTGAATCAAATTTCTATTACAGCGATCTTTGATCAGTGATCATGTCCGATAACATTCCCCTCGTAGACAACGGAAAACCGGAGTATGGTTGGAAAAGCAGATGCAGCATTTAAACACACCACATTTAAGATATCACACTTCTAGAAATTACCCTCAGCCACTAGGGGGCGCCTGTCTGCCTCTAGCTACCTGCTATTCTGAGCATAAAAGCTGAAGAAGATGAAAAACACTCTTCCGTTTAAAACTGATCTTAGCTGCCGCTTGTTTGGGATCTTCGTACTTCACATGGAATTAGTAAGTACATTGTTCCCTTGCATTGCTTCAGCTTTGAGAAATACTTTAATTAAAGACTTTCACTAAGCAAAGGAATCGTTTCAACCTCAGACTAGTTAGCCGTAAGGCTAGTTTATGATGTTCATAAAGTCCTGTTTTTAAAGTAAAAATGGACACAAAGTGACCGTTTTCATCCATGTTGCCCGAGTTTCCGACTGGGAATTCCGAGTTGCAGGACTTTTGTTTTTGCAAGTTCGGAATGTAAAACTCTAATATAAAATAAACAAGAGGACAAAACACACGTCTAATAATCCTGCAAGAATTCAACAACTAATCTCACATCCACAATCCAAATACTTCCAGACAAGCAGCTGCAGTGATGCATCATGGGATGGAGGTTTGTATTCTGATTGATGGTTTTGTGGTGAAAGGTTTTGGTACAGTTCTCGGTATCAGACGTTTGCGTTAAAGCTCTGTTGATGCAGAGTGCATTATTAATTAATAACTGTTGCCCACCAGCAGAATGTAGTAAAGGGACTCAGTTCTGTTACTCATCAAACCCGCTCTCCTTGTCACTGTGAGGTGAAGCGTGAGATTCAGGAAGCCACAGTCTCCTACATGACGTCATGAGGTTTTTTAGTCTGAATGCAGTTTCCTCAAATCTTCTACCACAAAGCATTGTGAGAGGCTGTGCATTCGAATAATGAAGACAAACACAGCTTGTCACAGTGTGTGATATAGTGTGTGATATAGTGTGTGTGTGTGTTGTGTGTCACTCCAGTGCTCACTTTACAGGACATAAAGCTTCTGCTACAGTAGAACCAAAAACATGATGGAGTCCAGTTTTAAATCAAACATCTAGTAAAGTTTAAATAAGACTGAAATATGATCAACTCTACTACAGAACTGTCCTAAAGGGCGTGGCCAAATATTCTAATGAGCATGCCTAATTGACAGCCCTCTGTCTGAGACTCCGCCTTCAACATGCTCCAGCAGGGAATCAGGTTTCAGCCTTACAGCAGCTACAGTAGCTCGCTAGGTTAGCTTTCGCTAGCTCAAATATCACCCCAATTATGTTTAAATGGAATGCTTAACGATGATCAAAACCATTCTAACAATATTACAACACAACTATGTTACATTCTAACAACATTAAAACACAACAATGTTACATGCTAACAACATTACAACACAATAACACAACAATGTTACATCCTAACAAAATTAATACACAACTATGTTACATCCTAACAACATTAAAACACAACTATGTTACATCCTAACAATGTTACAATGCAACAACACAACAATGTTACATCCTAACAAAGTTACAACACAGTAACACAACAATGTTACAGCCTAACAAAGTTACAACATAATAACACAACAATGTTACAGCCTAACAATGTTACAACACAATAACACAACAATATCACATTCTAACAATGTTACAATGCAACAACGCAGCAATGCTACATCCAAACATCGTTAAAACACAACAATGTTACATCCTGACAGTGTTACAACACAGCAATTTTACATACTAACAACATTTAAACAGAACAATGTTACCTACTAACAACGTTACAACATAACAACACAACTACACAACAATGTTACACCCTAACATTACAACACAACAAAATTACATCCTAATAACAACACAAAAACACAACAACGTCACATCCTAACGAATTAACAACAACGTTACATCTTAACAACAGCACAACAAGTTGCAGTATCTAATAAATTACAATGTCCCACAACGTAACAACGTTACAGCAAATTTTTCACAGCCGAAAACAAAAAACCCGTTTTAGTGTAAAATTTGATGACGTGCGACTGTTTTCATGCAACTTTCCAACGTTACCAACTCGGAATTCCAACTTACATGACCTTTCCACTGCACAATATTTTCCCAAGTTTGGAATACGAAGGAACGCAACCATATTACATTTACACTAGTGTAAAACAAACCTTATAGAGCGCAAAAAAATCCGACAAGAAAACAACAACTAATCTCCGTTCCACAAGTGAAGCAAAGACGCCTGATTAACGTTACGGAACAGTGAGAGAGCGTGTGATTGGCTGAGAGTCTGGATCATTAATTACACTCCTGAAGTTATTTCTCCAATTATCATATAATTATCTCCAAATGTTTCAACCTGCAGTGATGCATCGTGGGACAGAGGTTTGGATTCTGATTTATGGATTTGCAGTGAATCTGTGTGCATGTGTGTGTGTGTGTGTGTGTGTTTTAAGAGCTTTGGCATTACAGAATGACATGTTAGTGGTTTGTATCCCAGCATGGTGATTAACCAATGAATGTAGGTCAGTGTGTAGCTAGCAGCTTAATGCACACGTTCACACACTCTGTAACACATCGTAAAAGCCTGTACTAGACAAGGACACACACACACACACACACACACACATACATCCACAAATGCAGGAAAGGAAAACAATATTATTATTAAGTGTTAAATATTGAAATGATTAGTAACACAAAGTGTAAAGCTGCAAGTGTGTGTTTCATGCATGATCTTTCTGTGCTGTCAATTAATATAGATGCCGGCTCCATCCTAATACAACACACACACACACACACACACATACACACACATGCATAATGATAATTTACAGACAATCAAATTATGCTTATGAATGCATATGACCACACACACACACACACACATGCAGGAGGTGTCTTCATGTTGCAGAGCCACAGAAATAGACATCAGCAGTTCCCCACCTCCACGTCCTCTCCTTTTTTTAAAAAAAAAACCTCTCAGTCCTTTCCTCTTCTCCTCCTCCGCTCCACTGATCCTTTGCTCCCTGAACCTGAACCTGTCTCCTCTTCCTCTCCTCCTCCTCTTCCTCCCTCCTTCTTTCCTCTTCTCCTCTCTCCGATGCTCAGACGTTCGCAGCAGTCCCATGCACGTGCACACGGCTCAACTGTCTGTCAAAACCCGGCAGCCAATCCCTGTGTGCCGTTCTCTGCCACTCAGGGCAGCACGGCCAATCAGGACCGAGTGGGAGTGCACTTCAGCTACAGTGCTCGAGTGTGTGTGTGTGTGTGTGTGTGTATGTACATGTGAGTGTGTGTGCATATGTGTGTGTTTTGGAACAAGGCCAACACACTGCAAGCTATTTTTAGCCCTCCACAGTTGACTCCATTTTCTATCTGACAGAAACAGGGGTCTCTTTGGAAAGCTGGTGTGTACCATAACACTCTGAAGGGTGTGTTTGTAAATTATAATTATGATATTCGCAATATTCAGACCTTGGAATGCTAGGTCTTTTCCACCAGGTTTCAGTGCACACATGATGGAAATCCGTTTTTGTCTGGAGGCTAAACAAAGCAAACGGCAGCTCGCTGAAACAGGCTGAAATTCGTAAAGGGAGCGACGTAACACCTGTGCATGTGCGATGCAGCTGATACAGCAGTGTAGTAGCACCTCGAAAGCAACACTGCCGCTAGACAAGCTGCCTCTCAAACCTATTCTGAGAAACACAAATACATCAAACAGTAAAAAGAGCCAGATAATCCATGGCATCAACTCACCTGTCCAATCAGGCATGTGCGGCGGAACAGAAGGGGTGTGGCTTATCGCTGATAACGAACTCTAAACTGCAACTCTTAATCAACTGTACATTAAAATAAAACACACAAAGCATCTGTTAGCAAACACTGCAGGTTTGTTTTATAATTCTTTCTGCAAAGTTTGTCTTCAGTGCAAATGCTTAGCCTTCTATTGAAACCAAACTCATGTATTAAAGTACTGTGTGTTCCCCCCGACGGCCACCAGAGGCCGCCACTGTGGTTTGAATTTCTATAAAAATAACAGTTTAGGAGCGAAAATTGTACACAGAGTTGATCAGCGTCAGAGCGCTTTCTCAGTCAAATCAGAGTCTATGAGCATTGAATCATCCTTTCAGACAAATCAGTTGAATCGCTTTCTCCGTTAAATCAAAGTGGAATCTCTTTTTCACTCAAATCAGACTTGAGTCGCTTTCTCAGTCAGAGTCAATCAGAGTCAAATTACTTTCTCAGTCAAATCAGCGTTCATATGTTGAATCACTTTACAGTCGAATCAAACTCAAATCACTTTCTCAGTCAAATCAGAGTTGATCAGTTGAATCTCTTTCTCATTTGAATCAGACTTAAGTCACTTTCTCAGTCGAATCAAAATCAAACAGACTGCTGATATAAAGTTTTATAAAATAAATCATAGCACTAGAGCAAAACTAAACAAGCAGACCACAGACGTGAAACACGTCCTGTCTGATCTACTACATCTGGGGTGAAGGGGACATTGTGGAGATTTCATACATATCGATGCTGAACTGTTCCTTTAATTTAATTTATGCATCATTAAGAGACGAGAGCTGTGCATCATTAACTTTACATTGTGCATGTGTGTGATTTTCAGATTAAAGCACACACTTAGGGATCTGCAAAGCGTCCTTTTATTTATCACAAACACGACCTCGTCTTCTCCACTCTTTCATCATCCGTCTACAACCACAGCCGTAAAATCACACACAGGCAGTGAATACCTCAGTGTGTGTGTGTGAGTGTGTGTGTGTGTGTGTGTGTCTGAGAGAGAGAGGCAGATTCCAGGCTCTACACTCACTGCCCATAGCAACTGCACCAGTGCTGCTCTCCTCCAATTGGACAAGCCTGATATGTCTATGACAGGATTTCAGCCAATCAGAGCGCTTGGAATGCTAAGCTGGGGGGGGTTCCATGATCACCATGGTAACAGGAGACACACTCCAGTCAGTCAAACATGGAGTCTACATACACACACACACAAAGAGCTGCAACATACTGCAAAATAAATAAAAATGCAGTATAAAAAATACGCGAAGTGTGTTTATGACATTGTGTGTGTCTGTAATATACACAATTAGTGTGTGTGACTGCAATTTACACAATTAGTCTGTATTTGAGTGTGTCAGCAGTATAAAAAATGCAGTATAAAAGTGTTTTTATGAGATTGTGTGTCTGTAATTTACGCAATTAATGTGTTTATGAGATAGTGTTTGTCTGTAATATACACAAATAGGTGTGTTTATGAGTGTGTGTCTACAGTATACGCAATACGAGTGTGCGTGTGTGGCTGTGGGTGTGTGTGTTTGTTTTTGGGAGAGATTAGAAAGTGTGTGTCTGCAATTTACACAGCAATTGCGTGGCGTAAGTGTGTGTGTGTGTGTGTGTGTGTGTGTGTTCTTTAGTTCTTAGAACATTACATTTCTTGAGCTTTCTCTGTTGTAAGCCACGGTTAAAAATGCTCCAACAAAAGTTTTTCAATATGTGTATATATATATATATGTGTGTGTGTGTGTGTGTGTGTGTATATATATATATATATATATATATATATATATATTAGCAGATATTTATTTTAAAAAAGCAGAATTTTCTGCCATTAAAATAAATTAATCTTAGTGAAAACGTCAAGAAAGTGCTTTAATAATCTTACATTTGCTACTCACACACTACCAGATCTTCAGTCCTGCTCTCCCTGAGTGTGTGTTTAATTCACCTGGACCTCACATGAAACCTGACTGTAATCACATGACTGTGTATTATGGCTCCTATTGGTCACAGTAAACCCCGCCCCCTATTAATGGTAATTGGCTTAGATGGCTGTCCATCATAATTAGGCTTCCTGAGTGGTGTTCAGCAGTAACATACTGCCATCTGGTGGTCAAACACAAGTACACTCATTTTAAAAAGAGACTGTTTAATTATTTTATTTTTTTTTTGTTAATTATTATTCATTTTGTTAATGTTAAACTGTTCTTAAATGCTAATTCTGATTTGATAGATTTGGGTGCTTGGGTCAAATTTGTTAAAAAAAAACAACAAAAAAAACCATAATTTCAGCAATTCTGTAAAAAACTGATTTGGGGTGGGGCTACGATGATCTCCTTTTGTGATGTCACTAAATAATATCTAGACCAATCACAAGTGAGATTAGATGATTAGAGGATGAAAACGTGCTACCAACTGTGTGCCACAGAACCTGCATGCTAAGCTAGCTAACTTTGCTAATTATAGCAAATTAGTGGTTGTTATGGTAGCGTGACATTTTGACAAGTTTGAGAAAATGTCAATTTTCTCAAAGACTTGAGGCTCATGTTGAGAATCTGCGAATAATGTGAGCTTGAACTTAGCAAACAATTGAAATTAGAGCTTAGCCGGTTAGCTAACTTAAGCCAGCTTCACAATGTACGATTTTCGGTCTGATGTTGCTGTCACAGAATCTCTCCATCGTAGAAGATTTCGTTGGTCGTGATTTGAGTTCGGCGGTCTCAGAACTCGTCACTTGATGCGTTCATATTATTTATTATTTAGTGCCACTGCGACTAAAGACAGCTGATGACAAAGTTGTGTCAGTGTGAGAAATTTCTGCTTAAATTCTCAGAGTGTGAGTGCTGCTACAACACTCATCTAAAATCGCTAATACGCTAACAGAGAAGCGTAACTGAAACATGCTACCTGACAGAAAAAAATCTCCTTATTACCTCCAGTTCAACTGAATGTTTGTGTTCGTGCGAGCCCGTTTTCTGCACGAGCCGATTTCAGGATCACGCCGATTGACGATGTAAGCAGAACGTAAGAAAGTCATTTTCTTAAATCACAGGTCTATCGTTAGAGAATCTTCATTGTATAATCTGACACAATCTGTTATAGACTTCAGCCCAGATTTGTTTAGGTTCTCATACAGTGTAGCTAGTAATAATCATAATCGCACAGTATAAAACCAGCTTAAGCTAGCTAGCATTGGTGATATTAGGTTATTAGGGATGATCTGTCTAATTTGCATAATCGTGCATATTCATAGATCCTGCTAAAGGTGTAGAGATATTCCCTTTTTTATCTGTTTTTTTGGACATAGTGATCTACAAAGTGGACACCAAGGATTAGGTTATAGCATGTGATTCAGGATACAGCCCTATACATTACATTTTCTTCATGAGGTTGGCTTCATGCAGCTCCACTAGAGGGCGCTGGAGCCTCAGATAAAGTTCCCGTTCCTATTTTTCTAAAAATCTTATAGCACAGATATGTACAGTAAATGAAAAGACCTTGTACACTCCTAAATAATGTTCCCTCTGTGAGAAACCTTAAAGGTGCTCTGGAGAACCCTTGAACAATGTTTTCCGATCAGAATGGACAGGAATCAGAAGCTAGGAACCATTTATTATCCACAGAACCCTTAAAGGAACCTTGAAGAAACCTTTTTGCTAAGAACTGGGCAAGTGTGTGCTACAAATACCAAATTATTGCTCATTATTTTCTTCTTGATACCCAGCACCTGTCAGGAGATTAACATCTAGCTAAACTGTCTCGGTCCGAGTAGAACTCGCTAAGAACCCTTAATTATCCAACGAACCATTAAAGAACCCTTGAAGAACCCTTTTTATAAGAATGTATGTATTACCAGGGAAAGTTATTTCTCCTAATTATTGCTCATGATTTTCTTCTTAATACCTAGAACGTGTCAGGAATTTAAAATTTATCTCTTGGTACCTGGTACTCTTTAAGAAAAAAAGGGTTCTTTAATGGTTCTTTAAGGATGCATTAGATCATTAAGCCTTCTAAAAGGGGTTTTACTTGGACCAAGGCAGTTTAGCTAAATGTTAAACTCCTGACAGGTTCCAGGTATTCAGAAGAAAACAATGAGCAATAATTTGAAGTTTGTACTGCGAACTTACCCAGTTAATACTTACACTTAGGACCCTTAATTAACCAGTGAACCCTAAAGAACCCTTGAAGAACCCTTTTTTAAAGACTGTGCAATGTACCATGAGCTACATTTTAAATTCCTGACAGATTCTAGAAGAAAATAATAACCAATAATTGTATAATTAATGGTTTTTAGCTTCTAAATAGGTTCTACTTGGAATCCAGGTTGACAGGAGAACGCTGTGTTGTAAGATTCTGCGTAGAGATTTCAATGGTTTCTCCAGAGCAACAACTGAAGAACTCTTAAGGGTTCTACATTTTCTGAGGGTTTATATCAGACTTTAGACTAATTTGTCAGCTTTGACTTTATATTTGAATATACATCAAGCTGCCAGTTTATCTATACAGGTCACTTTGTTGTGCTACACAAAGTATTGGCACCCCTCTACCTCATCTTCTGATGGAAAGAGGAGCACAGGCTTATTTGGGTGATGGTTTATTTCAGTGCAGTACTGAATCACATCCTACTGTAATTAAATTGTAGCTTTAAATGAATCTTATCTAAAATCTATTTTTTTTAAATCACAGATCAAGATGCTCATCTAAAATGTCTAAAATGGGTCTAAAACAGCTTTTTCTCCACTGAAGCCACATGCAGCTGTGCGCTAACGTGAATTTCATTTACATGATAAGGTAATTAGGCAATGCCGAGTGAGATTTGTTCACTAAGTGTGTGTTTTAGGATGAATGACAGAGAGGTGTTGTTGTCATGGCAGTGAAGGAGAGAGAGAGAGACAGAGAGAGAGAGGGAGAGGGAGAGAAAGCCCCGAGGAAATGAAAGAAAAAAAACCTCTTCAGCATCCAGACACGCTCTTGACCTTCAGAGCAAATGAGAAGCAGATGCACACGGGCGCATGCACATGCACGCACGGACAAACACACACACACACACACACACACACACACACACACACATACATACGCTTGTAATACTATCTGTACCTAAATCATCAAAAATCATGCTGGAGCTGCAAAAACTGCACAAAAATATCCCGAGCACAGCAAAAAACTCCTGCATGCACAGATTTTATTATTTTTTTGGGAAAATGGACTTTTGGACATTTAGGATCATTTTAGGATGCTGTAAATCTGATTCTGTTTTGTTGGCCAAGTAAGATATTAAAAAAGTCTGAAATATTAATAAGATGGAATAGAAGATAAGGTGCTGTAACAAACTGTAGTGAAAGTAAGTAGGATGCAAAAAAACATAATCAAGATTCACAAACACATTCACGACACAGAGTCAGAGAGTAGATACTAGAAACCATAAAAATTGGGGACCTAAGAAATTAGGAACCCTAAATCTAGCACTTTAATGCTCTGGATATAGATCCCTGGATATAAAATGAATGATGTCATACTATACCCTCAGCTGTGAGGTCACTTTCCTACATATGGTGCTGTAAAATGCAAGTGGTTTGTGGTTTAATGTGAACATTCTCCCAAACAGTGCGGATGAAATCAACATTAGCTTGGCTGTTCTTAAACTCCACCTCTTATGCATATCAGCTTCACCCTATTAGCTGGAGCACCACGCATATGCAAATGAACTCATGAATATTTATGCACGTAGGTCTTGTTGCTTTGGTGCTCGAGC
This sequence comes from Pangasianodon gigas, assembly GCA_022758105.1. Classification (NCBI taxonomy): domain Eukaryota; kingdom Metazoa; phylum Chordata; class Actinopteri; order Siluriformes; family Pangasiidae; genus Pangasianodon; species Pangasianodon gigas. The sequence continues at coordinate 973,523 of CM040470.1, forward strand.
CCTTAGATTCAATCATCCCTTCTGGCGTAGCGCGTGACACATCAGAGCTAAAAAATCTCTCTGAAAACTTTATGGAAAAAACATTCATTTAAGACCATAAAACATTTAAAATAAATAAATGAGTAAAATAAAGATAGAGTATGACCACAGTGTCACCCCAGCCAGCTACACAACAGCTCACTGCCAGTGAGGAACCGTGGCCATCCAGAGTTACTACATAATCAGAAAGCTTGCTTCTAGCTGCCTATGGTCCTAGTAGAAGAATTAAATAGGATGAACTTAACCAGCATCCAATGTCTAATGTCTTTTACACATTCCTCAATTTTGTTAAGCTGGTGTCTGTCATCTGGTTTTGTTGAAATATATAGCTGTGTATCATCAGCATAGTAGTGGAAGCAATCAGACAAATAAGACCTGAGCAAGGAGAGAGCCGTTCTCTTAACTCTAACAACATTTTCTATTCTGTCTAGAAGAACATTATCATCTGTCATATCAAGAGCTGCACTGAGATCAAGCAACATATGCGAGGAGACACAACCCTGAGTGGAGGCCACGAGTAGGTCATTTACTACTTTAACCAGCGCTGTCACAGTACTGTGATGACTGAAAGATTTCATGAATGTTATTCCTGTTCAATCATAAGCCTAACTGCTGAGCTACAACCTTTTCTAGGATCTTGGAGATAAAGGGGAGGTTTGATATTGGGTTATAGGTAGATCGATGATTTCCGAATCACACTGATTGATTACATTAACACAATTAACGCCATTTTCTTTAATCGAAGGTCATTAGAGGATCTTCATTATATCATCTGACATGGAGAACACACACTATCACACAGTCTGGTATAGAATTTGAGATTTTTATTAGGATCTCATATGGTTTGACAAATAATAATTAAAATTCTGCTGAAACTGAAAACTCACTTAAGAGACTTCACGGAGGTCTGAAACTAAAGCTAATTATCTAATAAAGATAATTTTTCATCCAATATGTTGATTAAAGATTAAATCTGATGTACAAAATTGAAAATGTTATTTTTGTTACTTTATATTTTTTGTTATTTTATGTTACAGCTGAACCTTTTTTGGAAGTTGTCAGTTAATTAAAAAACGTTGTGATAACATTTTCTTTTATTCGACTGGGGTTGACATCCGAAGGGGAGGAGCTTCACATTGCAGAAGATCACCAAAGATCAAAAATGGAGGAAGCACTAATTTATATATAAACTATAACATTCTATAACAAGTAAATTAATTAATTAGAAATTAATCTAATATAAATTAAAACTTAATTAATTATTAATTATAATTCATTCTATAACAACTACACAGCAGCTGGTTTAGATTTTTTACTATATTTAACTTTTATAAAATATGCTTTTTTCTGGTAATATGTGTTTTTGTGTTTTTTGTTTTTTTTTTACAACCTCTGTATTTTGACAGAAATAAACCCAGGGTGTGTTCCAATCCTGTTTTTAATTCACCCTCGGTGACTTCCCTTCACCGTTTAATCCTGGTTGCCATTTTAAATGGCACCACAGAATGCATTATGGTCCAAAAACCTGGTGGAGTCAAAATTAGTTTGTTACAGAGAAAATTAAAAATATTATTTCAAATGTATTGTGTTTTAACTCCATTTATCATGCTAATGAAACTTTCTTCCTTGACTCTGCTAGCTTGTTAGCTTGCTAGTTCACTAATTAGCAAGCTAATATACTGTATACATGTAGCTCAAAATAGACAGACTGTGTACATGTACAGTACATGACTAAATGTAGAACCACTGAGGCGACAAGCGTAAAATTGTCTATAAACTTTAAGCCTCGCATCTGATGGGCTAAATGTATAACCTTGAGCTGGGCTGCACGTTTTTACCGCTGCATACTGATCGTACTGTTATCCAGAGACCTATCCTAAATATTGTGATTTTATTAGCGCATTAGAGTGTTCATCATGAGTTACTGTTCACAAAAACAGGCCAAAAGGGATAAATCTCTGTCTCTGAGCAGCATTGTAGGACAGCAGAAAACAGGCGGTGTTATTTACGATTTTGAAACGTCCGACTGCAGCGCCGTATGTTCGCTAATTAAATTCCGGTCAGGGAGGCAGATTTGCTGTGTGTTTTTTTTCCACTCCGTTGTGTCAATGCGCTCAGATCAGACCTGCTGAGATGGAGACGGAGGAGGCTAATCTCAGTCTGCTCACACACACCCTGCTGACAAAAAAACACCTTCTACACCTGACACACACACACATACACACACACTTCCAAGTTTCCATGTGGACATAATGCTAGCTATAACAATGAAAATGCAGTAATAAAAATTTGGTTTTTTGGACCTGTTTTTATTAAAACCTTTTAAAATAATAATATTAATAATAATAATAATAACTTTAATTCATATAGCATATAAAAATAAACATCAGACATACACAAACACAACAAAATGAGAGAAAAGGTGTGCATGAATTCATAAAGAATGGTCAGTTTCTTCAGTCCGCATTTCTGATTGGCTGGGTCAGGGAATTACAAACTGATGGTTAAAATAATTGAAATGTTTGAAACATTCATGATAATTATTATTATTTATTATATTACACTGTCTTATTTTACTCCGTCATGTAAAACATCAACTTGATACGATGGAGATCAGAACCTAGTTTTGTAAATTAGCCTGAACGTTAATTTACATTTAGTATATTGTATTCATTTAGTAAATTACATATTACTTCCTTAAAAATTAAAGTGTTACGGGTGATTTTTTACATAATGTTAATAAACATTACTAAGATTGTAGCTTAACATTTTTAACTGTAAGAACATTAACACAAGCATTTCTGTAATGTTAGTTTTGGTCTAAACCTGAACATTGAGTGAGTAACGTTATAAAAAATGTAAAAGCCAAGCTGTATTACAGAGCATTTTTCAGCATGTTGCAGCAATGATATTTTTGTAACCTTGTTACAGCTGGCCCTTTTTGGAAGTTGTCAGATAATTTAAAAAAAAATACTTGCAATAACCTTTTCCTTTGTCAGGTCAGTGCTGGTTTTGGCAGTGAAACCTGTTTCCCGGGATTCATCACGACCGCACAATATGGCCACCTTGGACTTGACATGACCACGTCACATGCTATCGCCCTTCTGATTACACTCACCTGTTTTATGTTTCCTCTTGATTAGTGTCCCACTTTAAGCTCTGAGAAACTTCTTTGTTTCATGGCTAAGCTGCTGTTGTCTGTCGTGTGCTTCACACCGTGGTCTCCAAGTTCTTGTTTTGCTCGTTTCATGAGTCTTATTTGACTAGATGTGTTCTATCTCCAACCCTATCTTCAGCTGACCGAGGCTGATTTCTGAAGGGGCGGAGCTTCCCATTGCAGAATATCATAGAAGATCAAAAATGGAGGAAGTGATCATTTTTAGCAGTTTTTATATAAAGCTATATATGTGCTATAAAAAGTTAATTTATCAATTAATTAATTAATCAATCAATTAATTAATTAATTAGAAATTCATTTAGCTTCAATCAATTATTTGACATAAATTAAAACGAAATTAAATTCCATAAAAAGAGACAGCAGCTGGATTAGATAGATAATTGTATTTTACTTTTCATAAAATATGCTTTATATGGGATTATCTTCTGTCTACCTTATGAATCTGTAAGCAGACACTGTCATTAAATGATTTTTTTTTTTTTATAATTCATCATACGGTTGCACACCTGCTCATGTTTTTTTTTTTTTTTTTCAATTTAGCAGGTCTGAAATCTCCACTGGATTAAAGACGTTTCTGTCTCCATTTTGGCCGTGAGGGACAATTAAGCCCCTGAGAACATGGGTTTGAAGGACAGATCATTTTGTGTCTGTCTCACTTATGAGTCAAAAAGGGAGAGAAGAAACAAAATCCAGGTGAAATAAGACAATGAGCACAGAGTCGAACAGTCAGCTGTCCATCATCCAGCTTTCCTAACAGACAGATGAACAGGACGATGACCAACAGATGAAGGAACAACAAAAGTCATAGCAAATGTTGTGTTTAAAATCCTCTTGTTGAACAAAATATTTAAAACTACTTAGTCAACCTGACTGATTGCCTAATGTTCTTCGCTTATTAAGTATAATTTAGGCATCAATATTAGCTAGCTAGTTTGCATGACATGTTCTTTGCCTATTAAGTATGACACTCTCAACTCCACCATTAAATAAACAGATTTCACGAAAATGTACATAAATTACGTAGAGTAGGGACTGTTCACGAACGTTAACCTACATTACCTAGCTAGTGTACTAAACTAACTCTCATTTTAATATAAATTATATTTTATTACAAAAATTTCGGACTTTAGAAATGCATCTGTCAATCTTTACTCTGAAACTGCTAATATTTACCGTGATATTTATTATTTATTTTTTCTTTTATCGTTACAGTAAAATACTGAGTGATGGAGCGGTGTGAAGAAGCAGAGTTATTGTTACCATCCCCAAGTGTTTTATTCCTCTTATACCACAGCGATAATTTTTATTAAAGAATGGCATGTTGTTTTTTTTATCCACTTATAGTTACATGTAATGTTGTGGAACATCTGTGAAACAAGCCACATTAGAGTAGCTATAAACAGTTCTTCCCTCAATTAGCAGAAGTCATTTTAATATTATCATTAAATTAGATCAGTATATCAGTCTCTGATGCTATAATACTGCTGCTTCTTTGCTATATTAAACACACAAGCTTCATTTTATCCCCTTTTTGGTTGATTTACTGAAGTAAGTAAGAAAATTTTATTTAAAGAGAACATTTAAACCAACAAAAGTTAACCAAAATGCATAGTACTTCCTGGTTTTTTTTGCCTCTGTCCTGTTCTAGCTCCACCCTGACCACGCCCATAATCACTGCGATCAGCTTTTTTGTCGCTATGCTATATTAAAATATGGTTGTATTTTATGATATTTATGAACGGATAACTGTTGCAGAATTCAGGACTTTAGTAATCAAAATAAATTTCTGTTGAGATTCTTCAAAATGGTGGAACCCATGGACGTTTCATTATTGGTTGTTGCTAAGTGTAATTACCGTGTAATGTTAGCCATACGGAGTCTTTTTTTTTTTTTTAGTAATTTACCAACATATCTGAGGAAAATGTTGACATTCCTGATAATTCTGTATCATTTCTACAGTCACTGTGTCTTTACAATCCATATAAAACCACTACAGGTATGTGCTAGCTAGCTAAGTAATTTATTTAATTTTAATTTTAATTAGACTACTAATTTTATTGTTCATACCTCATTTCCGAGGCTTGGTTTTGTTGTGCTCTCATTGAGATCCTACGGTCTTGTTTTCTACACACACACGAGTAGGATTAAACTCCCACCCAGAGAGAGCGAGAGAGTGAGCGAGTGAGAGAGAGAGAGTGTAATGAGATGATGAGATGATGAACCTGGCCCACACTCCTGAGGAAACTCATGATCCCGCTTTTCCACTTCAGCCAATTCGCTCCAATTCCCTCCCTACATTCCTCCTCACACACTGCAGATGGGGCGCTTGTTTTTGCCAGCCAACGTTACACGATTTTCACGCAATCTGCAGCAAACAAACAGAAACCACGTTGCTGGACATCAAAGATCGAATGGAGCTGAATTTCAGCCTGGGTTTGGACAGAATTTGCCAAATGCTGTAAATGAATTTGTGCATTTAGGCAGATGTTAGATGTAAGCACATGACTGTACTCTAAATCATATTCATCATCATTTACACTGATGCGAGAAATTATCTAGGAACAAATATCTTTAAAATACGTAGATAACAGATATACATTTCAGCATTAATACACCATATTAAATCTGTAACACAAACTTTGAGATTTTGAGTCAAAAAGTTCTTTATAGTATATATACAGACTATAACACAACACTTTACTTAATAAGTTTGTGGTGGTTAATTGACTCATAAAAAAAAGTTTGTAAAAGTTCAACAGGTGGGTGCCAATATTTAATATTTACAACCAAAAATTCATAATTTAGTTAGTTGTCAGAATTTAGCAATATGCTATAATTATATTTAGATGAATTTATATTTAGAACATAGAATATAGTTAGCAAACAAACCATTCATACAATTTTTACTTCATTATTTTGTTAAATTATTAATGCTAAAATTTATGGTTTGTTGATGTTAGACATTAGAGTAAAACACTCCGTTTCATGCTGTTATAGTAAAATAATGAATGAAGCGGAGTTACCGTTACCATCCTGAAGCTGATTATTTTCCTTTACTGGCATGTCCACAAGTGTTTTATTCCTCTTATACCACAGCAATTTAACAACTATTACAATTTTCTATTTATTAAAGAGCAAAATGTCATATTTTTTATTCATTTATTAATTTGTTTATTCATTCATTTATACGTACTCATTTACAACTCAGTTAATGTTGTAGTGGAACATTCGCAAAGCAAGTTAGTTCCTGTTGTCACTTACGTTATAGCAGCTATAAACAAAATAGTTCCCTCACCAGCCTCTCATTTTTTCTCTCTATAGTTGGTAAGCCAAAAAAAACCAAAAACAAAATGCAGCTTGTTGCCCATGTTACTGAGAAAGCATAAAGAAGCATAAACTCCACTGTCCTGAAGATGTTGGAAAACTTACAGCAGGTACAGCTTTACCTCTGACTGTTACAAAGCGCTGACACTGGAGACTCCTTCCATAAATGTTACATAAACAGGGGAGAGGAGTTACCACGGGGCCCCAGTGGAGATAGTGGACAGTTTCTGAAACCTTGGTGTTCATCACAGAGGACCTGTCATGGTCCTGTCACATTAACACCTTGGTGAAGAAGGCCTGTCAGCATCTTTACCACCTTAGACACTTAAGGGACTTTAAACTGCCCTCTGAGGTGCTAAGGAACTTTCACACCTGCACCATCGAGAGCATCGTGATGGGAAGCATCACAGCCTGGTTTGGGAACAGCACCAAGCAGGATAGGAGGCTCTCCAGAGGGTGGTGTGATCAGCTGAGCGTTCCATCCACACTGAGCTCCTGACCTGCAGTCTGTCTACAGCAAGCGGTGCTGGACCAAGGCCAGGAAGATAGTGAAGGACCTCAGCCACCCGAACAACGGACTCTTCTCTCTGTTGCGGTCAGGGAAGCTCTTCTGCTCCCTGAAGGCCAACACGGAGAGGATGAGGAGGAACTTCTTCCCACAGGCCATTCGGACCCTCAACCAGGACAACACCCACTACCTCAGCCTGATGCTCCACAACAAATATGGCACAAACAACTGCACATATCTGCACCTTATATGTAAATTCTATTTTTATGTCACGGTCAGTCAAAAAGAAAAGCATTTCACTGCACGTCGTTCTGTGTATGGTTGTGTACGTGACCAATAAAAAAAATTTGAATTTGAACATCTCCTTACTTTAAGAAAACTTCACCAGATCAACGATTACACACGTTTTTTAATTCTTTAAGTTTCAGCGGAGCATCCGCCATACACATCCCTGTGAATGAGCTGTTACTATAGAAACGATAACGCATTAATTATTAATAAACCTGTGATTTGCAGATACACTATTGTCAGAACTGCTGTTATTGAAAATTAATCAACACCTTCTGACCAATCACAATCCAGAATTAAACATCACTGTGGTATGATTCAAGGAACAATGTAAAGCATTACCATATTATTTCTTGCATGCTGTTTTAAAACGTGGCTTCTTTCCTCCAAAAGTGAAACATTTATTCATCAGTTTGATCTTTTTTTGTCGTCTGAAAAAGATATGGCACTTATTCAAGGTTCCGAATCAGGCGTTCATTGTTGCACAGATTTGCAAATTGCAGACATTTCCGCTCCTCAGCTGCTCTCTGCTCGGGGAAAAATCAGGTGTTCACGTGTCGGAATTACATCGGGCAAGATTATACTGTCGCTGGGTTTTGAAAGGTGCAATTACATTACAAAAAAAATATATATATATATATATATATATATATATATATATATATATATATATATATATCTATATCTATCACACCTGTGGAATTCTTCTTCTTTATAATCATACACCTTTCACTAAATCAATTTATGGTCAATTTTAGGGGTGCCAATACATATGCATACATACATACATACATATGATCCTCCTGGATAATTAATACATCTGAATTTAGCATGTGGAATAAATCTTTAAAATTATAACCCATATATCATCCATATAATCTAAAATATCAACACAACCCAAATGTACCATCATATTTCCTTATTTCATTCATTTTAAACAGAGACTCAAACCATTTGATTAATGTTTAGCTTTATTAGCCGTTCAAATTACATAATTTAATGACTCAAAACTTGATAGATACTGTATGATGAACTAAACAATGTATGGCTTAAAGAACAATCCTGAAGATCTCTGGTGTGTTTTCAGTTCAAACATTTCCAGAATTGTTATAAATATAAATTGTGATTAAAAGCGAAATCTTCAGCTTTAAAAATCTGACATTAAATATGTTTCCACTTTTTAAAAAATATTTAAATGGGTCATTTCGAGCCAAACGGAACAGATGGGCTAATTAATGCTTTGCTAACTAGCAGTCAGGGATGCTAACGGAGAAATGTGTGTGTGTGTGTGTGTGTGTGTGTAGTAGAAAAGTGTTTTCTCCTTTTCAGACTGATTTTGAGCCTGCTTCGTACGCGCACACACACACACACACACACACACACACGCACAGACACGTCTGTACTCTAGTGATCAGAGTGATTAGTGAGGAAACTAGGACGCAGCTGGAAGAGAACAAAATGAGAAAAATGGAGGAACATCTCACATCTGCTCCTCTCCACAGAGATCTCTCTCCCTCTCTCTCCCTCTCTCTCTCTGTCTACTTGTCTCTCTCTGACTCTTTCTCTGTCTGTCTGTCTGTGTTTTTTCACTGTTTTTCTCTGTCTTTGTCTAGCTGTGTCTCTCTCTCCCCGTCTCACTCTGTCTCTATTTGTCTTTCTCTCCTCCTCCTCTCTGTCTCTTTCACTCTCTCTCTTTCTAGCTCTCTCTCTCCTTCTCTCTGTTTCTTTCTCGTCTTTCTTTTCTCTAGCAGTCTGATGATTGCCTCCTCTCACAGGCTGATTGTGATTATACACTGCACAAAACGACTTTTTAGGAAGTAAAAATATCTTGAATAAAGACAAACTGATCTGATGTTTCTCATTATGAGATTCTGATGTAACAGATGTAAGTGTATGTTAATTGTAGGATAATTTTGCATTTTCAAGCATTTAATTTTAGAAAGAAGCAAAACGATCTGTTAATAAAATAATTTACACTTTAAATTAATAATTAAAAAAAAATCTCTTATTTGTTTTGTCATAATATTTTCATTTGCTAAATGTCATTTATTATATAGTTTGGGAGTTTGGATCAAATTTGTGGGCTGGGCTATCTTATCTAGCTATAATGTTTTCTTGCGCTCTCTCTCTCTCTCTCTCTCTCTCTCTCTCTCTCTCTCTGTGATTTATCCAGAGATTCGCTCAGCTGTCTTTTCAATTTTCACTTTACTTGGCAGCGTCAGTTGGAATAATTAATTTTTTTTTTCTGGTGAACTTTTCCTCATTGTTCATGAGAAGGTCAAACCCATGTCCCGGTGTGGTCAATCACTCGGTGTGGGACTCTCACGCTGTGGACATCAGCAGAGAGAGAGAGAGAGAGATGCAGTGACACAGGGAGAGAGAGAGAGAGAGAGAGAGAGAGAGAGAGAGAGAGAGAGAGAGAGAGAGAGAGAGAGAGAGAGAGAGAGAGAGAGAGAGATGCAGTGACACAGAGGAGATGTAATGATATGGAGGTGAGAAAGATAGAGAAAGACAGAGAGTGAGAGTGATGTAGTGACACACAGAGAGAGAGAGAGAGAGAAGGAGATTCCAATTAGAATTTGGCTGAAAGTATTTGAATCAGTGACTGAAGCAGTTGTCCTGTATGGCAGTGAAGTGTGGAGTTCGCTTATACACCACCAACTCGACAAATGGGACAAACATCCGATCGAGACCCTGCATTATTTTATCTTAAAGGTGCACAGAAACACCACGAACAGCACATGCAGGGCAGAATCAGGCCCAAATCCTTTAATTATAAACATACAGAAAACTCACACACACACACACACTCACACACACACTCACTCACACACACAATGTGTGAAAAGGGCAATCAAGTCCTGGAAACACCTAAAAGAGAGCGAGCCACACTAACACACATTAATACACCACTAACACACCAACAACACACACTAATACACCACTAACACACACTAACACACAAATACACACTCATATCATTATAAAGCTCTGCACTAACACACATTAACACACCACTAACACACACTAACACAGAATAACACACACTAACACACAAATACACACTCATATCATTATAAAGCTCTGCACTAACACACCACTATCACACCAACAACACACACTAATACGCCACTAACACACACTAATACAAACTAACACACCACTAACACACACTAACACACCATTAACACACACTAACACACACTAACACACACTCATATCATTATAAAGCTCTGCAGTACCAAGACCTGAGCAAAAACACCAGTCCCCTCATCCAACTGGTCTTGAGTCACTGCTCTATAACCTCACTAACACACAATCACACACAACCAACACACACTAACACACCACCAGCAAACACTCACACACACTACTAACACACACTAACATACCACTAAAACACCACTAACACACACTAACATGCACTCACACACCATTATCACAGTAAAGACTCATGAACAGAAGAAATCTGCAAACCCAATTAGAATGAACCAAATGACACAAACACTGAAAGTAAACTATTTGACTTATTGGGAAACCCGAACTCAACTCCGGAGTAAAATGCAGTATTTTCTGGCCCTAAGCAGACAGCACAGCGTGGCAGATTATCTGTGCACGGTGACTGATCCAAAACTGAGAAACACCCTGACGAAGTACAGACTCAGCGAGCCTGGCTCAGCCAGCGAGACGGCCAACACACACAGTCCTGCTGCCCTGAGAGAAGAGACTGTGCCAGCAGCGCACGCGAAATAAAATAGAGACAGAACTGCACTTCCTCACTGACTGCACTAAATATAACCACATTTCAGCTGAATTCTCACCAAAAGAACAAAATCATCCCCAGTTTTTACTGCTGCCTCTCAGACCCCGACAAACTGCCCCACCTACTGGGGGAGCACAGAGACACACACATACACACACCTGCCACCAGGTGAGGGACAGTGAGTGACTACGTCATCTAATATACATAATACACACACACACACACACGCACTATTCTACTTGGTATTCTGTGTTTTATTCTCAGGGTTCTACATCACTAGTGTTTTTTTTACTGTATTGTTGAACGTATGTACATTTGTTACTATTTATTTATTTAAGTCGTTATTTTGTGATTTGTTCCCAAAGTCTATATCCAAGTTTGGCAATACAAATGTTAATATGCTCCCTTCCAATAAAGCAACCTTTGATTTTGGATTTGAATTTAAGAGAGAGAGAGAGAGAGAGAGAGAGAGAGAGAGAGACAAATGACACGTTATCTGTCTAATTGCTCTTATTCAGGTCATGGGTTGGGTGAATGACATGATCACTTCATAATCTGATTTTAAACAGGAGGGGGAGGAGAGAAAGAGAGAGAGAGAGAGAGAGAGAGAGGTTGTTTAGGGAGAAACAGTTCCTCATCAGTGTGTGATTATTTAACGGCTTGATTAGAATCAGAAGTAAAAAAATTGCGCTCTGATTTCTCTCATCACCTCCTCAGCCTCTCTCTCGTTATCAGAATCAGGTTATTCGCATAACGAGAGAGGTCGAGTGTCAGCTAGAGTTCATTCCCATACAAACTGAGAACACTTTGAGAACATTTCGATGCTTGTTCCGCTTTGAGTAGCCAAAGAAGCGGAGACAATTTTTTTTTCAAAATGGCCTTCGCATCAAGTGCGTACTTAGAAAGGATACATACTTTTGTGACAGCTGATATATATATATTTTTTTAGAATTTACTTCAATTAAAATTTAGTTTCCTCTCATATTCTCTTTTAAGCTAATTTACCACAAAGACCTTTTCATCTTTACCAAGGGTGCCAATAATTAAGAAGCTGATTGTGTCATATAGTGTAAGAAAGAACTCTTAAATGTTTTGCTTTATAGCCTAACATTTCATGGCCATCTTTTAAACACAGCACATTTATTATTATTATTATTATTATTATTATTATTATTATTATTATTAACCAGCTATCTAAATAATCATCATACACATTACATTACATACAAAATATTAAAAGTTTATTATTGTAACATTATACAGCTTTAAAGATTCAGTGCTAAATGTTGTCCAATCAGCTGCTTCCAATCAGAGTCTGTACTTGTTATAAAAATACTGATGATTCCTGTGATATCTCAGAAACATAATTTATATCGATATTGATATTATTATCATCATAAGACCCAGCCCTGCCACAGGCCTTTGTTTATTTTACAGTATAAAAGATGTGAATAATGACATCATCAGCTACATAAAGCTCGGATGTGTAGATGTGCAGCAGCTCTCTGTGTTTCTGATTGGTGTGTGACGTTTCCAGCTATAATGTCATTCGCAATTTTCGAATGTGCTGCAAACGATGCTGCTGATTTGCTCTCTGATTGCACCATTGTTCACATGACTTGCAAACCTGCCGAGGAGGGAAAAAAGGAGGATCAGATTCACACCGAGCTGCTTTTAGTGAAAAGAAAGCAGCTCACATGGTAAACATGGCTTCCAAAAAAAAAATCAGCCCGGAGGAAAATTTCTTGCTCTGATATCGCAGGAGGCGTAAAATTGACTCTCACCTTTGTTTCATTAAAGTATCAGCTTTGATACTGAGTCAATATCAGGTGAGAGAATTGCTTTCAGCCAATCAGAACAGAATATGGACTTGCCTAATAAAAGCACCTCTTGCCATTGAGAACATTTGTATAAAATTCATTTAATATTAATCTAATGTATGCATTTTTATCCTAATTATGTTACATCACCTTTAGGATTTTTTTTACAGAAACACAGATATAGTTGCAATTCCTTTACAGAGTTTTTAGTCTGCACAGATTCATTCACAAATTTATTTTCATTGACTTTTTTTTTAATTTTTAGAAATGGTTTAATGTTAGTGAAAAGTTAAACATGTAAAAACATTCTTGGTTCTTTACCAGTTCAATTTTAATGAAGTCTTTGGTGAAAACAAACAAAAAAAGACCCCTGATGATCTCATTTACATTTTTCTTTTTTTTTTTACCAATTGTTTAGAAATTTGCTTCAAATTTGAAAAAAAAACACACTGATTTAATTTACACAGGTTTATTAACAAGGCTTTTACCAACTTTTTAGAATTTATTAGCACAGATTTATTCACATTTTTAAAATTTGCTTTAAATTTCCAAAATATTTTTATGTAGTCTTCAGGTAAAAAAAAATGTAAACACTGATCTCCACTCTAAAACACACTTACATAAAAAACACCAGTTCATATCACTGTGTTTTGTGACAGATACCAAAAACGTCGCTGTGGAAGCAACTTCAGTGAAGTTATATAAGTATGAAAAGAAAACAGTTTTTATTTGCAGCTTCACACTTTTCAGACGCAGGAGTTTTCGCGCTTGTTGGTGTTTAATGGATTCTGTGTGAGAGCGGGAGCAGGTGTGAGCTGGACCAGTCATCAAGCGTTTCTCTCATCTCTCAGCCTCGGTTCCATCCCTCCATCCTTTCATCCCCTCTCTCTCTCTCTTTCTCTAACTCTCTCTCTCTCTCACACACAAAGCTCTCGCACACACACACACTCACGTTTCTAAAATGGATCAAGGTTTTATGTTGTTTTTTTATGTTTTCACAGGGAGAGAGAGAGATCTCTTTATCTGAGACCACACAACTTCAATGTCTCTCTCTCATCCTCTCTCTTTCCCCCTCACCTCCACACACACACACACACACACACAGTGATTCAACACTGATTAAATTCTCACCGATAATCCCAATATGTGTCCCGCATCCATATTTACCGTCCACAGACACACACACACCTTCTCTCTCTCTTTTTGTCTCTCTCTCTTTCCCACACACACACACACAATACCAGCTCTTATTCTGCATGCTTAGATGCTCAACACATCAATACACACCTCTCAAACTTCCCAAAGACATCAGTCTTTATTCTAGTGTAAAGTGGGCGTCATATTGTTGTGATTAGTGATGATGTGGATTAGTATTTTTCCCACCCCAGACTGCCGCCCTAATAAACTCATTGGACGAGACCTGACCACGCCCCACTGTAAAAGGTCTGGCCACGCCCCCTGATGTGAACACAGCCTAATAAAATTCTACTTAGTATATAGTGCGTTATATACTGTACAATCCACAATGCATAGGAATAAGAGCTGGTAGTGTGTGTGTGTGTGTGTGTGTGTTTGTGATGCATTATGTGTGACCTGTCAGCAGTGATCAGCTGATTTACGGCTGGATTTGTCCACACACCTCATCTTGTGAGTGTGTGTGTGTGCATGTGTGTACTGTGTTGATTGAGCAGCATTTTTGTCTCTCTGGCGATATCCAGCAGTCTGTGTGTGTGTGTGTGTGTGTGTGTGTGTGTTAGTTAACGACTGCTAAAGGTGTCCAGAACTGACAGGTGTATTGTTGTTGTTGATGGAACAATGCTTTTGTGTATGTGTGTGTGTGTGTGTGTGTGTACTGCATTGATTGAGCAGCGTTTTTGTCTCTTTGGCATTATCCAGTGTGTGTGTGTGTGTGTGTGTGTGTGTGTGTGTGTTTCTTTGACAGTGATGAGGTGATACATCATCATGCAGTGTAACAGTGTCAGTAAAGAACAGCTTTACTTCTCACGAAAGAGAAAAGAGATGAGCTGAGGATTGAATAACACACACACACACACACACACACACACACACAGCATAACGCTTAAACAGTCACACTGATAAGGATGAGATAGTAAATATATAGATAGAAATATACACCCTCTCATCCCCCTTAAAGCTTCTATGTAAGCACACACACTTGGAAGGCTAAGAACCTTTTATCATTCAATGATCCCTTAAAGAACGCATTTTCCAAGAGTGTACCAAGTACTGAGAAGCTAAATATTACAGTAAACTCCTGAAGGTGTTGAGGAGAAAACAATGAGCAATAATTTGGAGTTTTTACTGCAAACTTACCCAGTTAACACACACCCTATAATACATAAAGCGTTCTTCATGGGTTCTTTGGATAATTAGGGGTTCTTACTTTCATAAAGGGATCTCTTTCTGACAGGGAAACACTGTTAGGGTTCTCTGAGGGACAGAGGAACAACTGAAGAACCTTTAAGGATTTTAGAAACGTATACAGAATAAATATTTTTAAATGAGTGCAAACTGAGTTCAGTATTGAAAAATGTAGAAGTTATTTAGAAATTGATTTAGAATTGAATGACAGAAAAAATGTGTGAAACCTCTTGCAGAAAAAAACCTTGTTTAAATATCGTTTCCTCGACTGAGTTGTTCTTTGGACAGTTAGTCTCTTCATTTGGGATCTTACTAAATCAGGACCTAAATGTTTTTTTCTTACCAAGCAATCTATCAAAATGATTTAAATATTAACCTGCTACAATAAATTGTTCCCTTTTTTAATGACTACAATATAATTTATTTTAACTTTATTAATAATTGTTGTCTTTATTTAAATCGTAAGCAGAAAAACAACGAGAATCAGGTGTTGAATATTAACTTGCCGGGTATGAAGTGCAGCATTCACCATTTCAGATTTGTTTTGTGTTAATGATTTATGAAATGTAGTTAAACTCCATCATCTTATCAGACCCTCGGCATTGTTTGAGTCAAAACTGAGCTCGAGTGAGTTTTCAGGTGTAAAAATGTTTTACACTTTGAGATCAGTGATGAAAGGGCAACACCAGAGGCAAGATTCCTGCTCCAGCGCACACCGCTGGTGCTCTGTGTGTGTGCGTGTGTGTGTGTGTGTGTGTGTGTTTACGCAGGCTCTGGTTTACTGAATTGATCTGTCTGTTAGGCTGTTGTTGGTGTGTAATGTGTCACTGCCTCCACCGCTGAGCAAATATTGAAACTCATCCCTCCGTAACTGCATGGTTCAGAGACAAGCCATCACAAACAATCATGAGCTTTTCCTCCACACACACACACACACACACACACACACCTGCAGACAGGAGGACAGGAATATTCCCGAGCATGGAGAAAGGCTTTGTGTTTATTTTGTTCATCAGTGAGATAAAGATAAAAAAGATAGAGGAATTTTAAAATAAAATTTTTAATTGTATTGCTAATTATCTCCTTCTGGGACAAATATGATGATGATGCAAGACAATATAATAATAACAATAATAATAATAATAATAATAATAATAATAATAATACCCAAGGTCGCTCCACATCCACAAGAAACAAACAAAACACAGGAAATTTCTTCAATACAATGCATTTTAAACTTGTTTTGATTCAAAGTGATTCTGTTTTAAACTTTTCACTTTGTGTACTGGGAGGCCATGCCTCTTTCACTACAGCTGACAGGACAGACACAAAGACCACGCCTCCTTCACTGTAACTGGCAGGATGCACACAGAGGCCACGCCTCCTTCTGTGGGACTGATGGGACACACACAGAGGCCACGTTTTGTTCACTAAGACTGACAGGACAGGAAGCAAATGCCACACTTCCTGCTCTAAGACGAATAGGACACACATGAAACACAGGCCACACCTCCTTCAATAAGACTAACAGAAGCCACGCCTCCTTCTGTGAGACTGATGGGACAGACACAGAGGCCACGCCTCCTTCACTAAGAGTAACAGAGGCCACGCCTCCTTCAATGGGACTGATGTGACAGACACCGAGGCCACGCCTCCTTCACTAAGATTAACAGAGGCCACGCCTCCTTCACTGGGACTGATGGGACAGACACAGAGGCCACGCCTCCTTCACTGTAACTGATGGGACAGACACCGAGGCCACGCCTCCTTCACTGTAACTGCCAGGATGCACACAGAGACCACGCCTCCTTCACTGTAACTGGCAGGATGCACACAGAGGCCACGCCTCCTTCACTGTAACTGGCAGGATGCACACAGAGACCACGCCTCCTTCACTGTAACTGGCAGGATGCACACAGAGACCACGCCTCCTTCACTGTAACTGGCAGGATGCACACAGAGGCCACGCCTCTTTCTGTGGGACTGATGTGACAGACACAGAGGCCACGCCTCCTTCACTGGGACTGATGTGACAGACACCGAGGCCACGCCTCCTTCACTGGGACTGATGTGACAGACACAGAGGCCACGCCTCCTTCACTGGGACTGATGTGACAGACACCGAGGCCACGCCTCCTTCACTGGGACTGACAGATAACAGAGGCTAATAAAAAGCTCCATGTGCATATGAGACTGATTTAACTGCATGTTTCCAGGTCTATGATGGGTGGAGCTTCAGCTGATCTTATGACATCACCACAGTAGTTTAACTAATATTAACTAGCTAGATACTGAACCTAAAGTCTTCATATTTATTGCTATTTTGTTCCCACTGTGACCGCCATGTTGATGTCACATAACTGCAGCTTAAACTTCCGAACTCTACTCGGAAAATCAGAAACTTCCCCAATTCCATAACATTAACCTTCGCTAAGCTAAATAGTCAGTCAGTGTTAGCATAGAGCTTCTAATCTAATCTAATGTTGGTTAAGTATTTGTGTTAATTGTTAAAGAAGAAGGGCTAGTGGTGTCATATCTCTAGTGGCTAGTGGTGGCATAGAGCTTCTAATCTAATCTAATGTTGGTTATGTATTTATGTTAATTGTTAAAAAAGAAGGGCTAGTGGTGATGTCATATCTCTGATGTAGAGACACTCGAATCCGTTCCGTCTCCTTCGGCTCCCGATGTTCATCCAATACACAATGAAGCGAGCCGAATCGTTACTCTGGGCCGTTCTCACGCCTCTCGGGCCATGAGAATGCTCAGGCCTTTTAGTCCCGAGTTAAATAATGACTCATAATGAAAGAGAGGAGTGTCATTTGTTACTCTTTAATATCCTTTCACACTGTTTGACTTGCTGCGTTCAAAGGTGAGAGACACTCTGGGTTATTGCTGTGTACACACACATTACACACACATTACACACACATCGTGTCTGCTCCGTATCTGTGTAAAGACATGGACATGAATCTGTCCAATGGAACAAAAGACCAGACAGAAAGTACATTTTCCTCGCCACAGGCCCTTTTTCACTGAATACTCGAACGTCACTGTGAGTGATTTGATCCCTCGAGCGACGCTCATGATTATTCAATGTTCATATTTAAAAAACATTACAAACGGATTTGAATGAAATTGCCGTAAGTGTGTATAATGACTGTAATAATGAATCAGAATCGTTCCGAGCTGTTAGCTTTTGTTCTGGGTTTCTGCTTTTCGTTGATTAGCTCAGAGTCGTACAGCTGAGCGATCACTCTGATGTGCTCTCGGTTTTACCCTCCTGTAGTGTTCACTACTTAGCAACAACCCTCGCCGTCTCCGCGGTGTTCGTCTCGAAGCATCTCTCCTGCACAGGTTACTGTTTAACCACGCTGTTGTGTGTTTAATTTAATGAATACACTCCACAGTCAGTGATTTGTGGCTCTGCTCTGTTTTTAAAAGGTCAAACTGTCCCGATAAGGGAGCGTCACCGCGTTTAGCTCATTAGCTCATCCACTCAAACTTTACACTTAGAAACGCTGTAGATATCGTGAGGCCGAATAAAACAATAAAACACAAACGAAGCACTGACGCCGTCCAACGATCATTCAAACAGTTACGTTCATGACATCACTGTTGCTAGGCAACTGGGAAGCATAGATTCCACTGTTATTTGACTGGAAATGTATGTCTTAGCTAACTAGCTTGTTAGCTGTTAAGTATTTTTTTTTTCCAAACAGTGGAAATGAGATCAAAATTATCGGGAACATCAGCATTTTCCTCAGATGTGGTGTTAGATTATTAAGAAGAGATTCAGAGCAACTAAAATTATATTTAGAATCAACCATTAACCCAAATTTAATAGAATTAGCTGTACTGAGAAACAACTACAAGTTACAAGTACAAATGTGTACACTGATGGCTAGGATAAGCAACAATTATCTAAATCTCGGAGTCAAATATATACGACACACGACCCCTGATAAAAGGTCTAAGTCCACAAAATAAATGTCAGAATCTGTGTTTTAAATGAAAATCGTCTTGTGAATTGTGATTGAATTGAAAGATGGGGAAAAAAAGAGCTATTCCCTGTTATTCCACTAGGGGGCAAACTAGAGCAATAAACTCAGCTACTAACAAAATGTGCTAATGAGTAATATGTAATTCTTCAATTTAAAAAATGATGTCCATGTCAGATTTTCAAGAGAGCTAATTTAGGGCTTACACAGGAAAAATATTTATGCAATCACAACTTTTACATTTACATTATTTATGAGTAATTTTGTAAACTATATTGTTTTTTTTTCCACCTAGAGGCCCATCTGTTTGTGCACTCAGAATGCCTTTTAGAGAAATGCTAATAAATGACCACATTTAAGAGGAGTTGTTGTTGTTGTTATTGTTGGTCACTAAACTGATTTACTTTTTGTGTGTGTAACATGGCCCATAATCTAAATCATATTTTACATAAATCATATATCTAGTTTGACTGGATTGGTTTCAAAGGGAAGGTTTAATGCCACAAGGTAAAAATTTAAATCACACAATTTATTGGGATTAAAAACAATGAAAACAAGTTAAACCCTTGTGCAGCAGCCTTCAGTGACTTTAACTGTGGAAAATGCCACCATTTTGTTTAGTCATGATTGTTGATGACACTGTTAATGTCCAAATATCTGTTTATCATTACTTTATTCAATCATTTTTAATTATTGTGATTATTATGAATATTATTCTGTTATTAGATGTTAATAAAAATGTGATATTCAGAATAACGTCATGAACTTAAACAGGATTTGTAAAAAAAAAAAAAAAAAAGTGAGGATTTACAGTTAAATTACTCCATTTAATCACCCTACCTCATTTTTTTTTTTAAAAAGTAGAATATTAAACTAAACTAAATGTACTTCATGGCTCTGAGTGACTTTTCTTCACATTAAACCTAACGCATGACGTTGCACTTTGCTGGATTTGATCGTTTCCATGGTTTTGCTGACGTAGGCAGTAGGAGACGAAGGACACCTGGGAAACGCGGATTCTATGTCCAATAGGATGCGGCTATTTGGGTCACGTGACCTCGAAGCGGCTGATTTGTTAATTACAGCGCTTAATTGAAGTTAATTGTTTCTAACAGAGTAGCGCAACGACAGTAACAACAACAACAACACAGTCTTTTTTAAAACTGAACTAATTTTAGTAGGGTCTCAGGAAAGATGAAAACGGAACATGATGGACGGCTTTGCTGAGAGGAAGTGTGAATGTTCATCAGAGGAGTGAGTAACCTGAGTGATTTTCACAAAATGGCCGCCGCGCCGCTTTTCCTGCAGAGCTGCTGTTCAGAAACATGAACAAAACAGTGATAAAGAGTGTTTAAAAGGCATGGTGTGTGTTTGTTTGTTTGTTTGTTTGTTTGTTTGTGAGTTTTCTGGTTTGCTGTGAAATGTGAAGCTGTGAAGCTGTTGCTGTTTTAGGTGTAAACTAAGGCTGGGCGATTTGACGATATAATATCAATATCGTGATAAAATAAGCTCAATACACTTTACTGACATATCAGCGGTATTAATTCCTTTTAGCAGGCGTTCAATAAACTCAGTGTTCCACAGGTTGGTTTTTAATTCCTCTGTAAAAGTAAATATGGTGTATGGTGAAGTGATATTTTTGTCCTGTGGCTCAGTCTTGCTGTAAGCTGTTCTGCCTCTCCTCCCACTGAGGTGTTTACATCAACATGCTTTATTCTGATTACCTTCATTTAGATAATTAACTGTTCAGTCCAAACATTTAGAAAATTCCTTTTAACCCTTTTTAATAATAATAAAAAAAAAAACTCTAGTTATTAGTATATCATTAGCATACTAAAATATGTTATTATATTATATTTTACTACAATATATTAGCAGTCCTGTTTCTGAATTTGCTCTTGTATTTTTATAAATTTGCTGTCATCATTTTTCTTAATTTGTCATCTTATTTTCTGAATTTGCTGTTGTGGGTTTGTTTTCTGAATTTGCTGTTTGTTTGTGTTTCCTGAATTTGATGCTGTGGGTTTGTTTCCTGAATTTGATGCTGTGGGTTTGTTTCCTGAATTTGCTGTTTGTTTGTGTTTTCTGAATTTGCTGTTTGTTTGTGTTTTCTGAATTTGCTGTTTGTTTGTGTTTTCTGAATTTGCTGTTTGTTTGTGTTTTCTGAATTTGCTGCTGTGGGTTTGTTTTCTGAATTTGCTGCTGTGGGTTTGTTTCCTGAATTTGCTGCTGTGGGTTTGTTTCCTGAATTTGCTGTTTGTTTGTGTTTTCTGAATTTGATGCTGTGGGTTTGTTTCCTGAATTTGCTGCTGTTTTTTCTGACTTGCTGCTGTGGTTGTAGTTTTCATTTCTTAATATTTTTGCACTTACGGGTCACCGTGCATTCCATCACTACACACGTGTACATCACTGCAGTATATTATCATAACATGTACATCATTGGAGTGTTAGGACTTTAATAGTGAAGCAATCAAAATACTGTTTTATCATTTTATTCCACTTTTATTGCTGCAAGCCTTTTTCACATCTCCTGCTGTTTGATTAGGATTCTTGTGAATCTATTTTTCTCTCTCTTTTTTTTTTTTTTTCCTCTTCTCCCTCCCACTCTTTGGTCTTGCCTTTGTATCTGGCGTTCTTTCAATTCTTTGATATCTTTTTATCTCCGGCTTTGTGAAAGGTCAATATTTTCTGGCTTAGGGCGTGTGAGAGCTGATTTTTAACTCGGCTGCTCGGGAGTCTCTTTCTCTTTGGATGTTAAATTCCTTAAAAAGGAGATGTAACGAAGTGAACATGTATTTTAGACACCTCAATGAGAGACTAATTCAGATCAATGACCCTCCATTTAGACTAATCGCTTGTAGTTTATCTCTGCTGTCGCTTGTAGACATGGCCTGTTCAGCAGTTTAGTTGTAGAGTGTAAAATGGAGGCACGTTTTTCATTTTAAAACCAAGGGGGTGTAAACTTTTGCACTGTGTATATCGACGTTTTGGATGCATTCAGATGAGGAGAAGCTTTAAAGCATCACCTCCTTCTTTGGCTTACAGAGTTAAAATAAATAAATTACAGATGTGATGCACTACAGATGATCATCTCGGTGGTGTGTGTTATTAATCCACACTGCGATAACACCCCGCTACAGCAGAGGAGTGTGTGTGACGACTCATGTCTCGTCTGGTGTGTGTGTGTGTGTGTGTGTAATATAAATATGATGTATGGCCAAATATATAGGTTATTTATGATAGACATGTGGTGACCACCTTCACTTTTTTGCTCTTTATTGTAGCTGTCAAGCCATTTGACAGTGTGTGTGTGTGTGTGTGTGTGTGTGTGTGTGTGTGTGTGTGTATATAATATATATAAAAATATTTATTACATGAGAGGAGGTCGTGTCTATCATTTCACCCATAAAACAATCTGTTTTAACGAAGAAAATAGTACAGTTTGTGCACAGGACCAGTAAAGTAAGTGTGTGTGTGTGTGTGTGTGTGTGTTCGGAGAGAGAGAACATTAGGGAACATGTAGCGATTATTAGATTTATTGAAGTAAAACATTGGCGTGTTTTGCTTTTGGACGAGTGTAACATGAATATAGCGCTAAGGGATGTGGAGTTATAACTCATCCTGAGAAGATGAAGACACACACACACACACACACACACACTCCCACACACACTCCTCCTGACAGCAGTTCTGGGTGTTGTAAGGGTCAGAAATAAAAGCCTTGTGTTCTGAGTGTGTTTAAGTGTATGTTCTGCCTACACAGTCTACATTCTTTTCTTTTCAAACATTTTGCCTGATCAGAACTTTGTGGGCGTGTCTGAATTATGATTGATATTAGCGTCACCTTGGTAACGTGTGGACAGGTCTAGTGTTAAGTAATGTAAAACTGACCACGCAAACTTCTGCATTAAACCTGGACTATGGAAAAAGGTTGAAAAGGTTAGCAAAAGCAGATCGCTTATTCGGATTAGCCCCGCTCACTTTTAACCAACTGGAGGAATGAAGAAAATCCTGAGAATCTCTCTATAAAAATGATCTCATGTTTGTTCTGATCGTCAAACAGGATGGTTGTTGCATTTATTGTAATATTTTAGCCTATATATTTTTGCATATAACAAACAAATCAGAAAGAAACCTAATTTTCTAAATTGGATTTTTGTTTTTTGTGTGTGTTTGGGTCCAGTGTGTAAGTGATAAAAGAATCAAGTCATTGGTTAGGTTGTTTTGGGGGGAAAAAAAGATACCAGACACTTGCATGGTAAACATTGCAAAGGTTTAATATCTAGATATTATTTCAAGATACCAAGAAAATCAACTTGTGCCTGTATAACCTGATTCTGAATGCAAGGAACTTTTCCTGTGTAAATATTGACTTACCTTTTGGACTTTAGTCACCGGCTCTGAATACATGATGTTTGTATACATGATACATGACTTTAAAGGAAAACTTTGCATGATGCTAAACTGGTGGCTTTACAGTTTCTTTACTTCCTAGCACAGGAGTTCCCAAACTAGGGGTCGCGACCCCACATTAAAACCATATTGAGAGAACCTCATAATCTCTTCTGTTGTTTTATTCAATCATTTTACAAATTAATATTAGAAACATTGCTCTAACTATGAAAACGGTTTTTGTATTTTGAGCTGTTCCTGGGAGTCAAGATACGTTTAAATGAAGAGCGTACGTGTTGCGCTGCAGTAGCGTAGGAATTCGCTGATAAAGTGGATGAATTTCCCCGTCCATCGACCGCTGCGAAATACACTAACGTTGTGTCTCAGATTGCACACTTGTGTACTATTCTAGACCGTTGCTGTGTACTAATGTTAGTGTTTGGATTTTAAAAACCTCATGTTGCCTTCAAACCTGTTGAAAGCTCTGTTTTGCGTAAGAGCTCTCCGGATTTGCTAGTTTAATAAATACTTTTGAATTTAAGGTCAGAGTTTTTGATTTGAGACACCGCTTGTGACGGAGCTGAAGGCACAATCAAGCCAGCGGTGAAAAGTTTTAAAGAGAAACAGAGGTAGTCGGTCTGTTT
This sequence comes from Pangasianodon gigas, assembly GCA_022758105.1. Taxonomy (NCBI): domain Eukaryota; kingdom Metazoa; phylum Chordata; class Actinopteri; order Siluriformes; family Pangasiidae; genus Pangasianodon; species Pangasianodon gigas. The sequence continues at coordinate 997,859 of CM040470.1, forward strand.
AACGTCACTGTGCTTGAAATCGCTAAACATTTTACAGTTTGACTTGGAAACCAGACGGACAGGGATGTTTTGGCTCGGACATCCTAAGTATAGTGGATGTGGCTTGTAAACCTCCAGGTGTAGATACGCAGGCGAGTGTGTGAATAATGTCTCTCACACACAAAGTTGTGTACTCCTCTGGTTCGCTTCGGGCCGTATCACACCACCCCTTGTGTTTCAAACACACCCATTGTGTTTTATTCCTTATATATCGTACGAAGCTGGAGGTGGCAGTGGAAAGAGGTGCGGCCTTTCATACACACCTCCTGCCTTTTTAAAAAGCTGTGTCGAGACATGCAAGTTGTGTAAGACAATAAGTGTAAGATCAATATTCCTTTGGTGTTTAGTTACTTGTGTTACCCGTATGTTACTGAAACATAAAATGTTCAAATGTTACAGTGGTCATAAACTGTAAGTCTGGAATGGTCGGGTGGTCAAGGCTTGGAGTCGCAGAACATTCATAATGGCCATTTGGGGAAGCCCTGATCTACCAACATTATCCTCACAGCTTTACTGCGAAACCTGGTGGCACTCGTCCTGCTGCTGCTTTCAGGCAAGAAGTACTCTTACATATGGGCTTATATTAGTGTAGGATGATGGGACTCATTAGCTGTGTGTGTGTGTGTGTGTGTTTTGATGGTGGTGTGTTTATTGCAATGTGGCTTTTTTCCACATTAGCAGGAGGAACGCAATGGAGCAACGGCACAGAGATGAAATAAACATTTACACAACAGACAATCAGCAGAACACAGAGTGAATATACACACACACACACACACACACACACACACACACACACTAGAGGGTCTAATGTGGAGGTGTGCACTGGTGAGTGTGTGTGTGTTCTGTTTGTGGCTCTAGTTTTTGACCGAGTACTAATGGTCGATGCCATTAATGGTTAGGAAAAGTGTGTGTAAGTGTGTGTGTGCGTGCGCCTGTGGGTGGGTGGCTGTGTGTGTGTGTGTGTGTGTGTGTGTGTGTGTGTGTGTGTGTGTGTGGCTTTGGGAGTGTGCCCTACATTCTATGCTAACCTGGTTCACTCAGCTGGAATCTCTCTGAAGCGCCTCAGCAGAATTAGCCAAATTTACCCGACTGTACGTGACTCTCGCTAAACTGTGTCAAGCCAAGACACACACACACACACACACACACACACACACACTACTACTACTAATGCAAGCAGATGACAGAGTTCTACATCCTACTCTATATCCCATACTGTTTTGTGAACATCTTCCCAAACTATTAACAAAGACTGCTGATGTATTTTCCTTTTTTCGCAACATTTTAAATGTCACGGTGAAACCTTTTATAGGTATAAATGTCTGACGGAAAAATCCAGTTGCTATAGCATCATGGACTGAAATGAAGACCCATTTTTATTTATTTATTTATTTATTTATTTTTAAATGTTCAATTCCTTATTGGGGAACAAATAAGGAAGGCTTTAGAAATTCCAGTAATGCCTCATAAAGCTCTAGTTAAATACTATTAATGATTCCTTGATGATTTTTAAACGTATAATTGTGTCTTTCTTTATCATAAAGTGACTCACTGATATTATTTGGTCATTTTCTTTAGTTGTTAACAAATAATCAAGCATCTAGAATTCCTGATATGGTTCTAGAATTCCTTGGATTCAGGTTGTAGAATGTGATTCATGATTCATGGACAATGGAATTTTAAAAACTTCCAGTTCAGTGTCATGAAAGAGCGCTTCTGGATTCTGATTGGTCAGAACAGCAAGTCCTTTCTAATATGTTATTGTTTCTATAGTAACAGCTCATTCACAGGGACTTAAAAAATCATTGATATGGTGAAGGTTTCAGTAAGGAGATGTTTATGTAACATGTATGGAAGGAGTCTCCAGTGTCAGCGCTTTGTAACAGTCAGAGGTAAAGCTGGAACTTTAAGATTTATGACATCTTCAGGACAGAGGAGTTTACGCTTCTTTGTGGTTTCTCGGTAGCACGACAAGCTGCGCTTTTGTCTTGTTAATGTCAAGACAGAGAACAAAGAGAGGCTGGTGAGGGAACGACTGTTTATAGCTGCTGTAACATAAGTAACAACAGGAACTAACTTGTTTATAAATGTAACTATAAATGGATAAAAAGTATGCATTGTTCTTTAATTAAAAATTAATCCTTGGCAAATGGACACCACTCTGTTGTTAATTATTTTCTATAAGAGTATATCCTGAAGTGTTTGTTTAGGTTTATTGCAGTTTACAGAAATGTTCACAGATCATTTTGAGTAAATGAAACGCTGTAATAACCGCAGTCAGGATGACTTACTAAGGGCTTCAGCGAAAGTGTTACGGAAATTTCAGATACGCATCAGAATTTATTGCTCCTTCCATGGTGGAAAGTTGTTCTGTGAAACAGAGAGTTTGCTTTATGGTTTTGCACGTAATGGGACCCGCGTCGTCCAAAAGGTTCCCCCTTTTGCCTCGTAAATCCACTGAACGTTCTCCCAGCAGCGTTGGGAATCATCCAGACGCTTCTCGCCGAATGTAAGATGAGTGTTTATGATCTCGGTGGTTTCCACCTTCTCCCCGAAACTCATTTTTTTCTAATTTTGGAGGCTGGAGCACTGAGCGAAAAGACGCCTGCAGGTTTTTATGAGCCTCTGAGACTCCCAGGATGATTTTACCCTGCGTGCTTAGAGAAACTCTGGCAGACCGGACGCTCTGGGGAAAAGTTACCGCTCGTCCAAGCAGGGAATGGTTTGGAGGATAATCAAATTCACACAATTCTCTCATTTCTCAAATGGTAGTCTGTTAGCCAGGATGTGCGAGGAGTGAAAAGTTTGTTTCTTCTGCTTTTTGCACTCGAGCTACGAGGCTAAATGTAGCAACAAAGCAAACTTGTGGCCTCTGTGTCTGTTCTGTCAGCCTTAGTAAAAGGAGGTGTGGCCCTTTGTGTCTGTTCTGTCAGTCTTAGTAAAAGGAGGCGTGGCCCCTGTGTCTGTTCCATCAGTCTTACTAAAGAAGTTCTTGTACTCGGGGTAATGTGTGCACACACACACACACACACACACACACACAGGTCCATTAAACAGTGGTCCTATCTCCAAGGGCCAGATTATGTGTGTGAGTGTGTTTTGCGTTTTGCCCCAGGCAGCCATTTTCAGGTCTTTCATATCTGAATAGAGTTGGCCAGGATTTAAACTCAGGAAACTTGATTTAATAATAAATATGATTATTTTGCTTTAGAGGCTTCTATACAGTCATGGGGGAAAAAGAAAGTACACCCTTCTTCAGTTCAATGATTTTATTTATCAGGGACCAAATAACAATGATGTGGTCCTCATCAACCTTTATATAAACAAACATAGCCTCAGGTGACAACAAAAAAACACACAGATTTCAATATGTAGTCACAACATTCGGAAACCAGGTGGGGGGAAAATAAGTACACCCTATAATTTCAGTAACGTGGTGAACTGCCTTCAGCAACAATAACTTAAAGTAAACATTTTCTGTAGGACTTTCAGTCTGGAGAAATTCTGGCCCACTCTTATTTACAACGCTGCTTCAATTCATTGACGTTTGAGGGCATTTATTTATGCACTGCAAAACAAGCCCAGAACATCACCCCTCCATCACCAGCATTGACAGCCGGTGAGGTATGAGGTGTTTGTGGCAATACACTGCGTTTGGTTTTCACCAAACATAGCGCTGTGCATGATGACCAAACATCTCCACCTTGGTCTCGTCAGTCCAAAAGATATTGTTCCAGAACTTTTATGGTTTGTTCAGATGCTATTTTGCAAACTTAAGTTGTGCTCCATATTCTTTTAGGAGAGAAGGAGCTTTTTCCTAGCCATCCTTCCATGAAAGCTGTACTTGTTTAGTCTTTTTCAGATTATGCTGTCATGAACATAAACATTTAATGTGCTTACAGAGGCCCGTAGGTCACATGATGTAGCTTTTGGGTTTTTCTGTATGTCTCTGAGCACTAAATTGTCTGACCTTGGACTGAATTTGCTGGAATGTCCACTCCTGGGAAGATTGGCAACTCTCTTAAAGGCTCTCCATTTGTAAACAATCCTTCTCATTGTAGAATGGTGAATTTCAAATTGTTTGGAGATGGCCTTATAACCCTTCCCAGACTGATAAGTAGCAACAATTTCTTATCTGAGGTCATGGCTGATGTCCTTTCTTCTTGGCATGATGTAAACAGACTCCTGAATGCTCCAGAACATAAAACTGCCAAAAGTTCTGCTTTTATAGAGGTATTCACGCTTCCTGATGATTAGCTAATCATGTGGATTTCATTAGTAACACCTAGCTGCTAATTACTCTCTTAATGATTGTGAAAGTAGGAAGGGTTTCTGATTGTTGGTTTACTTTTTTGGGGGAAAAATGACGACATACTGAAATCTTTTGGGGTTTTTGTTTTTTTTTTTTTGGTCACCTGAGGTTATTTGTTTTATAGAAGTTACACAATTGTTATTTAGGCCCTGACAAAAACATAGAATTGAAGGAGGGTGTATTTTCTTTTCCCTATGACTGTATATAAGTGTGTGTGTGTGTGTGTGTGTGTGTGTCGGTCAGTCAGACTGTCAGTCCTCCTTTGAGCTGGTTATTATTAGACTGTAGCCTGAAAGCATGTCCATCACACAACACTTACAAAATTCCTTCACATTCTCTCTCTCTCTCTCTCTCTCTCTCTCTCTCTCTCTCTCTCTCTCTCTCTCTCTCACACACACACACACACACACACACACACACACACACACACACACACACACACACCCACACACACAGAGGACCATGGCCTCACTTTATCGTGGGTCATTTGAGTTTCTGTCAGAACAGTGTTTTGATTTCATATTCAGAGTTCATGGAGACAAGCTAAGGGCTAAGACAGACGGCGTGTGATGGCGTGTGTGTGTGTGTGTGTGTGTGTGTGTGTGTGTGTGTGTGTGAAGGTGAGACGGTCAGAAGCAGAGTGATCACACAATTAATATTCTGATGATGTCGGTCACAGCTCAAATCCCGACAGTCTGTGGATGAAAAGAGAATAGAAGAAACAAAAAGGAAAAAGAATAAAAAAGAAAAAAAGTAGAAGTAGAGACAAAAAGATGAAAAAAGAGAAAAAGACAAAAAGATTGAAAGAAAAGAGACAAAGTGAGGGGAAAATGAAGAAGGAAAATAACACTGAGATGAAAAGACATGACGGCTGTCACAACACTGACCTTTGAATGTGTCAGAATGTGGGCGGGGCAAATTTAAATTTTATGCAAATGAGAGTGAGAAGCCAATAGGAGTGAGCGACAATGAAACATAATCCATCCTTTATTGATATCGGATATCATGGTCAGGATGAAGGAGACGTGCTGAATGTGTCCTTTAACATTTCTTTTAAACCAATCACTGTCTTCTGATGTCATCACTGTGTGTCAAACTCCTCCCACTCCTTAGTTTCGCTTACCAACATTCATTGCTGTTATTTAACTCGGACATCAATTTATTTATAGAATTAGAAATCAATCGATAAAACAGCATAGGCTAAACAGCAACCATATTCTTATTATATTCTAATTCTTCTATTTTTTTTAATTTAAATTTATTTCAAGGCTGGTCGAGACAATCTTTTAACGTAGCAAAAAAATAGTTGGTTTTAAACAACCACCACCACTTAGCACCGTCCTCCTCTTTTTCCTCTTCGTTTATTTTGACGTATAATTTATGCTCCTATCCGATCGAGTTGATGTGTCACTCCGGATGGGGCGGAGCACAGTAGTTCGGAAAATTCGCCCTCCGAAACCGAAGCCTCTGCCCGCCCACCTCCTCTGTGATTGGCTCATAGAGATATGTGATTTAATTGGGGTCTGGAAACTGGCTGGAACGCCGGCTGTTGTGCCATTTGACTAAAACTCGGACTTCTGACTGGGAACAAATGAAGAAAACACCCTTCCCTCCAGTTTCCTCCAAATCCACGCCCCCAAAACACGCATCTAGTTTAAGAAGCCTCAGTGTTGTGTTGCCTTCAAGTCCTCCTCAGAATTTCGTGCATAAGGGTTGTGAGGTGGTGATTACGATGTGGTGTGCGTTCAAGTGGTTTTCGGTTGGGGGGGGAAATGGACAGTGTTTGTATGTCATCGATGATGAGAAGTTTATTTTGCTTGGAAAATCGGGGCTCAAAGAAAAAACCTGAGTTCCTGAGTGGTAATTATGACACTGTTGTGGTGTTCATGTGCATTCAGGTCATAATTACAATATTTCTGACAGGACTTGAAGGAAACATTAGTGCAAAAGGCGGAGCTTTCTGAACTGTAACCTGAGTAGGGACTAGGGCTGCATGATACTGAAGAAAAATGCGATAACTTGTTAAATAATGCGATATGCAGTACGATAATGCTATAAGTGTGTAAAATCGATTTAAATTATATTTATATATTTAAAAACTGAAAATGACGTAACCAACATATACTCTTCTTGTTCTTTTGAGGAAAAGAAAGCATTCTCTGCTATCTGTGTCGCCCTAAAACTTTGACTTTTCATAACTTTTTGAAGTATTCAAATTATTCAATTATTGCAAGCCCTTGTGATACGCATATCGCAATATTTACATGTGAGATATACATTATGCCCTAATAGGGACGGTTCTTTGTCCTGATTGGCTGGATGTTTGTGGTCCACATCATGTGCTGTTTCTTGTGTTTATATTTTTGGGGGTCACCAGAGACACCATAGTTTTTCCTCTGAGCAGAAATTTCATTAAAGCTGCACAAATATAAGGAGAAATTTATGGTGTCTTAAACATCACCGACTTCATCTTTAATATTCTCACTAAATTGTTTTCGTTTTAATTTGTTAGTCGTCGAGAAGCAACATGCAATCGTCAGTAACCTACTAACAACCAGCGCGAGGCAGAAAAATGCTCGGCGTGTGAATCCAGGTTCAGATGCATGTAGAGAGAAAGACAGCAGGAAAAATCGGGACAAACGCAGGAGGAGGGAAACGCCGGCGCTTTTGGTTTCACGGTGACGGAAATAAACACGCCGAGGGAATTGTGAGCGAAAAGAACGGAATAAATACCAAACACACAAACGCAGATCTAAAATCAATCGCTTCAATATTTCAACACTGTTCAATCTTACAATGTGTTTGTGGGGTTTTAGGACATCTTTAACACACACACACACACACACACACACACAATCCAAACATTTACTACAACAGGTGAGAAAAGGGAAGTAACACAAGGCTTCAGTGCCAGTCTCTACTGCAGGTGTGTATAAAGATCTGCAGTTTAAAACACACATACACACACACACACACACACACACACACACACACACACAGCATTCAGAGCAGTCCAAAAGTAAAATGTCCACAATGTCACTTTTATCCCAAAATGTATATTCTGCACCGAGACGCTTTTTCTGTGCCAGGTTCGCATCTTTAGCTACAACACTAATGTTGCTAACAAGTAAATGAAGCTTATAGCCTCCGCTTTAGCCGAATCGACTCGGGAGCGTTATACGTGCTTTAATGGTTTTATAGAATATTTACGTGGTCGTGTCACGGCAGAATGACGGTAATTACTCACTAATACGTGATTATTACGGCTTTATACATACATACGAATATAAATATATGAACTGATAGATATATGATGAAAAATTGACAGCGTGATTTTACTTTTCTTTAGTAATAACTGAAAGATCTGTTGAAACCACAGCAGGTGAAACTGGTTTATATTTATATATTTTATTATTAGATATAGATATTGCACATGTAGTAAAATATAACATTTAATAATACTGAAATGTCAAAATGGGAAGCTAATGGTGCTTAGCTAGCTAACGTAGCACAGAAATCTTTTAAACAGTGGAGGAAATACGCAGGATGATCAGGAACGTCAGCGTTTCTCTCAGACGTGTTGAAAAACTGCTAAGACGATACGGAGAAATAGGGCTGGGCGATATGATGATGTAATATCGATATCGTGATAAATTATGTCACGATACACATTTCGGAGATATCGTACGTATCGTGATAACTATCTCAAAAGCAATGACAAACTCTGATTGGGAGCAGCTGATCTGGTTTTGTACTAATCCTTAAAAATTGTGCATTTTTGTGCAGTATGATTGTAAAATGTATTTTTAAAATATTTTTTAAAGAATTTATTAAAAGGATTAGAATTTTTCAAATTCTACTTTATTTTTGTAGATATTGTATTTTTATTTATTTATTTTTTTTATTTAAAAAATGAAACACTGCTGTTTTGCTGTTTTTGTTACCAAACCTAAATATTAATACATATCGTGTATCGTGAAAATTTCAAGTATCGCGATATGATATTTTTGTCATATCACTCACCCAATACTGAGAAAGCCACCGTAAAAATACTCCGTAATTACATTTAGCATTGAGCGCTAACTAACTAAGCCCCGCCCCATACCTGAGCCCCTGCTGGTGTCGAGTGACATCAAGCTGTCTGCTGAGGAAGGAAGTGATTCAGCTTCTGTGGGATGATTTATACACACAGGTTTAGTGGAACATGCTAAACTGGTGGCTATAAGCTTCCATTACTTGTTAGCAGCATTAGCCTTGTAGCAAACTAATGACGCAAACTTGACACACAGAACGCGTCCCAGGCGATCGACGACGTGTGCGATAAGGACGTGTTTCCGTGAAGAAAGTAAAAGTCTTCAGTCTTTAAGTGTGTGTGTGTGTGTGTGTGTGTGTGTGATAGAGAGACAGAAAGAGAGAGTTCCAGGTCCCTCCTCATACTTTATAGTAGATATTAGCCGGATTCTGAGGAGGCATTTCCTGTACGATGTAGACCGGATGTCCGTAATCGCCGCTGACCTTCTCGTAGTGCGGGCAGTAGGCGGAGTCAGAAGTCCGCAGCGGGATGATGATGTCACTGGGCTCTGTGCCGCCGGTGATGTGACCCCCCGCGATGACTCCTGCGTTTCCTGCAGTGTTGGCCCCGCCCCTTCTGGGCGTGAGGGCGGAGAGAGACAGGCTAGGGCGCTGCGTTTCTGAGTGTTTGGCTTTCCTCCTGCGGTAACACACCACCCCGATCACCACGGCAACCAGCAGCAGGACAAAAGCTCCACCCACTGCACTGAAGATCACCACGGTGAAAGAGGAAGAGACGGAGCCGTCACCTGTGTCCATCTCGCCCGCTTCGGCCCCGTTCACGCTGTTCGGGGAGTCCGCGTCGTGATCTGAGAGAGACAGGTGAGACCCAGGCAGGTGAGGGAGAAAAACAGACAGGGGGAGACAGAAAAAGAGAGATGGGAATAAGATGGAGAATGAAACAGTTGAGAGAACATGAGAAAGGGAGACAGGTGAGAGATGGAGTGATACAGGTGAGGTTAACAGAGACAGGTGAGAGAGAGACAGGTGAGGTTAATAAACAGGTGAAGGAGAGAGACAGAGGGGGAGAGGGAGACAGAAAAAGAGAGATGGGAGTAAGATGGAGAATGACACAGGTGACAGAGAACACAAGAAAGATAGACAGGTGAGAGAGATGGAGTGATACAGGTGAGGATAACAGACGGGTGAGAGAGACAGGTGAGAAAGAGTGATACAGGTGAGGTTAACAGAGACAGGTGAGAGAAAGAGAGAGAGAAAGAGGTGGGAGAGTGAGACAGGGGAGGTTATCACAGAGAGAGATAAACCTGGAGTTTTGCTGCTGGAGTGACCCGAATCGAGTTTTGGTTTGGGGGGAAGTCCATATGCACCTGTGGGAATGAACACACACACACACACTATGCTATTAAAGGAGTAATTATTTTTCACAGAAAATATTACTGAATAGAACATGGTGGTGATGAAGATCTTGGTCATGATGATGATGGTGGTGATGATGATGGTACTTACTCTGTCCCACTTTGAGCACAACCTTCATCCCTCGCGTTGCACATGCTCCCCCTCTCATGCTGTCTAACCCCTGCTTCGTCCCGTCCGAGGTAGCTGAGAGAGAGAGACAGGTGAGTGGAGAGTGAGACAGGTGAAGGTAACGGGGTGGGGGGGGTGGGGGTGGGGTGGGGGGTAGCAGTGTGAGAGACAGGTGAGAGAGATACAAGGGAGATTACCAGACCGAGAAATAGAGACAGGTGTTGGAGGGAGAGTGAGACAGGTGAAGAGACAGACAGATGGAAAATAAGTGTGTGTAGCTCTTGCTGAGTTAAACCTGTACGTGTGAGTGTGTGTGAGACAGTGTGCAACCTCGGTGCTGAGTCTTCCCACTGCTTTCTGACACTCACTCTTACTCCTGTGTGTGTGTGTGTGTGTGTGTGAGAGAGAGAGAGAGGGAGAGAGAGAGAGAGAGAGGGAGTGTGTATACAGCCTTTCATGACAGCTGAGCTCCTGTAGAGGAGAAAACAGGTCACACACTCCTTGTGGCACAACATGGGCGTGCACACACACACACACACACGCACTTGGAAGCTCTAAAACAGTCTGCTGTTCTTGGTTATTACTTTACCGTGTTACTTTGTACCACAGACACACATCATGATTTTACGGAATTCCGGCATTCCGAATAGGACTTGAGTTGGAGAAAGGGATTTTTCTCACTCAGTCAGAAACGCTGCATTTATACCATGCTGGGTCACGATGATGTTTTGCAACGCTTGAAACTTCGCGAGTCTTTTCAATGATTCGAGTTTGTTCAGTAGAACAAATGATTCATTCCAATTCATTCACTGATTCGTTCAGTTGCACACCAGCTTTAGCAGTGCTAATATAGTAGTTAATTATTGTTGCTAATTATCATTTATAATGTGCTTGTGCGGTGAAAGACACTGCACTGAAACCCTGGGAATCTCCAACTTTGACTGAATGAGCTTGAACGATTCTGATTAAACTCACGGACTCAAACACAGACATGCTGAAGGACCGAGAAGTGAATCTCGTCAGTACCAAATGATTCGCTGATTCAAATTCTGACCTGCTGAATGAGAGAGTAGTGAATCTCTGTTATGACCAAAAGAATCACTGAATCAAACAATGCTGAATGAATCAGCTAATCTTTTAGTCATGACAGAGAATCAATCCTCTCTCAAACACCGACCTGCTGAATGAGGGAAGAGTGATTCTTGATTGTGATCAAAAGAATCACTGAATCAAACACTGATGAATGAGTGAATCATTCAGTCAGGCCTAAGATTCATTCCGCTCTCAAGCCCTGACCTGCTGAACGATGGAGGAGTGACTCTGACATATTGGAAAAGCAATGACCAAAGCACTGAACTGAAGTGCATTGACTCATGACTCAGTGACTTGTTCAGAAAGTTTCATTGGGTCACGAGTCACTGCACTTCAGTTCAGTGCTTTGGTCATTGCTTTTCAAATGTAAAAAAAGAAAAAAAAGTGTCTGACTTGATCCTGGTGCCTCCTTCACTGTTTCCCTGTGCTGTACACAATGCCATAACAATCAGCCATAACATTAAAACCACTGACAGGTGACGTGAATAACATTGATTATCTCATTACAATGGCACCTGTCAAGGGGTGAGATATATTAGGCAGCAAGTGAACGGTCAGTTCTCGAAGTTGATGTGTTCGAAGCAGGAAAAATGGGCAAGTGTAAGGATCTGAGTGACTTTGACAACGGCCAAATTGTGATGGCTAGATGACTGGGTCAGAGCATCTTTAAAATGGCAGGTCTTGTGGGGTGTTCCTGGTATGCAGTGGTTAGTACCTACCAAAAGTGGTCCAAGGAAGGACAACCGGTGAACCGGCGACAGGGTCATGGACACCCAAGGCTCACTGATGCGCGTGGGGAGCAAAGGCCCATCTGCTCCGATCCCACTGAAGAGCTACTGTAGCACAAATTGCTGAAAAAGTTAATGCTGGCTCTGACAGAAGGGAGTTAGAACACACAGTGCAGTGCAGCTTGCTGCGTATGGGGCTGCGTAGCTGCAGACTGGTCAGAGAGCCCATGCTGACCCTGTCCACCACCGAAAGCTCCTACAATGGACACGTGAGCATCAGAACTGGACCATGGAGCAATGGAAGAAGGTGGCCTGGTCTGATGGCAAGCCGGCGGAGGCAGTGTGATGCTCTGGGCAATGTTCTGCCTGGAAATATTGGGTCCTGGCATTCACGTGGATGTTACTTTGACACACACCACCTACCTAAATAATGTTGCAGACCAAGTACACGCCTTCATGGCAACGGTATTCCCTAATGGCTGCAGGATAATGCGCCCTGCCACACTGCATAAATTGCTCAGGAATGGTTTAAAGAACATGACAAATTGTTCAAGGTGTTGACTTGGCCTCCAAATTCCCCAGATCTCAAGCCGATCGAGCATCTGTGGGACGTGCTGGACAAACAAGTCCGATCCATGGAGACCCCACCTCGCAACTTTTTTAACAGGACTCAAAGGATCTGCTGCTAACGTCTTAGTTCCAGACACCACAGCACACCTTCAGAGGTCTTGTGGAGTCCATGTCTCGACAACTCAGAGGTGTTTTGGAGGCAGAAGAGAGACCTGCACTATTAGGCAGGTGGTTTTAATGTTATGGCTGATCGGTGGATAATAAATAGTGAACGAGGGAATGATGGAGTGATGGAGTGATTTCAGGCAGAGCAGCAAAACTCCTTGATTTTTATCTCACCTGACACACATCTCACTAAATCATCTAGCGTCTGATTTTGTCTGGAAGACATCCAGCCATCCTTAGCCTGCAGCTCAATGCGTCATGTTGATGACTTCCTTAGCAAACGCGCTAAAAACTGCAACTCAGCTAAAAAAAAACAAACAAAAAAAAAACACTTGGATGAAGATCCAAAACGCAAACGCCTGCAGCGGGCTAGCGTCCAGAGCAACGCTAAATCACGCTAGCACAAGCCCACTCACCAGAGTGCTCGCTAAAAATCTTCTTCAAACAACACACACACATGCTCATCTCATCACACACACACACACACACACACACACACACACACACACACACACACATAGCAATATCAATGACTAAACACACTGACTAAACTTGATCTTACACAGGGAGGAATAACTCTCACTCTCTCTTCTTTCAGTATGTCTCGCTCATTCTCATTCCTCCTTCTCGCTTTCCTTTTCTCTCACATTCTTCTTTCTTTCTCTCTCCATCTGTCCCTCTCCCCTCTCTCTCTCTCAAACTTCATTTTGTGTCTCTCCTCCTCTCCCATTCTTCTCTCTCTCTCTCCCTCCTGCTGTTCCTACACGTCCTCTCGCACCCCTGCAGCTTCACTCACAGGAGAGAGAGAGAGAGAGAGAGAATGATGGCAGGAACAAGGCCGAGAGAGTGAAAAAGAGGAGAGGAAATCACAGAAAGGTCTCCTTTTTAGGGAGAGCAGGACATGACGAAGAGGCGAACAAACAGACAGAATGAGAGAGAGAGAGGGAGAGAGCTGGACGATGGAGTAATTGAGATGATGATCCAGACTGATGGCGGGTGAATAGACAGACAGAGAGAGAGAGAGAGAGACGGACAAAGAGACAAGATGAGAAATGAAACGGAGAGACGGATAAAATGGAGATGAGAGAGACAGATGGAGAGACAAAATGGAATGAGAGAGTGAGAGAAATAAAATGGAGTAGGACAGAGAGAAAGAGATGAAATGGAGAGAGAGAAAAAATGGAAAAAAGAGGGAGGGAAAGAGGACAGAAGAGACAGACAAAATGGAGAGAGAGACACAGAGAGAGAGAGAGAGACAGATAGATGAAGCAAAGTGAGTGGAGTGAAATTTCTCTGAGTTGTTTTCTCACTCCATCAGGCTCTTAGCGACAATGTTTTTATTTTGTTTTTATCGTCATCGTGTCTGTCTGTTCGTTTACAGCATGAGGACACGTCGAGTCGATGCGGATCACACACACACACACACACACACACACACACACACACACACACACAAACTACACAAACTAATCCTGAATAGAACCCGAGTTCATTGTTGAGGTTTCTTCATTTCCTCGTTACAGTTGTGTTTCCAGCAGCTGAATATTCTAAAGAGGATCAAGATGCAAAATGGCATCATCAAAAACTTCTCACTACTGAACTACTTTGTCGTCTCGTCAGAAGATCATGAGTTTGAATCCCAGGGCTAGGTGTGAGTGGGCGGAGCTAGCTTCCTTCCTCAGCCCTGTCGATCAGAGCGACGCTGGCCAATCATGACTTCCTGAGAGTTCGCATAAACAGAACAGGATTATAAAGCGTCATAGCGTCATAGTGTTCTAATGCAGCATGGTGTGGCCTGGGCTTATACACACACACACACACACACACACACACACATAGTTTCCACAAATTGAACATGAAAAAGGGGGCGGAGTCTCATGCTGCAGACAGGTGGCGTGTCCCTGTGTACTCTGTGGGTCCATCAGCCCATAAACTGCAGTTTAACAAGCCCGCACATCCCACACACACACACACACACACACACACACACACACACAGACAGACGCATTTACTGCTTCATTCCGCACATTCTTAAGCAGCAAATATAAATCATTAATGATCTACAAGAAAGAAGCGAGAGAATAATAAATACTGAAGAGAGATAAAGGGGCTGGAAGTAGAGAGAGAAACAGAGAGAAATTAACAAACTGGGAAAGTTCAGGAGTTTAAAAACTTTTAAAGATGTTAACACAGAGAACGGGAGAGAGAGAGGGAGCGAAATGAGAGAGAAAGAGAGAGAGACAGACAGAAAGAGAGAGGGAACAATCTGAGGGTGAAATGCTTAAGGGTTTTCTGGGTCATGTATCTGTCAGCTCGACTCGAGAGACTGCAATAAACAGGGAGAGAGAGGAAAAAGAGATTCAGACGGGGGAAAGAAGAGAAAGAAAGAAATAGAGAGAGAGAGACAAAGGAAGCAATAGATAGATGGATAGACAAGTGGATAGATAAATAGAAAGATAGATTGATTAATTATGGGCTCTGTTTGCAGCTTACACACACACTTGTTCCCTATCTGTATATATTAACATGGATGTGTGCCCCACACACACACACACACACACACACACACACACACACACACACAGCCGTAAGCAGTGATGTCACAGCTTATATAGAAAGACTCAAAATAAAGCTGCATTATGGAGAAGCACTGAGCAGAAATAACACACGCTGACATTCAGAGAGAGAGAGAGAGAGAGAGAGAGAGAGAGAGAGAGAGAGAGAGACAGACATTGTTAGATGGTTTAATACATCAGTCAGGAATTTATTTTATCAGTTAAAATAAAACTAATACAGTTTTATTCAGCTGAACTTTACTGTTCATGTTATTTTAACCTGAGAGATGCTTTCTAACAAATATAAAAGTATAAAAGACAGTATGATATTACAGTACGATACAATTCAGTACCATCGTCAGTATCAACATAAGCCTTTTTAATATTTTATTTAGTGCCGTTTTTATAGGACATGATTTATAGCTGTTTCAAGGAGACACGATTTAATATGATGTGATTGTTGGTGAGCTTTGAGGAGGCCACACCTCCTCCGCTAAGACTGACGCACAGGCCACGCCTCCTCCGCTGAGGCTGAGAGGCACAGGCCACGCCTCCTCCACCGAGACTGGCGTACAGGCCACGCCGCCTCCGCTGAAAGGCAGAGGCCACGCCTCCTCCGCTGAGGCTGAGATGCACAGGCCACGCCTCCTCCGCTGAGGCTGAGACGCACAGGCCGCGCCTCCTTCACTGAGACGGAGACACACAGGCCACGCCTCCTCCGCTGAGACTGAGGCGCAGAGGCCATGCCTCCTTCACTAAGTCTAACAGGAGAGTTTCCGTGGCAGACGCAGAGGCCACGCCTCCTCCGCTGAGGCTGAGACGCACAGGCCACGCCTCCTCCGCTGAGGCTGAGACGCACAGGCCACGCCTCCATAAAGTCTCCTACACTTGGTGGAATCAGTTATTGACACAGCGGTGTTTAATAAGTGATGCAGTATTCAGAGGTTTTGCTCTCAGACTCTTGGAGCCGACTGAACCTTCCTCTTCACACTCGTGCATCATTTATGAGGAACTCATCACGAAACACGCCGAATGCATGCTGCAGTAATGTAGCACTTAGCACGGGCTATTTAAAAGCTTCTCTACTTTTGCCCCTATGGAAGAATGTGTGTGTGCGTGTGTGTGTGTGTGTGCGCGTGTTTCCATTTGAGGAACTTTTTTGGAAAAAGTTTTAGACGTGTTTCTACTGCAAAAGGAGGAAATTTGGATGCTTTTCCATTTCAGGATCCTTTTCAGGAACTCAGGAATGTTAGACGCCTTTCCTCCACATAAACTTTTTTAGGAACTTAAGGAATTTTAGATGCATTTCCATTGGAGGAACATTTTGAGGAACTTTGGAACTTTAGGCATGCTACTACAATAGAAAACTTTTGCTGGAACTTTAGATGCATTTCCATAACAAGTACATTTTTTTAGGTACTTTGGAACATGTTTCCACTTGTAGAACTGTTTCAGTGACTCAGGAACCTTTTTTATCAGTGAAATCAAGAACCTTAGTTACCAGGAACTCTTTCAGGAACTCAAACTTTTACACGTTTACATGTTGATTTTATTTTCTGGAACTTTCTTCCTTCTCCAGAGTGGGAAGTGGAAATATTGAAGCAGAGCTTGGCATACTAAACATCACTCTTGCCTAAACATTTGTTCAAGCTAGCATTAGCCTGCTACTAAATAAGCTACATAGCGTTACATTCAGAGGTTGTCATTGGAGTATGTGCATAAATAGCTAGCTAGCTAATAACTTCATGAAAATGGTATTAAATAAAGCTAGCAGGCTAAACTTTCACCACAGCGTTGTTGTTAGAGTAGAAACTCAATAACTTACTAGCATGGAAGTTAGCATGGTGTAGCAGGTTTATAAAATAAAGCTTTGATTAAAACAAGGTAAACCTACGAGGGCTACGTGACCGTCTGAAAAACGTTGCGTAAACGTTAGACAGTTAAAGTGAGTAAACAAACTCAAGGACACGCCCACGTTTCGATACAGTCAACGTTTGGCGTTCTTTCAGAGTGTTGCACAAACATTTCTCACAGCGAGGGATTGAATCGTGTGTGTGTGTGTGTGTGTGTGTTGGGTTAAAGCGCTCCTTTGGGAACTGCGAGCACTCGGCAATCGAGCATTTGATCTGAAACACTCTGAGCGCTCATACTCAAAAACGGTAGCAGTTTGGAATATAGCCAATGCAAAAAGCTCTAATCTCACACACACACACACACACACACATCCAAAAGTCTAAGTGCACTTCCAAGAGCTGTTTTTATTCCAACATTTGTGCTATTTTTGTCCAAGTTTATTTCTCCATCAGTCCTTGTGTTCACTAATATGATATGAATCCAAAAACACACAGAACACCGTTTAAGGGATAAACATTTTAAGACATGTTGCTTAAGCTAACTAATGTCTGATGATTTATCTATAAGTTTCGCAAACGCTGATTTTCTTCGTACTCGTGTGCGTATGTTGATCACCTGTAAAGTGCCTGACAGCTCATTTGCATATAGTGACGCCCACAACACGCCATAAAAGGTAAAGTGCACAGAGAGCTGGGAGCACGAAATGAGCGATCAACGTAAAGACTGAAAAACAGAAGTGGAAGATATTGTGACTCGCTTCTATGCCAATAAAAATATTTAATACTGTATAATATTAAAAATAATAAGCGAGTGCTAAATCCTCCGTCAGCTGAGGCGTTTGTTTACGGCTCTGTGCAGACAGACCGGCCCGTCCTCCGTTTATACGCCACCATTTCTTTTATCGTAACTGAATGATTAGTTTTTAATTTATGTCTTTAATTTATGGGTTTGTGTTGGCTTGCTTTATTTATTTTATATTCTTTAATTAATGCTGATAAAGTAAAATGCCTGGTTTTGACTAAATGCTCTGGATGGAGCTCTGAGTCCCTGAGCGCGTGAACTAGCATGAGGATGTGTTTCTGATCGAGACTCTAAAGCTCTTCTGTAAGTCGCTTTGGATAAGGGCGTCTGCTAAACGCTGGAAACGTCATGAACACAAACAGTTTAAACTCCACAGAATATTCCAGATAGAAGAGTGCAGTAATCCGTGCAGATTATATGATCTGAAGTCGATCAGGTCGAGGTTTACATTAGTGAGTCTTCTTATGTGTAAATTTACACACACTCAGGAGCACGAGTAGGATACAGACGTTTTTCCAAATTTACAGGATTTTCATGAAAACCAAATTTCTTGTGTAAACGCTTGTACGAACGATTTATGAATAAATCCGCTCGTATCCAGCTTGACAGATGAGGCCCAGTGTAAAAGCACGGTGACTCTGGAAAAGAGACAGGATTATCCGGAACGTCAGCAATTCCCTCAGATGTGTTGGTAAAATTGTAAAAGAAATATTCAGAACGTCTAAAATTACAGATATTACACTTAGCTTTACCAGGGAAGTTTGAGTTAGCGGTCGATGCTGTCTTGAATTGATTCATGAACGCGTAACATTTATTAAAATTGTTCAAATGGATTTCTTATAACTAAGAAGCGTAGCATTTGATCTTGTGGTGTCGCAGCACTAAACGTTCCCCTGGAACACAGAGATTAGTTCCTCACTGTCAGATTAGTTGACATTTTTAAAGAATATTAATGTGTGTGTGTGTGTGTGTGTGTGTGTGTGTGTGTGTGTGTGTGTGTGCGCGTGTGTGTGTGCGCACGGATGAGAGAGATACAGGAAGCTAAGCCTGATTTACAAATCCCACTGAATCTACGAGTGTGTGTGCGTGTGTGTGTCCTACATACTTAGTGCATAGAATTTTCTAGAAATTATAGCATATTATTCTTATCCAATTCTCTGTTTACCTAAAGAAGGCTTCATAACACAGTCATAAGCAGTGCATAAATATTTTATCTCATACATAAATATTATGTATTTAAGGTTTACATAAAACCATAAATCCTTCAGTATTGCTTTATAAAATATTTATGCAATGCTTATGAATGTGTTATGAAGGCCTTGTGTATACACCTTTCAAATAAGGTGTATCTATTTTGTACCAGAAGTCTCTCTCTCTTTAAAAAAAAAACTCATTACTGAATATTTTTTTTTCTGCTTCATGACTTTAATGTAGTAATATTATCTTCATATTTTTAATGCAGAATACTTTTCATTCCTTTAAATTAAATTTATTTTATGTTTAAACATAAACATAATCAATTTTTAAAAATCCAATTAGATTCAGTTGTTTCTGATGAATATTTTAAATGTTGACCAAAATATCTTCTTGTTTTTTTCTTTTTTCTTTTTTTAATTAGGGTTAGTAACAAAATTGGGGGGAAAAAAGCCTGTGCTTGGAAAAATAGTCAAAAGTTCAAAAATCTCATAAAATATTATGTATTTATTTTGTAATTAAATGCTTCACACATACACACAGATATATGTGCGTATATATAGCGCGCACACACACACACACACACACACAGGTTGCTTATCTCTCACTATGTCTCTACATGTTCTCTATTGTTCTGTCAGTAATGAACAGCTGGTGAGAAGACTTATCCTCTCTCTCGCACTCTCTCTCACACACACACACACACACACACACACACACACACACACCCCCTTAAATTTGTTCAGTTTGGTTGGCACCAGTGGCGGCTGGTGGTTATTAAAGTAGGGGAAGTACAACTTTCTATTATGGACTATAGGATGTATGTGTATATACACCGATCAGCAATAACATTAAATCCACCTGCCTAATATTGTGTAGTTCCTCCTTCTGCCTCCAAAAAAGCTCTGACTCATCGAGGCATGAACTCTACAAGACCTCTGAAGGTGTGCTGTGGTTTCTGGCACCAAGATGTTAGCAGCAGATCCTTTAAGTCCTGTAAGTAGCGAGGTGGAGCCTCCATGGATCGGACTTGTTTGTCCAGCACGTCCCACAGATGCTCGATCGGCTTGAGATCTGGGGAATTTGGAGGCCAAGTCAACACCTTGAACTCTTTGTCATGTTCCTCAAACCGTTCCTGAAGAATTTTTTGCAGTGTGGCAGGTCGCATCATCCTGCTGCCATTAGGGAATACCGTTGCCATTTTACGAATCTGAGTGATTCCGATGTCAGTCATGTTCATTCCCGATCCGATTGGCAGGTGGTTGAGGTTCCGCCCCTTTGAGAGGGCTACCAATCATCATAAAGATGATGAGAGACGTCCAGGCGGGACAAATGAAGAGCGCGCTGTCCAATAAACGTTGAGATGTTTTTTCTTCATTATTTCTGTGTAAAACACAGCCACCCCACCCTCCCATTCGCTCCCTGTGAAGCCGTGCCTCCACGCGAGGCTCAAAATGACGTGATAAAGCCTGTTGTCCAATGAGCCTTAATCTTTTGTCCCATTAAACCAGCGAACACCTAACACACACTAGCTGACACGCAAGCTTCAATCGGTGTCTGTTAGCACTGTGACGGCGCTTCAGAGAAGATTTTCACGCAGGCTGCGCCGTTCACCAGAAAGAGTCAGAGTTTAAGGAACAAACAGCACGAAGTTACAGTGAGATATCTGATCATTTGATTCGCTAAAATATTGAATTCCACTAAGATTGATGAATAATATAGACACTTTGGTAAACATTTCATTGCTGCATTTTAATGAAATTTTAGAGGAAGCCAGGCTTCACGTGTCGTCTTAAAGCACAATAACCTATTCTAGACGTACACACGTTTACACACACACACACACATTCCACACATTCAATAAAGGCTCTTTTGACAGACGTGTGAGCCATGAGAGGGGTGGGTGTGTGTGTGTGTGAGAGAGAGAGAGAGAGAGAGAGAGATGTCTATATGAGCAGCTGCAGCAGTCAGAAGGTTAATGAATCACTGTGTAAAACCGATCCAATTAGTCTGTGAGTCTTTCAGCATGAACCTTACAACAAACACACACACACACACACACACACACACACACACACACACACGCATGCAGAGTTAAAATCAGACCAGACGACAGACACACGTGTGATAATGATGTGGACACAGCTGAAGACTCAGACATGTAGATAAACACAGACTCCAACACACACACACACACACACACACCAACTGTAGTGCAGTGCTCCGATTGCTGACCTAGTTCAGGAGGCAGCGTGTTGCTTTGTGTTACATACTCAGCCGATTCACAGTACACACACACACACACACACACACACACTACAGTAGAAATCATTTTTGGCTAATGCTTGTACTCAGACTTGTTCACAGAGTCATTTAGACCTGTTTACTGATTCATGATTCGTTCACTGATTTGTTCAGACTCCTTCACTGATTCACTCACTAATGTTTACGCTTTTCATTTAGAGGTTCGCAGAAATATTCACTAATTTATGAACTGATTGTTTACTTGTTTGTTAGGACTCATTCACTGATTTGTTTACCTAATTGCTCACAGATGTTCTTCTCAATTCGTTAACCTGTTGTTCGAGATGTTCAGACTTATTCAGTAAGCGATTCATTAACTGACCGTTCATATGATTCATGATACATTTACCTTCATTAACCAGTTTGTTCACTGAATTGGTTCACTGAACTTATTGGTCAAAACTTTAAACTAAAGCCTAAACAAATAGATTATTCACTCACTGATTTGCTCACTGATTGACTCAGTCACTCACAGATTCACTCAGATTCACTGATTCATTCACTGGTTTGCTCACTGATTCCTGAACCAGTGGTTTGCTGATTCATTTAGACTCATGAAATTTCCTTCTCTGAAAATGTTAAGTTATTTTGACAAAATGTGTTTGTGTAAACTCTGAAGTCGCTCTTTGTGTAAAATTAACTTGCCACTCACCCATGCTAACTCGCTAGTTAGCCGTAGTAGTAAAAAAAAACTGAAGGAAGTCGCAAACGTGTTGCCTGCATTCGAATGTCCTTTTGGGTTACAGCGCTGAAACAGAAACCTTATGTAGCTACTGAGGCAGATGACACACACACACACACACACACACACACACAGAGTTAATCTCTTCTGTTATTTTAGCTTAACCTTGATAAATAAATCAAAACATGGTCTTCAATAATTAACAAGGCTTTTACCACACACACACACACACACACACACACAAACACAAACACAAACACAAAAAAAAATAGGAGATCTCTAAAAACCCACATCATCGCTATGGGAGTAAACAAACTCTTGTGCGCACACACACACACACAAGCACTTCTCCTTAGGAAGTGGCGGAATTGTGTGTGTGTGTGTGTGTGTGTGTGTGTGTGTGTGTGTGTGTGAGAGTGATATCCACTGTAAACTCCTCCCGCTCAGCAATCGAACATTTTATGAGATGCTCTGAGGGCTCGTACTCCCAAAAGCAGTTTGGAATACAGCCAGCAGATATCCATTTTCAGTCTCTCTCTCTCTCTCTCTCTCTCTCTCTCTCTCTCTCACACACACACCCCTAAAAACTAGAAGTACATACACACACAGCCACAAGTGCACACACAGGCTTCCAATAAATTATCACATAGTAAATACTTTCTGGATGCGGCTGCGTCCCAAACCACATGCAACTGTACTATAGAGTGTATCAAAATAGTTAACTGTCAGCATATTATTTTGACAGGCCATTTATAGTGCACTAGTGTGTGGTTTGGGACGGAGCCACAGGCATGGAAGCCGACTAGCTAACCCTGCTTGCTACAGAGTGTGCACTGTAGGTATAGTACTATTTTCACACACTTTTTATGTTGTGATGTAGCAAGTGACCATTTCAGTCACAGTGATGGTGTGGCCTCTGTACCGCCTGTCGGTCTCACAGAAGGGGCGTGGCCTCTGTATCGCCCGTCAGTCTCACGGTAGGGGGCGTGGCCTCTGTATCGCCTGTTGGTCTCATGGAAGGGGGCGTGGCCTCTGTATCGCCCGTCGGTCTCATGGAAGGGGGCGTGGCCTCTGTATCGCCCGTCGGTCTCATGGAAGGGGGCGTGGCCTCTGTATCGCCCGTCGGTCTCACGGAAGGGGGCGTGGCCTCTGTATCGCCCGTCGGTCTCACGGAAGGGGGCGTGGCCTCTGTATCGCCCGTCGGTCTCACGGAAGGGGGCGTGGCCTCTGTATCGCCCGTCGGTCTCATGGAAGGGGGCGTGGCCTCTGTATCGCCCGTCGGTCTCAGGGAAGACACACGTGGGGAATAGTATGTGGTTTTGGACGACTGTTAGTGTGTGTGTGTGTGTGATATGAAAATTTCTGATTTAAGTGCTGAGTAAGACTGAAATGCAAATAGTTGCTCCCTGTCTCTCACTCACTCATATACACACACACACACACACACGCACGCTCCCCTCCTCCACAGTGCCCTTGTGCCTCTGAGACCCATTACCGCCAATTAGGCCTCCAGCTTCAGCTAAAACATAATGGCTACACACACACACACACACACACACACACACACACACACACACTCACCCCTCTTTGCTCCAGCTCATTACCGCCATACTGTATAAATTACCAAAAGCCACAATAGGTTAATTAAAAATGATTTCCCAAAGGAAGCAATATACACCTACGCACACGCGCGCACACACACACACACACACACACACACACACACACAGCATATTAGTTGCAGTATAAGGATATTAATGCATTTAGCCTGTGACATCATCGAGCTCCTTCGGCTTCTAGTTATGTTCCTGTAATGATTGTGTTTTTCTCAGATCAGTTAAAAACAAGGCTACAAAGCCACATACACTCACACTCACTTCCTTTATCTCTCTCTCTCTCTCTCTCACACACACACACACACACACACACACACACACACAATGCAAACTTAAGACACTAAATGTATCTCGGCTGAGTGGTTACGTTAAAGGTCAGAGGTTAATTTCAGAAAAGGTTCCAGGTAGAACCCATTTAGAAAGCAAGAACCCACGCCCACACCTCTGAGGAACGCACCTATGATGTAGTAGTCGTGCAGGTTCTTGAACTCGTGGCCCCACAGGTTGGGGGAGAACTCCTGGAACTTGATGGTGAAGCGCGTGTCGGCGTTGGGTTTGTCGCAGGTGAGCAGCAGGTTGGAGTCGTCGCTCAGCTCGCACCTGTCCGCCTGCTCGCGCTTTGAAACCAGGTACAGCTTATAGAACTCGTACTGTGGCAGGGAAGGGGACGCGGGACACACCAGGTCCAAACGGTCCCCCATCTGAGGGTACAGCACGTAACCTCGCTCGTCCCCAAACCTGCACACAGAGAGAGAGAGAGAGAGAGAGAGAGAAAGAGAGAGAAGGAAAGAAAATTGAGTCTCTCAGTAAAAGGGGTGTGGCCTCTGTTTAAGCCTCAGTGAAGTGGATGTGGCCTGTATCAGTCCTTGTGAAGGGGTGTGGCCTCTGTCCCAGTCTCGGAAAGGGGTGTGGCCTCTGTCGATCAGTCTCGGAAAGGGGTGTGGCCTCTAGCAGTCTCAGAAAGGGGTGAGGCCTCTGCCTATCAGTGTTGGAAAGGGGTGTGGCCTCTCTTTGTCCATCAGTCTCAGTGAAGGAGGTGACTTCATTTGCCATTTCTCAGAATTTTAGAAAGGAGATTACATCTAGAAATGCAATGCCTTCTGGGTAATGTATTCGAATGGAACAGCCCTTGAGAATTAAACATTAAACAGTTTTGCAACAAACCCAAACACAGGACAAAAAAAGAGAGAGAGAGATTTATAGACGGAGATACAGAATTCCAAATATAAGAGGTCACGACCCTGAATGCTCTGATTAACCCCAAGGGGATAGATAATATGACCTTTGACCTGTGGAGTCATCAGGAGCGTGTCAGAGTTCAGCTAAATAGAACAAGGCCACGGAAGGATCTAAACGTCCACAAACGAATGAAAAAGGGACTGACTGAGGAAAGACTGAGGAAGATGGAGTAACCATGGAAACCTTGATTGACAGGCTGATATTTGTGTGTGGGTTTAATGCCACGTCTGCCCTTTTATTCCCAGCGTAATTTTTCTCTTCTACCCACGCGCAAACACCACGTGCCCTTTGGTGCTCATGAATGTGTGTGTGTGTGTGTGTGTGTCTGAGAGCGGGTGTGAGGGTGTGTCGCTGTGTGTACCATTGTAAGTGTGTGTGTGATGGTTTTCAATCATCAAAGTAAGTTTAGTAATGTTTAGTACTGATGAGCGACGGTGATGGGGATATTACCCATCATTAATTCCTTATTACATCATCAGTCTCGTTAAGCTCGTTAAGGTGTAAGATGGAGTGCAAAAATGCAGTGGAAAAATGTCCTAGATAAACAAAAAGAAAGCCAGCAATCAGCCAGTGGCTTATGTCCATTCTGCCAGAAGAATTAGTGAAAAAACACAAATAAAATTTTCAAGCTAAATAATAATGCTAGCTAGCAAAAGTTACCAGAGGTGTTTTCGATAACTAGCTAACTTGAGATTGAGCATCTGTATAAAAAATCAGAACAAACTTTCAGATATTTGTCCAGTGTTTGTATCATGTTTTTTTCCAACCAATTCAGATCTCTAGTGCATCGTTAAATTACAAATCGTTTCATCCACCGTCGCTACGCTGTAATAACGAGTTATGGCTCTGACGATGCGTCCTCTGTATTAGCGCAGGCCAGGGGTTTTAAAATAAATGTTACAGTCGTACTGCTGTAATAAAATCCACTGAGGCTGAACTTCACTAAGCTGTGACAGGACAGTACAGTTAACATGCTACTCTACCTCTTTACCTCCGATAAAAATGCTGGTGTGGCATTTAACAGAGTGACATTTCCTGCTCAGAGAGAGAGAGAGAGAGAGAGAGAGAGAGAGAGAGAGAGAGGCGTTCTGAAGTCGAGGGTTTACCTCTGTAATAAACCTCATCTCTGTGTGCCAAGTGTTAATGACCAGAGAACATGATATTTCATTCAGTCAAGCCAAGAAGACATCCAATTAACCAGAGAGAGAGAAAGAGAGAGAGAAAGAGAGAGAGAAAGAGAGAGAGAGAGAGAGACAAAGAGCCACACACACAAAAAAGAGACAGAGAAAATCCACATGAAAATAGTCACAAAAAGAGGAGACACACAGAGAGACACAAGGAGAGAGAGACACACACACACACAGAGACACAAGGAGAGAGAGAGACACACACACAGAGACACAAGGAGAGAGAGACACACACACACACAGAGACACAAGGAGAGAGAGAGACACACACACACACACACAGAGACACAAGGAGAGAGAGAGACACACACACAGAGACACAAGGAGAGAGAGAGACACACACAGAGACACAAGGAGAGAGAGAGACACACACAGAGACACAAGGAGAGAGACAAACATGCACAAAAAGAGACATAAAGGGAGACAGACACACAAACAGAGACACACATAAAGAGACACAGACAAAAATACAGAGACACAAAAAGAGAGACATACATATAGAGACACACAAACAGACAGAGAGAAACAAAGATTGATGCACAAAGAGAAAGAGAGACAAAAAAACATAGAGACACAAAGAGGCAGAGACAGAGATGGAGAGAGAGACGGCATTTTACTCTGCAGGTTTTGCTTCAGCATTTTCTGTTTGATTTCAGGATGTTTTTTGAAACACTTGAAATCAACATGCATCACGATGTGGTGTTTATCACGATGTGGTGTTTATCACGATGTGGTGTTTATTACGATGGCACTACAGCGCACACGCTGGATATTTAAAATCAAATCTGAGTATTTTTGCATCAAGCGGTCGTAGTCGTGGTTTCTAGTTGTGGTCTGGTGTAAAGTGGGTTTAAGAGGAGCTTCAGACTGAAGGACAGCTAATGACGAGGTTGAGAACCTAAGTTCTGACCACGTATGGTGTGTGTGTGTGTGTGTGTGTGTGAGTGAGATTATGGTAAGTGGTCACCGAGTGCTGTTTAATGTGTTTATCGATGCTGTGTAATTGCCTCAGTGTCGCAGATAATCAGCACATTCCTGAGCGATGACTAAACCCCTCACTGAAACACACTTATCTCTCTCTCTCTCACACTCACACACACACACACTTAGCAGTTCCACACAAGTCGTCTGCTGGTTATAAAGGTGGGTTTGATAGGAAATATGGAGTTGTTTTACAATTTAAAGTCTCGTCTTCTATAAAAAAATATATATATATATAAAACCACCAGCCCAGGTTATGGTGGTTATCTTTCACGGTTCTCACATGTTACTTATAGAGGAGCAGTGCTGATAAAGTAAAATATTTCTTAACTGCTAAACACTGAGATTGTATATATTTAAATATCCAGTGAGTGGCAGTTCTACAGGCAGAAATGTCATGATGTTGAGAGCGGTCAGAGGAGAAACTGGTTCGAGCGAATAGGAAGGCTACAGTAACTCAAATAGCCACTCTTTACAGCTGTGGTGAGCAGAAAAGCATCAACAGGTCAGATAAAACCGTGGGAAGGTAAATCTGGAGTCTGCTGTAACACAGAGAAAGGCTTTATAAACTCAGAGCTGCTCTGACTCCTGCTGCTGGAATCATACACGCAGACACACACACACACACACACACACACACACGACGGTGATGATGATGAAGGTGACGACACAAAAACACTCCATAAGAAAGGTAAAAGATAACGCTAAAAATAAACGTCTCTTTGTCTGGAGGACAGCGACGTAAAAAGAACTTCCAATCCCCTCCGCTGATCTCTCTCTCCCTCTCTTTCTCTCTCACTCACACACACACACACACACACACGTACAGCATCACTGGGGGATTTGGCTGATTCTCATTCTCTTTAACGTTTGTGAATAAAATGTCAGACAGTCTGAGCGGTACGTGAGTGTGTGTGGGGAGATAGACGGAGAGAGAGAGATGGAGAGAGAGAGACAGACAGATGAAGTACAGATTGAGAAGAGAGACAGACAGACGCGATGAGACGATTTGGAAAGAGGAAACGAGACGACAGCAGTTAAAGATGAGACGGAAATGATTTGAGGAAAAAACTGAATGCGTCTGTTTTTCATCATTTCGTTATTTACAGTGTTATTATCCATAGTTCTGTATTTCCTGTTTAGAGTGGGAACGAGACAGGGAGAGACACACACACACACACACACACACACACACATGCCTTTGGCGTGTGCCGACATTGTCCTACTGCCAAATGCCATTTAATGATGGTTTATACTGATAAAATTCATATGATTTAAAATTTGAGCATCTATTAAACATCCAGTTAAGTTTGAGTCCTAGTGGGTGTGGTCTAATATTCTAATGAGCATGCTGGATTGACGCCCCCCTGGCTGAGACTCCGCCCACCTCAAGCAACTAAACACAGAATCAGGATTCGACCTCCATGTAGCAACCACGCAGTTAGAGATTCACAGGAGATTCGTTCACTAGGTTAGCTTTCTCTCGCTAGTTTACCTGAGCAGTACATATAACCGTTTATCAGCACATGCCTGCAGTGCAGATTTCCAAATACTCGTGTCAGCCATGTTTCTTTTTTCTGTGTACAAATAACTCTGAGTGGTTTGAGTAATATTACCCATAATGCCTCTGTGCATTCATCAGCCTCAAGGAGAGAAAAGGGAAAAGAGGAGGTAATGAAATGAGGCGAGAACAAAGTGAGAGTGTTAAAAGATGACAAAATGAACAGATGACAGGAGGAATGAGGTGTGTGTGTGTGTGTGTGTCTGTGTGTGTAATCCCCGGACAGGTTTGCTGATGATTGATCGCTCCATATGAAAGGATAATAGAGAGTTGGAGGATGGAGGATTACACACACACACACACACACACACACACACACACACACACACACACACACCCCTCTAAGCTGGGGTCAAGTAGTACAATCCATTTTACAAAGCTATCAGAACCTCTGTGTAACAAGGACACGCACTCGGTCAGGGCCAAAAGTCTGTGTGCGCAACCGAGACCTGATTTATTTTCAGGAAAAGAGTTGTTTGCAAATGATTGTGATTTGAAAGGAGTCACTAAGGTGAATGAATCAGTATCAGTCCCTGTCATGCATGGAGTCATTCTGTTTTAGTTGCTTTGTTTCAGACAGGCTTCGCAATCAAAGACTTTACATCGATAAACAAATAATATAAACATTAAAAAAAAACAATCTGAATTGCGTGAGTCGTATTTGCAATTGAGTGTGCACTGAACCTTGTGCCTTCTTGAGTCAGTGGATCATTTTGGTCAAGACCGAGATTCGCGTCTCTGATTCAGTTTTTGAATCAGGGAATCATTTTGGTCATGACTGAGATTGACTCCTCTCTTGATCAGTGAAACAGTGTTTGAAATCAGTCAACATTTTGGATAAAATTGAGATTCTTGACTGGATCAGTGTTTGAATTGGAGAATCTTTTGCATCATGACTAAGATTCACTCCTGGCTCATTCATGCAAACAGCGTTTGAATCAGTCAGGTATTTTGGTCATGACCGAAATTCGCTCCATTCTCATTTATCGGTTCGGTGTTTAAATCAGCGAATCTTTTTGTCACGACCAGGATTTGCCCCTCTCTCTCATTGCGCAAATCAGTGTTTGAATTAGGGAATCATTTTGGTCATGACTGAGATTGACTCCTCTCTTGATCACTGAATCAGTATTTGAATCGGTGAATCTTTTGGTCATGGTGGAGATTCAATCCTCGCATTCAGAGGGTCAACGCTTGAATCACAGAATCATTTTGGTCATGGTCTTTTGGCCAAGTTTCACTCCTGTGCTAGTGAATCAGTGATTCAGTTGTGTCTGATTTCAGTGAGTCTCCTTCGAGCTGATTCAGTCTAGCATGCAGTATGAGTGTATGTTCGACTGGGAGTGAAAAATAATCCTTCTAAAAAGAGAAATGACACAAAAATGCAACAAATATTAGCATTTTATACAACTCGAGCTGTTTGTTGTCTGAGTTAAACAGTGGCATAATCAGACTGCGCACTTGCAAACCGTGCAACTGATCAAATCAGTGAAGTAATTTGAATGAATCATTTGAATGATTGGACTCAGATGACTCGAGTCATCTCGAAGTGACACCAAACTGTGTACTGAGGAAAAATAATGATTAGACTATAAGATTTCATGCTACGACCGACATGCTGAATCAATATCGTATCGCAGCAGTTCCTCACACTCGGCTCCCAAACGCGTGTCCATCAGCTTCCGATGAACTGATTCACCTTTACTGAATCGAGCGATTTCATTATTAATGTGCAACCGAGCCTGAAGTTGTACAACAAATTCCCCCTGCTGGAGTTCTCTCTCTCTCTCTCTCTCTCTCCCCCTCTCTCTCTCTGTCTCTCTCTCTCTCTCTCTCTCTCTCTCACTCACATTCACATAGCACTACTCTGATAGATCACGCCGCAGGACTCGCAGTACGTTTCCACCCACACGTTTAACAAAATCTGAAACTGAATTTCTAAAAAGTGAACCAAATTAAAATGCAAATTGTAGCAGCAGTATTACAGTATGCTACCATAAGTGATGCACAATTTAGTACAGTAGTATGTTGTTTATGTGTATGTTAAGTTGCCCATAGTAACTGATTTTGCTTATTAATTAGTACCGTAGTCGTACAGTATTAGATTATCAGTGCAAGCTAACTGTTCGAGCTGCATACACTCACCAGACGCACCAACGCGCTCTGCTGTTTCCTTCCGAGCTTTATTTTTCTTCGTAATTGTCTCTGTACACATTTAACGAGAGGTCGTATATGACGGGATAAGATGAAACCTCACTTGTAAGTTTGTCATCCGTTTTGTCATCAGTCAACAGGAAGTGGGAAGTAATTGCAGGTAGGAAGTAAAGTTGCGAGTGGGGAACCGAAGAAACGACGGACCTCTCACACCACAGGAGTCCAAGGAATTGAGGTCCGAGGAATCTTTCGATCCAAGCGTTTAGATTTGTTGCTTTACCGTGTCATACTTACTGTGATGAAATGTCCGGTAAACATGGACTTTTCTTGTTTTGCTGAATCTGTTTTGTTTTTTTTGTTTTTTTCCTTAAATATGTAATTACATCACGGATGTAATTTTCTCCGAGCCGTGTCAGAACGGACATCCCATTTTTTTCACATCTACTTCGACACGTGGTCCTGTCTGATCCGTTTCCGTACAACTGTAATGAAAATAAGGAGTTTGTCATTCATGTGGTCTGTGTGTTGCACATCACTGTCAACATCCCAACATCAGTTCTACTTCTTTCCTCATTAAAAGGAAAAATCCAGACCTTCTCAAGACTTTTCCAGACTTATGTTCCATTTTCTTGCTTAAATTTTTAAAGGTCAATAAAGGTGTCATGACATAGGAAGAGGATGTGATGTGATATGCATTAAGGACACTGCTGGCACAGAGAACAAGGGCGAGTCTAAAGAGTCCGATCCTTAATGTCTCTACATCCTTGCTTTTTCAGGTCTGGAAAAGGCCGCCTTTCCAAACCCCAGACCTTCCTGATCTGCGTAAGATCATCCCTTCACGTTTCCCAGCACAATCACTGCCAGTAATATCTGCAAAAACAGCTAAAGCTCTGCCTTTTTTTTTTCTCTGTGCAGCCGAGCTCTAGGGCAAATCAAATCTCTGTGATGAAGGCTCATGCTGCGACTTCGGTCATTTTTTTTTTTTTTTGCCGCTGCAGTGATGGATCACCTTGCAAATATGGTACTTTTTGTTTGCTTCTCTGGTTTGAAAAATGTGTACAGGTCGTTTCAGCACAGCGCTCAGCTAACACGGATGACAGACAGAGGGGAAAAAAAACCCCTGATTCGGTCATGCTTGTGAATCGATTCAAATCACGTGTTGAAAAGGAATCATTTCCCTTCCTTACAACGTGGAGGAAGTGTCTGTATTCCACTTCTCCTACCACACTTGCCCTTTACCTCTAAAACATCTCAGCATTTACGACTGCACATGGTGCCTCAGAATTAGCATGCAAAGCGGAGTTGTTAGCTCTGTGTGTGTGTGTGTGTGTGTGTGTGTGTCTGATGGGACGTGAGTAAACACGTTGACCTTTTCAGGAACCCAAGGAACATCTTGCTGAGTTTGTGCTCGAGCTTCTTCATCTCGGTCCATCCCTCCGTCCTCGCTCTTCGCATTCCAATGTTGTATTTAAAAACATTCTCATGACTCGTGAGCACAAACACGAAAGTTATTCAGACATGACGCGACTCTACTCGCGTCCAGTAGACGCTTACGTGAAGACTGCTTGGTGGTCCTCATCAGTCCTGCCCTGTAGACACTCCAGATTTGGTGGAACTCACCGTCTTTCCTAGGAGTCACAGAATTCCTTGGAAATCTGAACCTCACGCTAGCGGCTAATGGCGTCTGATCTGGTAAAAATGAAAGGCACGCTGTGGGGAACGTTAGGGTGTGATAGGAGAAGTTTACCAAAGACCATGGACAAAAGGACAGCTGTTCACACCGCCACTGAGTTCTGGATTCTGATTGGTCAGGAGGATGTTGATTAATTGTCTAGAACAGCAGCTCTGACAGTAGTGCAGCTGCAAACCACAGGTTTATATTAATCCACTCGTTCTAATGCGTTATCGTTTCTATAGTAACAGCTCATTCACAGGGACGTGTACAGCAGACGCTCCACTAATCAATGGATACAAAAATGATTGACAGGGTGAAGTTTTCTGTAAGGGTAACATTTAAGGAAGGAGTCTCCAGTGTCAGCGCTTTGTAACAGTCAGAGGTAAAGATGTAACTTTACGTTTTCCGACGTCTTCAGCACAGATTTACGCTTCTTTGCGGTTTCTCAGTAACATGATGCGTCAAGCTGCTTTTCTTTTCTTTTCTTTTTTTTAAATTAACTTCAAGGAAGTAACTTCTTTCATAGACATTCCACAACATTTAAACATAACAATAAATGGATAAAAGTTTAACATCATTCATTAATGAATTAAAAATTGTAAGCAAATTGCTGTGGTATAAGAAGAATAAAACACTCAGGGACGTTCTCTTATAGGAAAATAATCAACTTCGGGGTGGTAACGGCCCTACGCTTCGAATGTTACGTGAAGTTACGCTTGAAGTTCGTTATCCTTCAAAGCGTGAATTTAATGACGTTCTTTATAACCCGATACGTGAGATCTTTAAAGTGATGAGTTCATGAGATCTGGTTAAAACCATATCTGAGACGTTGACATTTATTTTAAGATTACGCCATCGTGATTTGTTTAAGAAAGTTAACCAAGTTTTCACTTTCTCTGGTTTAGTGTCTGTGCCACTATGTAACATTATAATTAACCTCATTAATATTCAAATACAAGCTCATTAATATGCGTACGTGGTTTTAAAAGGAAAAACAGACAACGCTGGTGTATCATTTGCATATAATATTTTGGAATATTTATATGGTGGTGTTTATTTACCGGCATTGAAATGTGTCTCAATCTTTAGCGTTGGATGTGATGATTGATGGATAATATCGGAATGCGTTAATATGGGCACAAGGTGACGCTAATTAAGCTAGCATTCGATCTGAACTCGTGTCGTATCTGAAGCTCCGCAGTGAAATGTATTTCAAGTGCAAATAAGATCTGGACTGTGGAAAGGCAGAAATGGGAAGCATGTTGTTTAGATTCCTATCTCCTGGTGATCACGGTGATGATGAGGTGATCACGTACCTACTGTTCAAGGAGTTCCAGTAGATGGGCTCCAGGTTGGCTGCCGTGACCGTTAAGCTCTCCATGAGGAATATAACTAAAAACGTCAGTCCATGAGGACATTCGGAGAGTTTCTGAGCTCCTCTCTCCATCCTGCAAAAGAAACCTGAGGAGGAGCGCATACGAAAATCTGCAATCGGAGAAGATCAGAGCAAGTTCATGAGCTCCTTCAATGTGTAGAGTTCATTATCCTTCAAAGCATGAAGCTCATGAGATCCTTCAAAGTGTGAATTTAATCACATCCTTTAGAGCCTGTTCACAAGAACCTTCAGAAATATGAAGTTCATTAAGTTCATGAGATTATTCGGAAAAACGTGACGCTAACGCGATCCCTCAAAGCGTCAGATCTGAGATCTTTTAACACCAACAAGTTTATGAGGTCCTTCAATAAACATGAAGTTCATTAACTCCTATAAGGTGTGATGTGTATTAGAACCACCAAAGTGTGAAGACCACGCCTGAGAAGCTTGAAGCAAAATCGACTCTAATGACGCATCTGTAGATCTTCAAGGATTGTTTGTTCTTCACAATGAGTTCTTCACCAGAGGAACTTGGTGATTCTTCTGTTTTCTGGCATCAAAACGAAGAAAATGTAAGAAAACGCTCCAGAAAGTTCTCCATCTTTGAGTTAGCTAGTTATATTAGTTGTAAGTTAGATTAAATCCATATTATTCCCATATCTGAAGATGGTTTCCCAAAATGTTTTAGAAGAAGCAGGAGAAGTTTCAGCTCTTTTTTTTTTTTTTTTTTTTTTTGGGTATTTCCCTAAATCGACAAGATCAAGGCCAAGTGTAATATTTTGGTGGAGATCTGATGATCCTCCAGACTGAGAGGAAAAGTTCTCCTCCACTTTTCCTCCTCAGATGAAGGTTAATGCTTCTGTCCCAAACCGCTTCTCTCTCCACAGCCAGTTCTCCTGAAATAAAAGAGAAAATGTCCGGCAGGTGTTAGGACACACAGAGGGACTGGAAAAGGAGCACAGCTCGCCTCAAATAAAACACCTCAAATAAAAATTCCCTAAAAGCTTCTTCCATAAAAGTGGGAATAAAAAAACAAAATGGGGGAAATGTAGAGCTCGAGGCAGGAGCTCGCGCGGCTCCGTGCGTTCCCGCTCAGCGCTCGCGCACTACTGACGACGATGGGGGACTCGCGCGCGAAATGAATCACTTCTGCTTTCTGAACGACTCCTTTTAGAAAAGAGTCGATTCCTGAAGAAAGTTCTAATCCGAATCCATGATTTTAATAAACACGTGGGTGTGTGCGCGCGTGTGTGTGTGTGTGTGTGTGTCGGAAACTATTTATTTATTGATTGATTGATTGATTATTGATTTATTGACTGATTTAGAGCCGATTCTTTAAAAAGAAGCGTTTATAAATCTAAGGGTATCGATTCGATTCGTTACGGCGTTGCTAGGATACCGACCGTTGACACGCAAACACCGCCATCTTGTGGTGATAATAAACATAATAGCTTTTTTTTTTATTTTTTATTTATTATTTATTTTTTGATGGTAGAAAATTCCTCAAATTTCGCAGAGATGATGCAGAACATTGTATTGTATAAAATACGTTATATTTGCGTAGTAATTAAGATGTAAATTTTGAATCTTGGTAATCTACTGGTAATGCTACTATCCTAACTAGCCACTAGCTAAGCGTTTCTGAGGTAATTCAGTACTAAAGCTATCTGTTAAGACAGTTTTTTTAACTCATAACCATAAAATGTAACATTTATCATTATTATTATTATTATTATTATTATTATTATTATTATTATTATGTGCTAGTGGCTGTGAACTGATAGCCTTCACATTTCTGGACTAAATGGACTCATGAATCAAATCACATGATTCACTTAAAGGATTCGTTCAAAAGAATCGAATCAGTTCATGAGCATTAGCTGAGCTGAATCATCTCTCTCTCTCACTCTCTCTCTCTCTCTCTCACACACACACACTTGATTAATGACGTCTTATTGTTTAAGTGTGTGTTCCTATCGCTATCCTCGTTTTATTTGTGAATTTTTCTTTAAGCTAAGCTGATTTTGCTTAAATCTTTATATATTTATATATATTTTGGTTTAGTGATGGCACCCACTCTACAGGATCCCATATTTTTTATTTTAAAATTTATGTATTTATTTTTATTTCTCTCAGAAAACTTTAATTATTTTTTAAAACGTGAAAATGTAGTTTGTGGCGCCCTCTTGTGGACGATCAGTAAAATTACACCCACTTTACAAGCATCTGCTAATAATATTTAACTCCTAATTAAATCCCACTAAATTATTTAGCAAAATATAAAGTTTTGTTTCATACTGTATGCGGTTTAATGCTGAAATCCTAAAAAAGAATGCAAGTTCGTTTAAAATAGAGATCTTACCAGGGGAATTCTCTGAAAGCTTTCCAGCAAATATTTTGTAAAGCTGGTTTTATTGTGATCATTGAAGTATCTATTTATCATATAAATATATATAATGTTTTCTCTAAAGATCTTTGAATTCCAGCTTTTGTTGAACATGTATAAATATTATGCCGTGGCGTAACATCCCTAAAAGTGGATAAAAACTTACTGATAGGAAAAATCTGCTAAGCTAGCTGTCTTTATAAAGTAAAGTAAAAATATTTCTAAAACGTTACCTACAACATAAAGGAGCAGTTCAGCAAAACAAATAAAATAAATAAAATGTACACAATGTCTCTTTTAGACTTTAATGTCTGTAAACATGCAACCAAAAATAATCCAAGCAGGAAATGGCTTCAACCTTTAAAAACTTTATTTTCTGTTTAACATAGTTTTTTGTTCTCAAAGCAAAAACTCCACTAGCCCCGCCCTCCGTGTCCACAGTGTCGATGTGTCCGCTCGTCTGCCGTAGCTGGTGGAGCGAGGGATGGAGCATGGGCGGGGCTAACGTCCTTTTCTGCTAAAACGACTCGCAAACTTTGATAATACCTTAAAACTGTCGTAGCATGGAAACGGTATTTACAGAGCCGAGTGGAAATGTCCCACAGCTGAGGGCGTGTCTGCGTCCGGATTGTTGATGCACACTCGCGTGAGCTAGCAAGTCGAGATAAAATCGTCCACTGTACAGTTTAAGGCATGGCAACGAAAACAAGAGGAAAACTGTTCGGAAAAATAAAGAAAATTTACATTATATACACAAAAAGGGCGGAGCTTAAGGTGATCCGATCATCTCGTAAGAGATCATATTTAACATCATTTGTCAGCTTGACTAGCTAGCTACGTGAAGGTAGCACTCGGAGAATGTTAGTATCGCGTGAAATTAAAAATAATCACCATGTTTTCAAGCAAGCTAGCTAATGTTGAGTTAACTGCATTTCCTCATTAAAAAACAGGCACCAATTTCGTTAGCAAGCTAAAATATTGTGATGTCATCATCATCATGATCGAGTTTAACTTAAGCTCCGCCCTTATAGATCACATGACCAAGAGGAGGAAATTTAAAGGAAAAAAAGAAAAGTATAAGTGGGGAGGAAGGAGGAAAATAGTTGGCATGTGCCGATACACCATTTTTCTATGTATGATTACGATATTATTTTGAATTTTGCCAAAAATTATATCCTGTAGCTGTTCTGATCGCCGTACACCGACCTCGGCTTCCTCTTCGTACAGCAGCGCTGCTAGCGCGCAGTCACGTTAGTTTACTAGCGTCTCGGCTTTGCTAAATGGAACAGCGCTAATGTCTTGCGTATACTGAGTATCGTGATATATTGACTAACCGATTATCGGCACACGCCTTAAAAATAGAGAAAGTAAAGCGTGTGAGAAGGCGAGAGGATTCAGTTCAGTGTGTCGGAAGCCTCAGACGGATCGTGACGTCTTCCTTCGGGTAGAAACCAGACTCCGATCACAGGGACACTGTCGAAACAAAGAGAAGCCGGATCAGGACACAGTCACACGGTGCACACGCTAACGGATCATACACTCTGGGTCATGCAGTTACAGGAAAATAATCAAGTAGAGTTTCTGTTACATCAGAGTTGATTATCTCCCTCTAACAACATGATCAAGAGTTTTATTCCTCTTATAACACAGCAATTTATAAAAGATTGCAATTTTTATTTAGTAAAGAACAACACTTCGGACTTTTATCCATTTACAGTCACATTTAACGTTCACAAAACAAGTGAGTTCCTGTTGTCACTTGCGTTATAGCAGCTATAAACAGTCGTTCCCTCACCAGCCTCTGTTTTTTTCCCTCTCAAAATTAACAAGATGACAAATAAAGCGCAGCTCGTCACGTTAACGAGAAACCGCAAAGCAGCGTAAACTCCTCTGTCCTGAAGATGTCGGAAAACTTAACGTTACAGCTTTACCCCTGACACTGGAGACTCCTTCTGTAAATGTTACACAGCAATTAGTCTCAGATTATCTGGAGCATCCGTGACTGTGA
This sequence comes from Pangasianodon gigas, assembly GCA_022758105.1. Classification (NCBI taxonomy): domain Eukaryota; kingdom Metazoa; phylum Chordata; class Actinopteri; order Siluriformes; family Pangasiidae; genus Pangasianodon; species Pangasianodon gigas. Next base: position 1,035,893 of record CM040470.1, read on the forward strand.
GTGAGCTGTTACCATAGAAACGATAACGTATTAGAACGAGTGCATTAACGTAAACCTGACACCTCCTGACCAATCAGAATTCAGTAGTTCTGTGGGATAAATCGTGATATTTAAACATACACAATGTTATCAGAGACACGCGCAGTAGCGTTTTTGCACAATGCTGGTTATGTTTCAATCATGGAGGGAAAGGGGGCCAAAACTTTTACATGTACAGCAGCTGATAAACTGGCGATTTTGAGCGTCATCTCTATAAAAGAGAAGAAGCTGGTGTTTTACCTGTCCTCACGCTGAAACTCGGTGGTTTCACTCGTTCCTCTTCCTCGAGGACCTGCAGCAGTCTCTCTCTGCAGTTCTAGTCCACTAGGTAAAGGAACTTCCACTGTGTTGTTCTTTACAAGTTCTCCATCCAAATCCAAGGGTTTAACGCACCCTAATGTTCTCCAGGAGCTCATCTGCTTCTCTTTTCTGTGAAACATTCAGTTAAAACTGTTTCAGCCACAGCGTTGAATTTTCCTTCATATGACAAAGACGACTCGAGTCCACCTCGCGTTCTTCTCCAGAATGAAGTCCACTTCTCCAAGATGGTGGACGCTGTACGAGTCCACTCCTCGAGGACTTTGAAGGACGATGTAGGAGACTTGAGTCCATTTCATGAGACTGAAGGTCCCTTTTTTTTTTTTCCCTCCAGGATGCAGTATGAGGCTCAAATCCACTTCTCCAGGAGAATGCATGTCCTCACACATGTTCTTGTCCTTATTGCTGCTTCTTACATATCTTTTCTTATTTTTCTTCTACTTTTGCAAAAATATACTCCAGAACGAGAAAAAGAAAAAAGTGAAATACGTTTTCTTTCCTCTAGATCAAGTACCGATGATAATAATCCTCAATTCCAGGCTTCAAAAGTCTCTGGCTTTACTGAAGATTAGGGCGAAAAGGAGAAGAAAAAAAAAAACACAACACCTTTGAATTCTCTTTCCAAAAAAAAAAAAAAAAGTCTTCTACTGCTACACGGTGCCCGTCCTTGGCTCTGATTGGCCCGAGGTTCACTGCTGGAGAAAGTTCTGGAAGAACAGCAGGACATTTCCTTCTGAAAATGTCTGTTTTTCTTGTCGAAAGCCCGTCAGACTTTGAAGTGAGTGAAGACGCCAGGCTCGTTGTGACGCTCCGTTACACATTTTAGGAATACATTCATTTGTAATAAAACTTCCCAAGGTTGCAAAAAAAAAAAAAAAACCAACACAAATCAAAAGAATAAAAAAATCTATATGACAATAACTTAGCAGCCTTGAAAGTGCTCCAAATCAGATCAGATCACAGAAGTTTCAAATACTTTGTATGCAACGATAAAAAAATAAATCCATCATTCTTTTTTTTTTTTTTTTCTTAAACAGCAATGAAAAGTAAGATTGACTCTCTCTCTCTCACACACACACACACACACACACACACATGCTCAAAAGGCAATTAGTTCACATGTGGTCCTCCAAAATAGGGAGAAATAATGTTACACAGTTTTGTGGTGTTTTAAAGAGAACAGAAGAGCTACACTATTAACGCTTCAACACTGTTCATCGACTCACTCGAAGCGCGCACTCGATCACTCGACAGGACAATAACGGCGTGCTAAAGAGCTAGCGTGGTAATTATCTAATTAACAAAGGAACCTGGAGTAATAAATCCCAACCTGAACATGACCTGACCATCCACGCGTTAGAGTTTTGAAATGTTACGTATACGCCACTTTGTCTACGGTTTCTTTGTTACAGAAGAAAATTACGCCATGGAAGAAGTGACCGTTAGCTAGCGGAATAAAATAGAGCCGTCGCGTATAGATGTATGATTATGCGTCTCTTTCCTACGAAGTATCGACGCTGATCCCTCACTCGAGCTGATGTAGCGCTTAAGATGGCGACCGCGGGGAAGTCGACAAGGGTGTGTTAAAAACAGGATTGGAACGAGGCCTAATACTCTCAAACTTCCTCAAAAAAACAGAGGAAAAAAAAGTCAATACAGCACCACAGACACACACACACACACACACACACACACACACACACACACGTCACCCAGTCCTATGTTTTCTGTCTCTTTAAGAACCTATGTACAAGTGAAAAATGGGCTAGCACATGCTCACGCTTCTCTCTCACACACACACACACACACACACTTTGTCGAAATACAAAAATTTCTCTTGAACAAAATAAAAACATGGCATTTCCTTTATACATCTCGGTAATAAAGTTCTTTGTGCAGACTTTTCTTCAAATCGCTCACACACAATCCGAAAAATATCAACCTAATGTAACTTTCTTTTCTCTCTCTTTTTTTTTTTTTGTAACTTTTTCATTTTTCTTAAACAAGTGCAAATGTTCAAGTTTTTCAATTTTATAGCTTTCATATGAAAACAAAACAAAAAAATAATATGACAGTGTTTGTCTTTTGAGAGCGCATTCTCACACTCCGATCTGGCTAATTTATGAATGTGTACACACACACACATTTGCGCACATGCACACACACACACACACATACACACGTTTGTATACAAACGGTTCTACACATAATATATACGTAATGATATATTCACACATTTTCGCCTTGTGTAAAAAAAAAAAAAAAAAAAAAAAAAAAAAAAAAAAAAAAAAAAAAAAAAAAAAAAAAAAAAAAAAAAAAAAAAAAAAAGACAAAAACTCAATTTCAAATATTGAAACTCTGGTAATAAAGTGCAATAGCTTAGTTAAGGTGCTTAGACAAAGAGGTGTGAGAGCTCCCTCCACACACACCGTACCTCTGATCCACTCTCCGTCCTCGTCTGGACGAGAGACATAACGAGAGAGTGGGTGAGAGAGGGAGTGAGCGAGAGAGCAGTGCACATTCGTCTGCTAGTTTGCTCCAGGTTAAGGCCTCAGGTAGACTTAAGTAAGGTTCTGCTGGATCAGTAATCCTCCACCGCCTCCATCTCTCCCAGCATCATCCGCTCGCTCGAGCCCAAAAATGAGTAACCTGCACGCACACACACACACACACACACACACACACACACGGCTCCTGCTTTAACTTTAATTTACTAAATATCTCTAACAAAATTTCTGCAGGTCCTGATGTGATGAATCACTGCTGTTTGATAAAAATGTTAAAAACCATGTAAGTAGTAGAACACTGTGTGAGATCTGTTAAACTAAAATGATAAGGAGACATCAAAAAAATCGAGATGTGTTCGTAAAGCGAGGTTGTGCCTGACAGAAAACGTAAGCTACGTTACACCAGACGTTTTTCCTCGAACCTCCAGCGCAAGGTTTATACGCAATCCGATGGGAAGCGGACGCGCCGGTGGAAATTTCATTATTAACGGGTTAATATATGATTTACAGCAGGTCATCTTTGTTGTTAATGAATCTCGGGTTAGACAGATCAGCTAGCTAGGTATCTGGGAAAAATCGATAGCGGCGTTGCTATGGTTACAGTGTGCACGCGGGGTGAGCAGCGTCTCCCCCACAGCAGTACATAATGTAGTCCAGCCCGCACATTTTCTATAGAAACGCCAGATTTACGTTAAACACAGGAGGAGGCGACTTTCTGGTGTGTGTGTGTGTGTGTGTGTGTGTGTGTGTGTGTGTGTTGCTAACCGAGGATGCTGGGATCAGAGTGGAGCATCATGCTGGGTTTCTTCTTCATTTTCCCGCCCTGACTGTCGTACATGCTGCCACTTTTACTCATGTGGCTCGACTGGAACACAGACTGCAAATACACAAACACTGGCGTTATAAAAAAACACAAATTTACGCTCCAAACAGTTCTGGTGTTGGTGTTTGGTCTGTTAAATGATGCATCTTTACGGCGTACTGTTTATCTGGCTTGCTGACATCTTAAAAGTTTCCTTAAAGATGTTTTTTTTTTTTTTTTTCCCCAGAATGAACACTCACCTGTAAGGGGAAGTTCATGTTCAGTCCTGCGATCTCCTTACACAGCTGTAGACAGAAACACACACAGTAGTTTATAAAAAATAAAAAATAATAATAAAAATAGAAGGTTAAAATTCATAGATGAACTTTGTTGTTGGCTCGACAAAGTCAGCTAAGAGTTAAATGATAGTACAGCATTTTGTCGTCACTGATTATAAAATGTTAAAATGTTAAAGCATTAAAAGGTGGCTGTGAGATTCCGGATGGTTCCTCAGGTGGTGTTAGATGGTTGCGGTCATATTCCAGTTGGTCCCACGGTGGTGCTGTGCTGTCCCAGGTGGTTGCTGGGTGGCTGTTATGGCATTTCTAACTGGTTTCTACATGATCACAGGTGGTTGCTAAGGTTGCTTGATGGATATGGTATCTCAGATGGTTGCTACGGTGTTGATAGGCGGTGGATATGATTATCCAGGTGTTTGCTATGGTGTTGCTACGTGGTTGCTATGGTATCTCAGGTCATGGCTATGGGCGGCTATGGGCAGGTGGTTGGTAGGTGGTGGATATGGTTATCCAGGTGGTTGCTATGGTAACTCAGGTCATTGATAGGGATGGCTATGGGCAGGTGGTTGCTATAGTATCTCAAATCCAATGGTTGCTAGGGTTTTATTAGGTGGAGCAAAGCATTTTAATTGTCTTCAGTATGTCTGAATTAAGAAAAGCTCAAATCGTGTGAAAGCAGGACCAACAGAAAAGCTGTAATATTTTTATACACACTTCTAATAAAGATGGAGTCGTGGGTGAATAGTGACCTGCTGCTGCTGTCTCTGCTGGTTGGCTTTCTGCTTGGCACGGCGCTCCAGGAACTGCTTGGCGAACTCTTTGGCTTCGACCGTGTCGCCCAGGTACGAGCGGATGAAGTCGTGAACCTCATACGGCGACTCCACCTCCTTTAGATACGCCACGATGGTGGCCACTAAACACACACAAAAACCAGAGAGATGTTACACACACACACACACACACACACCGAGAACGGATTCTTCGCAACAGAGTAGAGACAGGACGGAGAGACGTGTCCTAAATTTGGTAACCGAATGACGACTCTTTCACTCAGAGTAGAAACAGTGCTTTTAATAAAGTCATATAATTTATTATTTATAATTCAGTCAATTTTCTGAAATATAACACCCCTCTTTCTACATACTTTCATTTTTTTAATACTAAAAAACAAATCAATTATTATATATAATTAAAACATGCTTAATAAATTATGGATGGAATCGTTAAAAAAAATGCTTAAGATACGTTTTTGATAGACTTACGGCGAGTGAAAGCATAATTTTATTTATTTATTTATTTACAAATTTCATTAGTAGTCAAAGAATAACATTTTTACTGACAGTTGTAATGAGAGTCCAACAGCAATGTACTTTTAATTTTATTATTTTAAAAGAAAATTGCATCAGTTATCACTTGATATGTAATTTCTTTTCCTGTAAACAAACATATCACTTTATTTGCATATGTAATATCACGTCGTCACGTCATAAGACTGGATATATACTGTACACGTGCGTGTGTGTACAGAGAGAGGTAGGTGTGTGTGCTCTGTGTGTTGAGGTGTGTTACCGTCCACAGAGGAGGACGAGTTGTTGGCCGAGGTGTTGAGAGCGTGCAGCATTTGTTCACACCATGTGGTGAATCCATCCTGCTGAGGCTTCATGCCCTGTAACAGCTTCAGCAGCCGCTCCTCTTCCTCTGTCCGCTTCCGACGGTTCAGCACGTACTGCTCGCTACTAACACACACGCACACACACACACACACACACAAAGGTGGTCTTTAATATAGACAGGTATATAATAAATATTATTCCTGAAGCCTTGTAAGCAGTGTGTGTGTGTGTGTGTGTGTGTGTGTGTGTGTGTGTGTGTGTGTGTGTGTACCTGAATGAGGGGTTACTCATGCTGTTCTTCATGCCCATGTTACGATGGTTGACCTGGTTTTTAACCGCCTCGTCCCAGATGCCCATACTGCTGCCGCCACTGGTGCTGCTGATCTTCCCCTCCATTCCTGTCCACATTCCCACTGATCCGTCACTCCACTGCCCCATCGCCAGCTACACACACACACACACACACACACATTTGTTTTATTATCATGATTAGGAAACATAATAAGAACACAATAGAGTTTGATACGCAGGTTAAAATCCACATGCACAAACTCCCCATCCTGGACCCTCCACACTCACTCACACTCACACACACACACACACACCTGCTACTATGAGCCATTTTAATCTTGAGCTATAGTGAAAAAAAGTGTCATTCCTGAAGAACACGTAGAGTGACTGCACAGCTAAAACAGATTCCTGGTCTCACTAATGTGTTGCTAAGGTGTTGGCAGATGGTTGCCATGGTACTCCAGGTGGTTTCTAGTGTGTCACTATGTGGTGGATATTGTTATCCAGGTGGTTGCTAGGGTGCTGGTAGGCAGTTGCTATGGTAATCTAGGTAGTTCCTATGGGAATATGGTATTTCCCAGGTGAAATGCGCAATCACTAATAACCTAATAATTTTTTCCAGATTGTATTTCCTAAAAAAAAGCTAAACAGATTTCCAGTATTTTATGGACTAGTCGTCGCACCCGAGCTTAAAACCTGTAGAGACAAAAAACAGTCGAAAATGTTGAGCCTTTTGCAGATGGTCAGTCGATAGCTGACCAATAAGGAGCTCTGCTGCTGAGCCAATCAAAACAGGAATGACTCGAAGTGTGTGTGTGTGTGTGTGTGTGTGTGTGTGGTGATGAGTGTCTCACCCTCTGCTGCTGCTGAGCTCTCTGCTGTTGCTGCTCGAGCAGACCGAGGTTCTTCCCCTGAGCTTTACCCAGAGAGAGCGTCCCTGCCTGGGCCGAGCTCCAACCTGCACCTCCCTGCACCTCCCGCTGCTGCTGCTGAGACTGCTGGAGCAGCTTCATGAGGAGCTCCTGCTGACGACACTGCTACACACACACACACACACACACACACACACACGTGTATTTCAGTATCCATGTGTACACACAGTCTTGTAGTTTAGTGTTTTGAACGTGGTGATGTAAGCAGCGAGTTTTGATTAGTGAGTTCGACTCCGTGTACCTGCTCACGTTTGCGCCTGTACAACTCCTCCTCCTCTCTCCTCTTCTGCTCCTCCTGCTGCCTCCTCTTCTCCTCCCGACGCTTTCGCTCCTCATCCTCCCTCTTCACCCTGAGTTCAGCTTCACGCCTCTCCTGCTGGAGCTGACACACACACACACACACACACACACACACACACACGTGAAATGACGCACATGGGCATGGATACACAGCGAAAGCTGACCCCAGACCCAGTCTTACTTTCTGCAGCTGCTCGAGAGTTGGACCCTGAGGTGAGTTATTCATGGTCAGATCCCACAGACTGACCTCAGCACCTGCAGGACACACGGAGAGAACGTTACACCGCTGAACGCTAATGTCCTTATAACGTGTTAATAACAGTCTTTATTACAACACAGAACAGCGGAACTCAAATCAGGGCATCAGTGTGGTTGTGTTCTAAAGGGAGCGTTCATAAAACACTGCACTACACTGAGCATTTTAAGTGAAGAGTTTCTAAAGAAGTGTTCCGAGTGTTTCGTTTAGAACACTCCATTTCAACACACTGTTTAAAACACACTCCATTTAGAACTCAGACTGTTCCCTAAAGGTGCGTTCTAAATGGAGTGTTCCTAACGGTGCGTTCTAAATGGAGTGTTCCCTAAAGGTGCGTTCTAAATGGAGTGTTCCTAAAGGTGCGTTCTAAATGGAGTGTTCCCTAAAGGTGCGTTCTAAATGGAGTGTTCCTAAAGGTGTGTTCTAAATGGAGTGTTCCTAAACGCACCTCTAGGAACACTCCATTTAGAACTCGGACTGTTCCTAAACGCACCTCTAGGAACACTCCATTTAGAACTCGGACTGTTCCTAAAGGTGCGGTCTAAATGGAGTGTTCCTAAAGGTGCGTTCTAAATGGAGTGTTCCTAAACGCACTTTTAGGAACACTCCATTTAGAACTCGGACTGTTCCTAAAGGTGCGTTCTAAATGGAGTGTTCC
>CM040470.1:1047585-1077585 GCA_022758105.1 Pangasianodon gigas
CTTTGACTGTCGACTCGCTTCTTATTTCTGCAGCGAAACCCAGCAGCCTTCATTATGTTTTTATCTGAAAAGTGGCTCTTATGGAATCTGCTGCTTTCTTTACTGACATACAAACATTTTTCTGTAACATTTCATTTTGTGCTGGAAAACTAATGTTTGGAATCTAAAATGTTTTTGTACTGAATCAATAATGTAGAAGCCAGAAAATAAACATCTATAACAAAGTTTGTACTAAAAAAATACAGTGCCTAAGACTTTTGCACAGTACTGTACATGTGCACCAAGCAACACTAAGACAAAAGCATGATGAAAGTCTAGCGTGGCGCTACGCTACGTAATAATTACCATCGTTTCTATTTTTTCTAACGCAAACACAAACACACCTTAGTCCCGCCTTCTTGCTTCCTATTGGCTGATAAGACTGAGGCTCAGGTAAAAGTTCATCTAAATAAAGTCAAAGTCTGAGCGAACTGCGTGTGACGTCCCGCGTCACGATTTTTTTTTATTTGTACATTTGTTCTGAAAAAGCAGAGAGTCAAGAGTTTTTCCATCTCACCATGGCAACGGGTCAATAAACAGCCAAACTGTAAATGTTGGCACATCTGCTTTATGTAAGAATTTTCTGGAATGCCAGTAAAGGTAAAGATCTACAGGCCACGCCCCTAACTGACAGATCCATAAATCTAAATCTCCGCCTCACCTTGACGCACATGAACGCTCCGGACGAATCGAAGGTGCCCATCTCTCCCTCCTCTTCGTCGGTGCACCACTCCGGCAGCCCGTCCCTCTCCTCTTCTCCTCCCTCGCTCCCTGCCCTCCGCCGGACCGCATCGCCTTCCCGGAACTCGAACTCGCACTTCCTGCGTCGTCCGTCTCCGTGGTCTCTCCATCCGGCCGAGCGCGGGCCTCCGTCTGAGAAATGCAGAGAGAGTCCAGAGCAGGTCAGTGACAGAACACGCATCCAGACGTGTTGTAAAGTGTGTGTGTGTGTGTGTGTGTGTGTGTGTGTACCATCACGGCGTGTCCCGGCCACCCTCCAGCTCCCGCCTGCGTCTCCTCCTCCTCCTCCCTCTTCCTCGTCCTGCTCCTCGCGGAGTGTGCGCCAGTTATCGCTGTCGGAGCGATTGTAATCCTTCCGTCCCATCCCTCCGTCCTCGAACCCTCCGCGTCCTCCTTCTCTCCTCAGCGGCTTCTCAAAACGACGCTCGCCTCTGAAACACGAGAGGAGGAAATGAACCAAACACAGAAACAGGCTGAAAAGGATTTATTTAAAAGACCTACATTTAAAATACGTAACTCTTCTATAGTGTTCAGTGTAGTACTCACACTGTAACCATGACAACACTCCTACCAGCCTTAGCTATTTTCCATTCAACATGTCGTAAATTTCCTCATATTCGCTCACTAACAAGACTAATATTTCAACGCCATTTTGTCCTCCATGTTGGTTTTTCTCGCTTGCAGCTTTGTCACGAGGGTAAAAAGAAAAAACTGTTGATGTCACTCACCGCAACAGAAATCCGTTTAATGCTCTTTTTTAATATTGTTGTTGTTTTATTCATTATTATTTATCTTTCATTTGAAATCTACTTCAGCATCGAGGAGCACGTGCACACTGAGAGTTTTATTGTGCTCAGTTGTAAGTGACCAAATTCCTGAATCTTGAAAATAAGCTGTAGGCCTGTTTTCTTTTCTTTCTTTTTTTTTCTTTCTTTTTTTTTTAAAAAGAAATTTTTGCGAGTTCATGAACAAGAAGTTCCGCGTCGCCCGAGAACAGACCTGTCGTCCCAGCTTTGGCTGCGGTGCACCTCTCGGCTGCGTCCGAATCCCACCTCCTCGTCCACTCCTCTTTGGTAGAACCCTCCTTCTCCTCTTCCCCTCCCTACAAAATATGAAACACAGCTTGTGTCACACATTCTTCATGCTTATTTATATATTTATATATGCATGTGTGTGTGTGTGTGTGTGTGTGTGTGTGTGAGAGAGAGAAGACAGAGAGACGCACCTCGCCCTCCTCTAGCGCTCCCTCGGCTTCGGGACACGCCCACTGGGGCAGCCCCGCCCCCTTTGCCCATGAGCCTCAGCACAGCCACGCTGTTCACCGACATAGAGAAGTTCCTCTGTGGATAAATAAATAAAGATATAAATATAAAAAAGCGAGCGTATCTGTGTTCAGGATGAAATGTCTGCTCGGGTTTGTGCAGTGACCTGCTCCTCCTCGGTCAGAGGCACCAGAGCCAGGGGCTGCTGCGGCTCGTCCTGCAGGATGGCAGCAAACTCCTTATCCTGCATGTCCTCAGGGACCTACACACACACACACACACACACAGTGAGCCGACAGAGCACGTAGCCCGGAGTGTTTCCGTCTTCCTCTCTCTCAGCGCTCTCTCTCTCTCTGTCTCTCTCTCTCTCTCTCCCTCACCTTGTTATCTTTGACGTAAAGTGCTAACATCTCCTCGCGGCCGTAGCGGTACTCGGCCAGCTTGGACTTTGGCATTGCTGGGGAAGGAGGAGGGGACGTGACGCTCCCTCCTCTGGATAGTGCACGGAGCCTGGGGAGAGGACACACACACACACACACACATCATCATCATCATCATGTAACCCTTTTACAAATCACTTAATGTCTAATGTCCCTTGCTGAAACTGAGAAATGTTTCCACACATACGGCATTTTCACTGTTGATCTGAGCAAAGACACAAACTGTTTTTAAACACTTATTAATCAATAAAAAAAAAGATCATTAACATAAATATTATTTGTAAAGTCTTAGATCTGATGTGTCAATAAGTTTTTTCACGGTTAAATCTTTCAGGCTTTTTCTTTCTTTTGGCTAAAAAACAAAAATATCTTCAGTGGGATTCCTAATAAATATTATTTACTTACTTTAGCTACATACGTGTCTAACGTTATTCATCACCTCATTACAAAATCATTTATTTTAAGTATTTTATTAGCTGATAATCTCCAGAGAATCTCCTCCTGCTTTTCACCGAGTAGAGTTACGTGACAAAAGAAAACCTTTTATTTAGAGAACTCTTAAGAGTAGAATTCTTTGGATTCGTTCTTCCTTACTCAGACACAGCACGGTCTGTATAAATAAAAAATACATAAATATACATTAACTCTGTGATACTGGATTTATGAGACACATTGTATTTATTCATTATTTCTAAAAAAAAAGCAGGTCCGTGTTCCTGAGTGTGTGTGTGTGTGTGTGTGTGATGAAAGCACTGATTATACCTGCGATTTTCGCAGATACACGTATTGTGGTGTAATTTAGTGGTGTGTGTGTCAGTGAGCCGTTAATAAATCACTTCTCTAAACTAATTCAAAACAAAGCTCTGACCTTCAGGAAACATCTGTTTCCTCGTGTGATGGGGAAGTAAAACATAAACACAGCGAACGTGGAGAAAAGGAGAGAGAGAGAGAGAGAGAGAGAGAGAGAGAGGGAGAGAGAGAGGGAGAGGGACGGATTACCATTCTGGACCGAAGTTAAGTGTCTCAGCAGTCATGTTCTCCTCGTCCTCAGGGCTCAAAGGTTCTGCTAACATGAAAAAATAAATAAATAAATAAAGTGTTTATCTGAGGATTAACGCTTTATTTACACACCAACTCCTTACGAACAGATCAGCGTCTGAGACTGATGCGTGAAAGCAGAAGTGATTTCATTAGTATTACTAAAACAGCTCAACTTCCCACTTTAGGAAAAACAATTTCAAATAAACAGACACACGAACTCTCAGCGTTTGTGTAGCCCTATTCGGACGGGATTCACTTTTCAGAGCTTTTTTTTTTTGATTCAGTGCTGTACTAGGAGCTGTACCACTAATTCAACCATTATTTTACTGCATCACACTGATAATAATAATAATAATATTGACCCCTATTTGGTATTTAAAGCCACTTTAATAAGTAAATAAGCGAAGTATGCAGGTGATCTCACCGAAGCGGCTTAATCAACGCTCTTCAGTTTATCGTTGTTATAATTTTTACAAACCACAAGATGTCACTGTTTTGTTTGTTTTTTTATACTTTAAGGCTTCAGAACATTTCCACGCAATTAACTTTTTTTCACGTTTACATTTACGGCATCTAGCAGACACCTTTATCCAGAGACTTACATTTAACTTTTTTTTTTTTTTTTTTTTTGGGTAACAGCTGAGCAGTTGAAGGTTAAGAGTCTTGCTCAAGGGCTGGTGCTGGGACTCGAACTCATGACCTTCTGATATGAAGTCCAAGATCTTACCCGCTGAGCTACTTCACAAACGACTTTTTTCTTGAAATATCAGGACTTTTTTCACAAACTATAAAAACTTCTTTCTCAAAATCGTGTATTTGTTTTTCTTTAAGCAGTGGCCCTAAAGCGCCATCGTAGAAAAAAGCCTCAAAGCTTCGTGAGATTTCATCCACCCATTCCTACAACGTGATATCGTAGCGCAAGTCGATATAAATTAAGGCTTTATACCGATTAGACTTGACCTGCTCTCAAACAGACATTCTTTTAAAAATTATCTATAACTTATCAGTCCACATTAATAAGATTTCAAATATTTAAATTTAACGCTGAAGTGATTTTTTATTCCGAGGTGATGTGAAGCACGTTAACTAAATAAAGCTCTTTTATTTTTTCATTTATTTTATTTTATTGAAATATATCGTGCTTGATTTAAAAAAAAAAAGAAAACAGACGATAGATATTTTTTATTAAAAAAAACAAAAAAACAAAAACTCATCTTTTAACCCCTTAAAGAAACACGTTTGCCTGAAATGCGAGCAGCTGGAATTATTGCAGATATGCAGCGAGGAGCATTTAACAATCCAACACGTTTTTATAATTTATTAATTTATTCCTGCGCATCCAGATTGGATCTGACTCTCTCTACTCCGACAATGAAAACTTATTCTCACTGCACTTTTATATTTCTTTATATTTCTGACTTGATTCTGTTTTAAAGCTACAGCTCAGGGAAAAAAAAAAAAAAAGAGAGAGAGAGAGAGAGAGAAAGGTCTACGAATGCTGCTTCGTTCCAAACTTGCTCGATTATCGTGTTCAACGTCACGTTCAGGTTTCTGAAGTTTGCTTCATTCAACACTTCTGAACATAACCGTGTAAATCTGCAATAACGAGATTTTAACGATGTGGCGTAAAGTTTTATGATGTGAATTTAAACATGGCGTCTATTACTTGTTAGCAAACTGGCTGATGGAAGTGTGTAAATTTCACGTACGTAGAGTTCTTACCTCTTACCAGGGCGAGCGAGACAGCAGGAGCAGTGTTGCTGTACGATGCCGTGTGTGTGTGTGTGTGTGTGTGTTGCTACTCAGAGCTCTATATCAGTGAACTGATAGCTGCCAAGCACTGAATATAAGAGCTCGAGGAAAAAAAAAAAAAAGGAGTTAACGTAGAAAAAATAAGCGTTTTTTATTTCACACACACACTGTGAGTGAACATGGATATGAGCAAGTGTTTCAGGGCAGTTTAGGTGTGTTTCGTGCGGTCACTATCGCCGGACGTTTCTCTCTTTCTGTCTCGTCCCGTCTCTCGTCTGACCTGCAGAAAAGAAAAGAAAAAAACAGGAACAGAAGCGTAAAGTGGTCATCAGCGTTTATATTAAAACAGACAACACCTACAGCAGAATAATTTAAACACTCGAGGGCTTGTTTACTTCTCAGAAGCTTCATCGTTAACTTCCTACTCCATATATATATATATATATATATATATATATATATATATATATATATATATAAGTGTACCACGTCGTTAAGTGAGTTATGGGTGTGTGTGTGTGTGTGGTTATGTGCGCTATGCGTTCAAACTGAGAGCGAATCGGGATTCACCAAAACACAGAAATGTTCAAGTGGTGTCCTGCTTTATAACCGCTGACCAAACATGCCATCTGACACGAGTGTGTTGATTACGTACGGCTGAATCTTGGACAGATTACGGTCAGGTTTAACGTGAGAACAGAGTCAGATGTTATCTTTAAGCGGATTGCATCAGACATAAACAATAACTAATATAAATCTTCATGATGTGGCCAGGATACAGGTTTCTGCACCACAAACATCCTTTTCTCAAAACTCTCTAAGTTATATACCTGTTATAACACAATAAACTAGTACTAATACATGCTTCCAAGACAGTAAACAAAACATCAGACATCTCTAAATTAATGCTACACACATTTATATGTAGTAAAGGAACATAACAGTGTTACACCACCATATTAGACTATTTATTTCTATGAATAAAATGAATAATGACCAAAACAATTACTAATAACAGATAAAACCAAACACTAAATACAATCTAGCACATTACTTTAAATAAATCATGGCATTTAAAGTTCTTGCATGACTCAATTATATTACCAGCAATTTATTAAACTATTAGTTATTCCTGTAAATCGTTAGGGATCTCTACTACATGGCCAGGGCTGTGTCTTAAATCGCGGTCTACTTCCCACCTAGGTGCCCTACATAGTGTATAAATTAGTTCCCTTACACTCTTCTCTAGTGCACTACGAGACACATACAGCGCCATTAAGGATTCCGCCTGGAAGAATATCAGCATTTTCATAAATATACAATTTTTTTTTTACACTTTTTAGCAGCGAATCTGTCAAAGACACTGATTTGGTTGTATTTAGTATTTATTAACCAGCACTGAAAGCAAATAACTCAAAACTCTGAACTGAAGAAGTTAAGCGTGAATGAGGACACAGGAGCGGAATGTAGCACCACCCAAGCCCCGATCTGCATCACCCTGCGCCGGCCGCTTCTTAAACTTTACCCCGGGGATCCATTCAAGGCCTTGACAACTTAACATTATTGTCAACATTTTCAGTCATGTTTTTACTAGCGTTCAGGGAATTAGTGCAAGCCTGTGACTGGATCAAACATCTCTGCGTGAATAATTCTGACAAAAAACGTGCTCTTCTTACCTTTTTTCTCCTGCAAGATGAACAAAATGGGAGCCTGATAGCTAGCTAGCTAGCTAGCAAGCAAGCAAGCGGCAGCAGGCTAGCCAGCCAGCTAATACCTTTACGTAAACTTATCTACGACTTTACTCCGTTTGCACGCGCGTGCATCGCAGTAACAGACAAATTCGACTTAAATATATATAATTTCTGCAGCTATCTTCTACAAACACGATAACGAACTGAATATTTACTTTTCCTTATTCTGCAACGCTCGCCGTTTTTCTGTCTCGTCTTGTTTGTGTTTTACAAAAAAATGGCTGTTCATCCTGGATCACGTGACAGGTTTAGCCAATCAGCGAGGACTTTCTCTGAACACTTAAGTTGCGTCACAAATGGCCGCTTACTACCTATAGCAACGCACTACTTAGGGTGTTACAACCATAGCAACTAACACTAAGTGTAGTGTACTTCATAGCCATTAGGACGCTATTTGGGATTCGGCCCTGTCTAGTAGTAGTTGTAGTTGTTGTTGTGAGAACTCGCTAGCATTAGTGGTTAGCATGGCGACCTGAAAATACAAACCACTCGACTTTGTTTAAAAAAAAAAAAGCGGTTGTGAAATGTGTTTGTGTGTTTGTGGAATGTTGAAATACCTTGTAGTTTTTAATAAATATACGAACCTATCTCTTTTTCTTCCCAAAATGTCTTCATTTATTCCACACTCATGGCTAGTCAAGTTGTGTTGTTTCTCATCACAGCTTTCTCTGATTAATTAATTAATTAATTAACTCTAGTAGTGTGTTGCATGGAACATAATTACTACAATCAGTGTCACACAAACATGCACAGTGTCACATGAAGCCTTACAGTGTTTAATTAACACATGCAACACACTGCTGAACCAAGCCAGGAGGTGTAGTGCTGAATTAACACCTGAACTATTCAGAAACTCTTCATTAACACCATCACTGAACACCAACATCAGTACAAAACACTCTGATAGTCTTTAACACATCCAATACTTAATAATGAGACTCAGTACTGGCTTCTCAAGACACTGTTTAATCAACTTACAGTGAAGCTAACAGCGCATTAACACATTAACAGTGTTACTGAAATGATTACTCTTTAATAAAGTTTTTAAATTTACTGATAAACACCTAAAGCATTCAGTTAAGTCTTAAAGTGTCCAAATCAATATATTAACTCATGAAGTGTTGAATTAAAGCTAACAATGAACGACAGATTAAAGTAATTAAATGAATTGTTAGCTTAAATAAACTCTAAACAATCTCTGAACATGTTACATTAACACCTGTTGATTTGATAACTAATACAGTGGTCATTTAGAGCAGTGTATGAGGAAATGTAAGCTGTTTTCGTAGAGTATAAAACACTCAGGAACACAGGCTCGGGCGAGACGAGACCACTGCCTCCTGAATGATATACTTCTAGCTTTGTGTTCTTATTAGTTGAGTGGCAGCTCATATGAGGTTCAGATGAGGATTTCTCTCAGAGCTAAAAATGGATTTGTCACCGTTTTAAATAAAGGATCAGCTGATGAAAAAAGTACTGTGTTCATTTTTTAAAACTTAGGGAGTTAAAAATAGTTTCTTAACTAGATAAAACAGAGCAAATAGAGAAAATAGAGCCTTTCCAGATCCTTCAGTCAGGATGTTGGACATCGTTTGGGCCGAGCGAGGCCATCTGAAGCGGGATCAGAGCAGTTTGAACACAAATAAAATGTACACCAGAATTCTTCAGATGCAGTCAATTAGCCAGTGTATAGCCTCCAGTGTGTGAAAATCATCACACACTACATGTGGAATAAAGGAAACATCATGTGCATTTAGTTTCAGAACTGCTCCATCACAGCTTCTTCACGTGTCAGCTGTAAATTACAAAGAAACATTAACAAAGAGCTTTTATTACAGGAGAAATCATAAGACAGCCGCCTCAGTGTGATGAAAATATACTGCAATTATATTTCAGCTACTTACAGTGGGGGAAGAACACACACTGCTAACGTCCGCCTCATCACTACAGCTCACACACACACCTCCATCACCATCACGCTTCATTCAGAAAAACAGGTTCAGTATCTTTCAAATAATGTAAATTAGCAAATATGTGTACAAAAAATAAACAAGAACTATGGACTATAGCTGATTTGAAAAGAAAGAAAGAAAGAAAGAAAGAAAAAGAAAGAAAGGAAAAGAGATGAGTAAAGGGAGAAGAAAAGTAAAAGGAAGCAATAGTGAACAAAAAGACAACAGCAAAGGGAGAAATTGTAGAGTAAAGGAGATAAAGAGAAAGAAAGAAAGAAAGAAAGAGAAGGAGGAAGGGGTGAAGGGGAAAAGAAAGTAAAAAAATGAAAAAATAGAATGAAAAAGACAGATAAAGAGACAAAATGGAAAGAATAGGAGCTAAAAATAAATCATGCAGATTTTCCCTGAGAGCAAACAAGTATAAATTTTCATAATTCTATATTTAGAAAAAAAAAACAATAATGATAGAGATAAACCTCAGGAAATGTAACGAAAAAG
Source organism: Pangasianodon gigas (assembly GCA_022758105.1). Lineage (NCBI taxonomy): Eukaryota > Metazoa > Chordata > Actinopteri > Siluriformes > Pangasiidae > Pangasianodon > Pangasianodon gigas. Next base: position 1,057,062 of record CM040470.1, read on the forward strand.
AAAGAAAGAAAGAAAGAAAGAAAGAAGGAAAGAAAGAGAAGGAGGAAGGGGTGAAGGGGAAAATAAAGTAAAAAAAAACAGTAGAATGAAAAAGACAGATAAAGAGACAAAATGGAAAGAATAGGAGCTAAAGAAAGAAAGAAAGGAAAAGGGATGAGTACAGGGACAAGAAAAGTAAAAGAAAGCAATAGAGAACAAGAAGAGAACAGCAAAGGGAGAAACTGTAAGGAGTGGAGATAAAGAGAAAGAAAGAAAGAAAGAAAGAAAGAAAGAAAGAAAGAGAAGGAGGAAGGGGTGAAGGAGAAAAGAAAGTTAAAAAAACAGAATGAAACAGAGAGATAAAGAGACAAAGTGGAAAGAAAAGGAACTAAAGAAAGAAAGAAAGAAAGAAAGAAAGGGAGCTAAAGAAAGAAAGATAGAAAGAAAGTGAAGGAGGAAGGGGTGAAGGGGAAAAGAAAGTAAAAAAAAATCAATAGAATGAAAAAAGAGATAAAGAGACAAAGTGGAAAGAAAAGGAACTAAAGAAAGAAAGAAAGAAAGGAAAAGGGATGAGTACAGAGACAAGAAAAGTAAAAGAAAGCAATAGAGAACAAAAAGAGAACAGCAATGGGAGAAACTGCAAAGAAAAAGAGAGATAAACAGACAAAAGAAAGAAAGAAAGAAAGAAAGAAAGAAAGAAAGAAAGAAAGAAAAAGAACAGTAATGAGAGAGAAGGAGAAAACTGAGGAAAAGAGAAACAGTGTTAAATGAGGTGAGACTGAGGAACACACACTGCCCTCTGGAGGACGAAGCCGGTATTACAACCAACTTTCATCATTAAAGGTAAAGTCGAGCCAAACTTTCCCATGAACCAGACACAGAGTTCAGTTCTCTCTGAATGCAGTGCATCAGTGCAGAGGCTAATGTACATCACAGATAATGGAAGTTTACAGCCACCAGTTTAACACAGTGCACTAAATTATTCTCCTCAAACAGAGTGTTGATGTGGTTTCTGTCTCTGTGTAACACACACTTATCTATAAACATGAACAAAAAGACGTCAGAGATAAAAACGTGTCTCCTGAAGCATTACGTAAGGACTCAGAGACGCCTGTGAGTTTTATAACATCTTTTAATGTTCTCCAGTTCATATACACAACATACAGTGTGTAATAGCCTTTATATGAAATAGAAATATGAACGCCGTTTTCCCCCGAACCCGTTACTCTCATCCCGAGTCGCTGCGACTGAACAAAATGAAAAGCAACAGGTGCAAGTGTATATTTGGCGACCCAGCGTTAATATTAGAGCAGGTGCACTTAGTAAATATCTGTAATATATCTCTATCCCTCCCCCATCACACAGTTATACACACACACACACACACACACACACGGCCACGGCAGACGAGAGGATCACCGTGAGATTTGGTGACAGTGTGCTTCACGAGTCTGTCCGCTGCCTCTCAGTCCCTCTGTACAAAAATATGGACAGTTTCAATTCTCTATTTCTGAAATATAACACGCAGAGAGGTTTCAATCTCCATAAACTTAAACCGTAACGGGTTCGAGTGAGGATCACACGGCCACGGGGTCATGTGATCAAATCAACGAATGATGATCAAGAAACATAATCCTTTATACGACATTTTAATCGTGGACGCTTCAAAATATCATCATTACACCCCGGGGTTCAGTACGAGACGCAGCGACATCACCGTTCATTCCAGATGAATAAATCCTCACATCATCGTGTTACACTGTTACACACCTCACACACACACACACACACATGCACACACACACACACACACACACACACACACACACACACACACACACACACACACACACACACACACACACACACACACACACACACACACACACACACACACACACACACACACACACACACACACACACACACACACACACACACACACACACACACACACACGCACACATACACACACACACATGCACACACACACACGAGCACACACACGCATGCGCACACACACAGGCACTCGCACACACACATGCACACACACACATGCGTGCACACACGCACACGCATGCACACACACACACGCACACATGCACGCACGCACACACACACGCACAGAGGTGAAAAAGTAACGGAGGGAAGAAAGAAAGATAGTTTTATTTTCAAAAAGGTTTTAATGTGTTGTTCAGGAGAGACATAATGGAGAAAGGAAAGAGGAGCAAAGGGAAAGAGAGGAAGTGAAAGAAAGAGTGAGAGAAGAGTGAAAAGAGTGAGAAAGTGAGAAAGAGAAAGAAAAGGAGAGTGAGAGGAAGTAATGAAAGAAAGCAATAAAAATAATGAAGAAGGGATAACAAAAATGGGAGAAAAAATAAAGAAAGAAATTAAGAAAAAGAAAGAAAAACAAAAGAGACCATGAATAGGAGAAGAAAAGGAAAAATAAAAATCTAAAAGAAAGAAAGGGTAGAGAGAGGAACTGAAAGAAAGCAACAGACAGAATGAAAAAGAGATAAAAAGATAAAATGGAAAAAAGAAAGAAAGAAGGGAAGATGTGTAGGAAAGAAAGTGAGAGAATAAGCAGTAGACTTTAACTGGAGATGGTGATGTAACATTATGACATCATCAGCTTCTGTGCTGCTCTTTGCTGAGGTCATGTGACCCTGTGTAATGACCTTGCTGAGGTCATGTGACCCTGTGTAATGACCTTGCTGAGGTCATGTGACCCAGCGCCATGATGTTTAGAAGATAGCTGTGCTTTTCAAGCTTCTAAATGAGACGGAGTTTATAACGCTCACTCCTCCTACTGTATACTGATGTACTGAGTACTGATGATGTGTTAAAGCGTTCACGATAAAGTGTCGTGTCGCGTCAGTGAGGTCTAACTCCGAGGCTCAGGAAAAGCGTGGTTACGTTACGTGCTAAAGAAAGAAAGAAAGAAAAACGGTCAGTAATTCAAGAAATAAAAGAAACTCAACTTGCACCTGTTCTCACAAAAGAGTCGCTCGGCCGTTCACCTTTAAAACCAAACAACGAAACAGAATATTTACAAAGACCGTGTCATCTCATACAACTTCAAAAAAATGTACAGTTTGTAGGTTTTGTTTATTTTTTTGTTTGTTTGTTTGTTTGTTTTTTGTTTCCCTCAAGATTTTTATATCCATCCGTCCGCTGAGTGTTTCCCGGAAACGAGACGGGAACAGAAAGATGATGATGAGACGAGCGATGAAACGAGGACGCACCATCATGGTTCGAGTTTTAGTCATTCAACGAGTATTCTGTCCTCCGTCCACTTTGGATCCTTGTCGATGGATTCCTCGTCGTTCCGTGCAGCCTCTTTAGCACCCTGACTGCACGCGAGTGTAGAAATCAGAGGGGAACCAGGGATGAGAGGAAAATACTGAACATGAGAGAAAAGAGAAAGAACGGGATCTCATTCCTTATTGTGCAAGTTCAATGTAAATGTAGTGGAATATACAGTATAAAGAAAGACAGAGAGAGAGAGAGAGAGAGAGAGAGAGATGGAGGGATGCTGGAGGGTCGATAAGTCCTTCCTCGATGCTCAGCATTCTGAGATTTCCGGCTTTTGATAAATGAACAAAAAGAGATCTATACATCCTTTTTTTTCTTATTATGATCGTAATCAGTTTTCATTTTCCTGATTTGCTCCTGATAAGTCTCTAGAGAAGGAAAATAATCTCCGAATGAAGTGCACAATATAGCGGAGACATAAAAAAAAAAAACCAAGAGCATGAAAGAAAAGGACGGCGATAATAAAACAAGACGAGGAATCTCGTGCGCGTGTCTGTTTTGTTTAAAAATAAATCATGCAAATCTTCCCCGAGAGCAAACAAGATATAAATTTTCATAATTCTATATTTAGACTTTAATATAGATATTCTGCTTATAGTTTCAAATCTCATCCCAGACCAGCAACAGTGCAAAAGCAAAAGAAAGAGGCAAAAAGAGAGAAAGAGAGAGAGAGAGAGAGAAAGAGAGAGAAGAAAATAAAAGCAAACAAGATTTTGGCACTTTTTCAGTGACTTCTTCTAAATTCCACGAATGCGATCCTCGGATGCGCTCCCGATCCGAGTCTGTCCTCTCGACTCGGAGTCTGATCGGATGGATATCACAGTACTTGGCACAGAAATGCTGGTAAAAACTAAATATTCAAATCTTTTTCTTTTTCTCATTCATGTCCTCACAAGTTTCTTGATAGTCCATATTACACAGAGGTTCTCTCGATTTATAAAAATGTTCATTTTAGGCAAAAAAAGCAGAGTTCTGCAGTAGGTGAAAGAGATGACAAAAAAAGACAGGGATGGAGAGAGAAATGCAACAGAGCAAGCGCAGTTGAAAAGAACACAAAGCAGGAGATTGTAGAGAGGAGGTTGAGAACAAGATGGCCAACTGGGTGGTTCCTCCTCGGTTCCTTATCTTAAAAGTCTTTTCGTTTTCCAAAAAAGAGAGAAAACGATGACTGGAGGGGTTAAACGAGACAAAGAATGTGTTGTAGATGTCTATAAAGGTTTTCAGTCCTCCAAGTCATTAAATCGTCTAGTAGGAGGAAGTCAAGGCATCTGGACTGGTCAAGATCTCTGAGAAGGACACAAGTCCAGTGACTTTGACTCTCTACCACTAGGCTAGGTTCCCCGCTCCCCTCCTGAAGTTCTGGAGTCCAGTACGGTTTGGTTTACCTCTGAGCATGGATATCACCAAGCTGTGCCGGACTCCAGAACTCCAAGATTGGACCTGGACATTCCCGAACTGGACAAAATGTGTTACCTCTGCAGAGCACCAAATTTGGTGCAGGTAGTCCTTAGGTGTGTTAAGAGCTTGGCGAGGTACTATACACGAGTGGTCGAGTGCTGATGGGGCAAAGCATTGTTGGTATGCACAGAGCTAGAGCTGGACCCAGGGGCAGGGCCTGGATTTGGGGTGTGGCCAGGAGCAGGGGGATATGTATTAAAGGCGTGCATGGCGCTAATGGTGCTGGGCATCATGAGTGGCACGTCATCGGGCGCCCTCCTCAGTGCCAGCGTGTAATCCGGCGGGCATCGAAGTGGCTCCAGGTCCAACTCAGCCCTCTGTTGCTTCATTCTCAGTGACATGAGCTCCTCTTCCAGGTCGTTGCCCACAGCGATGGCTGTCGCAGGAATCGGGGCACCAGTAGCGCCGCGCTGGGGCGAGAGACGCCGATGGCGTCGCCTCTGTTGCAGCAGCATCATTTCATGGCGCTTGTCGCGTTTGTAGTAGAGCGCCGCAAACGCCAGGACATTCAGGAAGAGCAGAGATGCACCAACTGCCACTGTTACACTCAGCTCTGTCGAGTAATCACGTGCTGCCTCTGGGAACGGAGACAAGCGCGGGCGCTCCGAACCTTCCGGATCCAAACCCTCCGGATCCGTATCTGGTGGGTACGTGGAGGAAACTGAGGGTTGGCGTGTGCCGGGATGATTCGGATTCAGCACTGGATTTTTCCATCCAGGTCTGTGGGGGACACCGCCAGGTGGTGGTAAGCGGGGTGCGCCGGAAGGTCTGTTAATAAAAATAAGATTAGTATAACATCTTTCTTTTATAATTTAATCACTGTTTTTATAAGGCTGTTGAAGTCCTACATAAAGGAAAAAGCTTCCCGATCATTAAACTTCTATTGTGTAAAATTCTAGATACTAAACAGTCCATTAAAACTGTGTGTAACTGACCTGATGATCTCCTCGTGTAGCGTGTGCAAATGTGGCACCAGCTCGAGCCAGAAGGCCACCTTGTTGGCACGGTAGTTGTCTCGTACGCGTGGTTTCAGGCCAATGTGAAGGTACTGCTTGTCCTTAGAACTGAATTTAGTCCACACGACCTCCTCAAAGCGGTTTGGCTTTGTGTGGATGAACTTGGTGTCCTGGGGAACAGGGATGTTTGGGTCTCTGAAAGAACCAGAAAAGAGAGAATGAAATAAACTGTTGGATAGGGGACAGATGGCATACAATGACATTTTACAATCAACATCCACAGATGATATTGGAAGGCTGGAGAAGTATCTACTGAGGTATAATGAGCTACAGTAGGGCGGAATATTCCTAGTCCAAATCTCTGATCAAATCCTAGTCCATGTCTTGGTGGTGTAATCCAGTCCCAGTCCCTGTTTCAAGCCCTGATATAGACCCAACCTTGCGTTTGGCTCTTGTTTCTGTCCCAGTACCTATCTCAGTCTGTCCGTCCCAGTGTGTTTCATCCCCTGTTCCATATCTTGCCTCATGCTGCAGTTCATTTCCCAGTCTCTACCCAAAATCAGCTCTTGATCCAATGATCCTGTGTCAGCTTCAGATCAACTCCCAGTCCCTGATCCTGTTCCTACTTTTGTGTCTCAGGCACTTATGTCATCTCAGTCCCTGTCTCTAGCCCTGGTCCATTTAAGTCCCCACTCTGGACCTGGGTTCCATCAATCCTTAGTCCTCCTGACCATGGTTGTGACAGCGCTCCCTGGTGCTCCTCAGGTCTGCACCACCCTGTAGTTTAGAGAGGGAGCATAATCTCATTGACCACTCCCCCTGATCCTTGTTTGTACTTGTTTCTAAAGTTCTCATTGGGTTATTGCCCTGTACTCTGCTGGTCCTGTATTTCTGGTGTTTCCTGGTTCCAATTTTTATGTAACTACAGTACTGGATTGGGTTTGCAGATATGTGTCTATATTTAACATGAGATTGGGTTGGTATTTTGCCCACAACCTTGGTGAACCAAACAGCATAAAGAACTGACCCTGTTTTAGCAAAGTTGGTCCAGTATGTCATGACGACAGCGCTAAGCATCACATCATTTTTAGAGAAGTTGCAGGGAAAGAGGTCGGTGGCCCCCACCATGGGCACTCCAAAGACGTAGGGAATCTCATCTCCATGCGCGGCGTCCGCCCACTCCGGTCGTCCCTCCATCTGGCAGTGATGGTGGAAAGTGTAGAAGTAAACTGGCGACTGGAACTCTGCGTGCAGCTTGGCCGTGGCCACCGCCGGCGCCACCCACTGGTGATCTGTGAAGAGTGCAAGCAGAGTCTTCCTCCTCATATCGCCATTATCGCGATCAGCCCAGTCAGTGTACATGAACTTTATGGTCTCGCGAAGGATATCTTTACCAAGGGAGGGGTGGAGAGACAGAGGAAGAGAGAAGGGGAAATGCAGAGATAAAAAAATAAGAAAATGAGATGTGACAATGTGAGAGAATGTATTTTACATTTATATGCATGCTTATGTATATAAACATATATATATATATATGTTCATGTGTTGGTAAGCATCACACACCACTTGGGTATCCGTAAAGGTTGTCCACAAAGTTGGATATGGTGTAGTCAAACGTGGCAGCTGAAATTCCGTCCTCTCCTTCACTATCATCCACAAACTTCAGTCCTTCTCCTTGATTCACCCCCAACAAGATGTCATAGTTTAGGAACTCTCCCTGTACATGGCAGAGAAAAATTTATTTCACAAAACCAATCCAAACATACTATTTCAGGCCATTTCATCAGGTATCATTCAGTTATTTTATCAGTAAGCAGTTTGCAATTTTATTAATCATTAATACTGAATTTTAGTGTAAAAAACGTAGCGTATGTCAGTGTACGAGATGGCTAATTTTTTTTTTCCAGAACTATGGCCAAACAACAGTAAGAAAACAGTGAGGCAGATAATAATTAGTGGCTCCCCCTGACCAAAGACACCTTATTGCTGCCTTCCTCTTTTTCTGTTGGATCACAAGACCGAGGAGTTCACAGGTCAAAGTTCACCTGGATAAAACTGACACAAAGTGAAAGCTACTGCGAATGTGAATCGTTCACATCCTTTCCACTTCGCTGAACTGGCTTTTCTGCTGGGTGAATTTTATTCGTGTTTGGTCCGACTGCTGCTTTAGTTGAAAAACAGAAACAAGTAGTTTCCATGTGTCTCCTTTATCGCTGTAGCAATGTGTCAACAATTGGAAATTCTACTGTTAAACTGTACACGTTGGCATCTCGGCTGATGTCATCAAGAGTTCTACAGTAATGATATGAATGATCTTTGAATGATGTTAAATCTGTAAAGCTAGTGGCGAGACCTGCTGCATGAGGATCTCAGGGTCATCAGGAACCACGTCTCCGTCTACCACAGGCCCGAAGGCGATGTGATAGCGAGCAGGCTGAATGTCCTGATCCACCAGCTCTCGGAAGCTCTTCCTCCTCAGACAGCTGACCATGTCGGCCGCGTCCCCGGAGCTGCAGCCCACCTTCTTGGCCAGGATCTTGGTGTACATGAGCGGGCGGTAGTTCACGGACCAGCTGGAGATGGCAGAGCCACTCTGGGCTATCGCTCTCTGGAACAGACCTATGGCCAGAACCGTTAAAAATAAAAACATAGTACACGCTTCAAGGGTTCTTTAGCATCCTTTCTGATAGGAAATTGTAGGTTGTAGCTTCTCTTCCTCTTGTATTATTTTTTGCTAATGTATAAAATAAAACATTCTCATTCAACTTCCTGATTAACTAAAAGTTTGTTTTTGTAAAAAAGGCTCTACAGAGAACTGTCTATTTCATATGAGTAAAATAAAAACACTTTCGTTTTGCATGTTTACATTAATGAACATGCTATTTGGGTTGTTTTCTATCTAAAAATGCAAAACAGAGGGGCGGAGCCAATGCAAATTGATTAATTTATCACCAGAGATTGTGTGTGTAAATCAGAGGCGACGGTGACACAACATAAAGAAGGAACCTTGGGAGGAACCAGACTCGAAAGGGAACCCATCCTCATCTGGGTGACACCAGACAGTGCGATTATAAATCATTACTCTTCTATAACTGTGTACTATAGAGTAACAACAAAATCCGAGCAGTAAGAGAGAAAAAACCGTATGTCAATAGAGAAAACAGAATATTTTCAACTGTGCGCCAATTAACAGTAAGAAAACAGTGAGGTGAAAGATATAATAATTAGCAGCTCCTCCATTTTTTTTTACTGAACAAACAGACCATAGCTCCACCTTTTCATTGTCTTCTTCGGCTCACAAGGCCGAGAAGTTCACAGGTCAAAGGTCATGTAAATAAATTCCACAAAAAGTGAATAAAATTGCATTTTTTACATTCTGCATTCTTTTCCCATTCAGTGACTCTGCGTTGCCGCTGGGTGGATCGCATTTCTCCTGACCACTGCTTTATCTGAACCTTTAGAAAAGTGTAATGGCTCCTGTATCGCCATAGCAACAGGTCAAAAATAAGCAACGGTACAGCTAAACCATAAATGTTGGCACCAATGGTACATAATTTATAAAATAATAATTTACTCGTTTATTCCCACAGTTACTTTCAGGTGCTAATTTAATCTATTTGCCTTGACTTTAAGTAAAAACGCCCTGATTTACATATTCATTTACATATTAATTTACATATTCATTTATATATTCATGAAGGCAAATGTGCAAAAGGAACAAGACGTGTTATTTCACTCATGTGGAAGACAATCCTCCACAGATTCTGTTAATAAATCAGTTTTCACATTTCTTTTTGTGGATTCTATCAACATTTCAGGTTTTTTTAAGATTTTAAAACAAAAACCTTTACTCTTTATTCACTAGTTATTGTACATTCATTACACTGTTATTACACTGTAATGAGCATAGTGAGAGCAATCATGACTGACTAATATCATATCACAGATACATGATGAGGCTGTGTGTCAGTGTGACTGATTTATGACACATCAACACGTGTGTGTGTGTGTGTGTGTGTGTGCGTGAGAGAGTTGGAGATCCACAAAACTCAAATTTTAACTGTACTGTATGAATGTATTAGAAATAATGACCCAGATATATGAACTACAGCATCACACACACACACACACACACACACACACACACATGGCCTCAGGGTTAAATCTGTGTATGGATAATAATATATGCATCACACATGATGACCCAGATACCACAGACTTCATGGTCGAAAATGAAATATACATTACGTTCTTCTTTTACAGGAATGTGACGTCGCCATATTTTCGAAATCCTCATCTGTTTGAATAATTAATCTTATTAATTAAATTATTAATTAAAGAGAGAGTCGATGTGCTTTCCTGTGCTGCTGTGTGTCAAATATGGAAAAAATATATATGATCTTATAGTTGGTTTGTTGTAATGATATAATAAACGCAGTTACCACCAGGGAGCGCTCTAATACACCACACTGCACACATATACGTGTATATGCATATACTGTATACACACACACACACACACACACACAAATAATATAATATAAGAATATAAATGATATGTAGATTATAATATAAAGAAGGAGATAATAAAGGTGTGTGTGGTGTTATTCAGTATCTCAAGTGCAGTCGTGTTCCCACATTTGCATCTTAAGATTCTGCTATTAATTATTAATTTCATTCTCATACATTAATCTCTCACACACACACACACACACACACACACACACAGCACCGTGTCCCCCCACCCCCACCCACCCCCTTCAGTTCCTGTCCCTATGAAATCAATTAAGAGTCAGTTCAGATGCAGCTGAATGCATCATTTTCTCTCTCTTGCTCTCTCTCTAAACACACACACACACACACACACACACACACACACACAGACACACATCCATATTTACATGCTCCTTGTTATGGATCTGTCTCGCACCCGTCCGTATTTATCACACGCTTTCTTGTTATAAAACCCACATCAGAACTCTGTGAGATCTCGGTGTACATCTCCATCACACACACACACACACACACACACATACACACACACACTCAGCTGTAAATCAGTCACACTGACACACAGCCTCATTGTGTATCTATGACTGAATGGAACACAAACACACTCACGTTACAGTGCTGTGATAAACAGAGTTGATTATTTTCCTATGACAGCACGTCCCCATGTGTGTTGTTCCTCTTAAACAACAGCAGTTTGCCAACAATGACAATTTTTATTTTATTAAAGAACAACATGTCATACTTAATCCGTTTACCTCTGACTGTTACAAATCACTGACACTGGAGACTCCTTCCATAAATGTTAAATAAACATCTCCTTTCAGAAAACTTCACATCAATGATTTTTTAAACCATTTACGTGGAGCGTCCGCTGTACACGTCCCTGTGAATGAGCCGTTACTATAGAAACGATAACATATCAGAACGAGTGCTTTGGAGCTGCACTACTATCAGAGATGCTGTTATAGAAAATTAATCAACACTTCCTGACCAATCAGAATCCGGAATTCAACAGCACTGCGGGATCAAATGCCTTAAATCAAGCAATGATGATGATGATGATGATGATGAAGAAGAGAGTCACCTTCAGAGTGATGGGACAGGATAAGCAGGTTGACGCAGGACGCTCCAGCGCCTGAGCCGAAGATGGTGATCCTCTCGTGGTCGCCTCCAAAATGGCCGATGTTTTCGTTGAGCCAGCGCAGAGCCTGGATTTGATCCAGCAGACCGTAGTTCCCTTTAGCTGCCTGATCGCCGGTGCTCAGGAAACCTGCACACGAGCAAAGACACGTTTATAATTCATTATAAATGCGCTTATAAGGCTTTGTACTTACTTTCTAAAGATGCCTCATAAAGCTTTAGTAAAGCATTATAATGACAGTGCTCATCTTATTCCAAGTAGGCTGCATTATTACAATTCAGGAAAATATTGTTACTATATTAAATTATATAAAATATAATATATACCATATTGAACATTTTTTGTCATAGACAGATTTAGAAAACTGTTTTTAGCAAATAAAAAAATAAATGAACAAAAACAGAAACCAGAATATGATCTTAAACTTAACGCCATGGTTCCTTAAACAGAAAAAAGGCACAAAGGAGCCAAAAAGGGCATAAAGTCAAACTTCTGTTGGAACTATTGTTCATTTTCTTGGTCTGTTAGTGACTAAATCTGACTCTGACTCCATCGTTAAGCTCTTTATTGTTCCTCCTGCTTTCAGCCAATCAGAGCGCACTGTACTGGTTTTGTGTTAGTGACGAATGATGAAAATACAACGGTAATACAAAAATCACATTAGCGTTTAATAACCGATGGAATAATACCAGCTCTCGGTAGTGGACCAGCGCGAATACAAGGCTGCAAATCGAATGAAAAGCGTAGCTCTTACGATAATGTCTTAAAATATTAAAGCGAATTAAATTAGAGCAACGGTGTCACAGTGAATGTCTGAGTCAATGCTACATAAATTAAAAGAGGGGGAACATTTTGAATAAAAAATGGGTGCTACAGGAAAGACAGGCTTTTCAGTGAGGATGAAAAGGGAAAAAGAAGGAAAGGGGAATGGAGGAAAAAAGCGAGGAGGATAATAAAACAACACAAAAATAGACTTAAAAGCATAAAAGTGTCCAGCCTGCCTTAATATATGAGACTGTGTGTGTGTGTGTGTGTGTATGTGTTGGAAAGATAGAAAGGGAAAAAGATAGGAAATGTGAGTACTATAATTCTTTTGCTACTGAGGCACTTTTTTTTGTCTTCAATATTGACACACAAACACAAAAACACCACAGTACACACTCGACAGGTATACAATGTTTAAAAAAAAATGCAATATGGTGTTCCTCAAGGTTCTGCTTTAGGCTCGTTGTTGTTTTCCCTTTATATGGATCAGCTTGGACTTTTAATTCACAAAGAAACCATAATGATATCTTTCACTTCTACCCTGATGATTATATTTATCAATTCGGCTCTTTTTAGCTGAAATGCTACGCTACGTAGTCGACTGTATACAGCAAAGGATTCTCAAACTTTTTGGGGAAATGGACATAAAGAATTTTCTGTGTCACGCAGACTTAGTGTTTTGGTTTCTCCTCGTTATTTACCACTTGCAAATCCACATTCGGTAAAAGTTTCGTTATATATTTTCGTGTTCATTTTCTTGACTCCTGTTGTTCACTGAGTCAGAGTCAGAGTCACTCGATGTTGTTGAGGAACTAGCGGAGGCAGATGGACGGAAACATTTGTCCAATTTTATTGATCCAGCTCCAACACTAGTACACTGAGCTGAGGATAGCGAAAAACACTAAAATAGTACGTATGATGTTAATTTAAACCTGGCTTGTTTGAATGCGACTCAAAATAGTAAACAAAATGCTTCTTTATAGATAGAGTGATATCCGTAATATTATATCTTAAAATAATTGAATAATTCGTTAAAAAAGACGGCTAGTAAGGGTCGAAAGTTGATTTTCTACACTCAAGAACCATGATGTCACCATAGATACTGGTTTATAGTTTAAGCAACATCTCTAAAATGTTAATAAACACGCAAAATAAGGCATATGCTAACCATAATGCTGAATAATGTGTTGCTAGATGGCTGTTCTGCATCAAACTTCAGAAAGAGTCTTATACAAGCTACTCTGGCTGCCTATTAAGTGCCTTATTAACTACAAAGTCCTGCTTATGATATTTAAATCTCTGAATGGTGTATCTTTCTGATTTCCTGAAGCAGTATAACCCACCCAAGCAGGAGGATCAGTCGCAGGTCAGTCAGTTCCAGAGAACATTAAGAACGCTTTATAGTCCTACAGCTGTTTTTAAATGTATATTGAACATGTACTTGTTTAATTGAAGTTCTAGGTTTTTAGGTAGAAAAAAAGGGGGGGGGGGGGGGGGTGAATATTCTGTATAATATGGTAATAATCTCTATTAGAAAACAAACTGGTGTGTTTTGGACGTCTCTGGTTTTGGAGGACACGTCTGACTGTGGTCGGTTGCCAGGCAACAGCAGCAAAACAGCACCAGAGAAGGTTAATGTGATGGCAGACGGATCGGTTTTGTTTTTTGTTTTTTTTTTGTCTGTGTGTGTCTATGTGTGTGTGAGTGTGTGTTTGTGTGTTTGCCTCTCTCTCTTACAGTAGTTCTGTTTAATCTGTCCATCACACCACCAACACAATCAAAGTGCACTAATATAAACCGGGTTCATGTGATCAGTTATTCAAAATAGTACATTTGTACGTCTGTCCATCCATCCATCCATCCATCCATCCATCAATCCTTCATAGGGACCAGTTTTAAAACTAGCCATATCTATCACAAGGACCTGTTTATTTAAATTATCCTTCTATCTAGTCTTCATTTATCTACCATCCATCCATTCATCACAGAGAAATGTTTATTTAAATTATCCTTCCATCCATACATCCATTCATCTATCCACCAACTTAGTCATCCATTTGTCACTCATATGGTCCTGTTTAATTACACTATCTATCTATCCATTCATCATTCTTTCAACAATCCACTTATCTATCCATTGGCCTATATTTCAATCCATATATCCATCCATCTATTCAACAATCCAACTAGCCATTCTTTAATTGATCCATGCATCATTCATCCATCATTCATAGGGACCAGTTTTTAAACTATCCATTCATCCACCTAGTCATCAAACTGTCCATCCTTCAACCAACTCTTCATCCATCCATCCATCCATCCAACAATCCACCCATCTATCCATCCAATCATCCAATAATCCATTCATTTATCCATCCATTTATCTATTATTAATTCATATGGACCTGTTTATTTTAACTATCCATCCATCCATCCATTATTTAGCAGGTTCTGTTCCTTTATCTGTCTGTATCTACACCTCCGATCTGCAGAGTTGGAGCTCTTGCTAACTTTAGCGCTGAGCGAAGTATTCCAGATCCAAACTCATAAATATTCACCAACTAACCACCAGGACACAGTGAGCATGCATCCTTTCTTTTCACTTAAATGAGAGTAAAGAGGAAAAGAAAGGGATAAAGAGGAAAATAGAGAGAGAAAATAGTAATATCCATAATGTTATTCTATAACAGTGCTATAGATAATGATGTCACTAAAACATCTGGTGCAGATTCTGTAAGATATCAACAAATCACGATACTGAGACTGACATCATACTGTGAATTCCTCCTGAGAGAATTATATATAAACATATTCGACTGATTTTATTTGCAGTTCTTTTTGCGAGAGCACGAGGACCATTTGGGATTCAGCTCCCTACTACCTTTTTGTGCACTATATAGGGCACAAAATAATGGCTTCTGCACCGTGCGATCCATTTAGGACACAAGCTGACTTATTTGGGATTCATACACCTACTTCCTTTATAACTGCATTACACAGTATGTAATAATGCCTCCTATAAGCTACAAATTCTTTTCACAATGACTTCTACAGCCTGTGTAGTGAACTACATGACTAACATGGGTCCATTTGGGACAAAGTCTGACTTTAATTTTTTACATTTAGCTACCTACTCTCTATGCAATGGCTTCGGCAGCCTACACAGGGCACTATATGACCAATACGGGTCCATTTGGGATGCAGCCTGCTTCTTATTTGGTATTAAGTTTCCTAATCCCTATAAAATGGCATCTACAGCCTACCTAGTGCACTATATAACCAATACAGGTTAGTTTGGAACACAGCCTGTGCCTCATTTAACATTCAGGTACCTACTCCCAATAAAATGGTTTCTACACTCTACATAATGAACTACAAGACTCATATGGATCTGTCTGGAGTGCAGCCTATAATTCATTCGGCATTAAGCTTCCTACACCCTGTAAAATGGCTTCTACAGACTTTGTAGGGCACTATATGACCAATATGGATCCGTCTGGGATGCAGCCTTGTGTCTCATTTGGCATTCAGTTACCTATTCGCTATAAAATGGCTTGTACACCCTACATAGTGCACTATATGAGCAGTACAGATCCATCTGGGAAGCAGCCTAACTCTCATTCGGCATTTAGCAACCTAATCCCTATGAAATGGCTTTGACAGCCTACCTAGTGCACTATATAACCAATACAAATTAGTTTGGAACACAGCCTGTGTCTCATTCGGCATTCAGGTACCTAATCCCTATTAAATGCTTTTTACACTCCACGTAGTGCACTATATATCCAATATGGATCCATTTGGGATGCAGCCTGATTCTCATTTGGCATTCAGTTACCTAAAGCCTACACAGTGGTTTCTAAAGCCTGCCTAGTGCAATATATATGACCAATATGAATCCATTTGGGCTGAGGCCTGACTCTCATTTGGCAGTGAACTACCTACTCCCTAGACAATGGCTTCTACAGCCTACGTAGGGCACTACATGACCAATACAGATTCATGTGGGACGCAGGCTGTGTCTCATTTGGCATTCAGATATCTAATCCCAGTGAAATGATTTTTTTACACTCTACATAGTGTACTATATGACCTTCCTATGGATGAATTTGGGATGCAGCCTGACTCTCATTTGGCTTTCAGCTGCCAAAAGCCTACACAGTGGCTTCTATAGAGTGTCTAGTGCACTATACGACAAATACAGATCCATTTGGGACAAAGCCTGTGTCTCATTTGGCATTCAGCTACCTCCTCCCTAGATCATGCCTCCTACAGCAAACGAAGTGGACTATATGACCAATACAGAGCTATTTGGGACGTAGCCAGAGTCTAATTTGGCATTCTTCCACCTATTCCCATCACAATGGCTTCTACAACCTACCTAGTGCACTATATGAGCAATAAAGGTCTGTTTAGGATGCAGCCTGTGTCTCCATCCTTCATTTACTGCTCTGGAGATGGATTTAAGGCCTAAACATAACCAGTCAAACACCTCAAACTTACATTGGTACGTTCTAAATTAGACTTCATAATCACACGTCTGGAGGCGACATCACAAGCGAGGAACACAAACGCCTCAAAGCGAACACGCTCGAGAAGATAGGCGCAGGAACACAGAATCCTAATTTGGGGATGTGGAGCTCGCTGGTAGCATCCGGAGGAAAAAAAAAAATAAAGCAGCAGAAAGGTCTCGTGTGGAATTAGGAAGCTAATTAGGGTAATCTGTTTCTGCAAATAGAGCGCATCTGATAAAGGGATGGAGAATAAGATAGAAAGAAGGATGAAGTGTAAAAGACAGATGGGAGAGAGTTACAAGAAGAGAAGCTGGAGATGGTGGGATAGTCAGGAGGAAAAAGAGAGTGACGTCTTCCATATGTGAGAATGAAAATAATATTATATATAATGAAAATAATACTATATTAGTAAACTGTAAATTAAAAAAGGATTCATTGAACATCGTTAAGTAGATGTGATTGTGATTGGCTCATGTCCAAACTCCTCCCACAAAATCTACACCTACGGAAGGGTAGAAAAGGGGCAGGTGGAAGTGATGGAACGAAAAAAAAAGGACGACTGTGTGCAATAAATGGAGAAGAGGAGGAAAGCAATGTAGATGAAAAGACAGAGAGAGAAAGAAAATGGAAAATCAGTGAACATGGAAGTAGGTGGAGGTCATGAGGATGGAGTGAGGGGAAGAAAGAGAGAGAGCATGAGAGATAAAGGAGGAGCAGTGAGCAAGAGAGAGAGAGAGAGAGAAGTGTAGAAGCAGATTAGAATGGAAAGATAGAAATGGAGGGAATAAAACAGAGGGATAGAAGGATAGAGATTGAACTGGCGAAAGGGAGGTCCTCCCTCTCTCTCTCTCTCTCTCTCTCTCTCTCTCTCTCTCGAGTTCATTAATTAGTTAATGAGTAAATTACTCTGAACAGATGGCTGCGCTCACAAATCAACAAGTCTTTGGGGCTGTGAGGATGGAGTGATGGAGCAATGGAGGGAGGGAAAGTAGGAAAAAATGAAAATAGCTAAAAAGAGAGAGAAACAGAGACAAGGCTGACGTAGTTGCCGATAACTAGCATGCAGAATTTTTGCCTTTGCCCTCATTAAAAATATCAGGAGCTATGAATATGCATGAATATGCAAATTAGAAATGTCCTCCTGCTATCTCAAACAGCACTAATATCACTAGCTAACCTAGCTAGTCCATTTGCTAACTGATAGCAAACTAGCTGATATTTTTCTCTGTGGGAGTTCAGCATGTCAGTTTACTCCGTCACTTTCTTACTGAAACGGTCTCGTATAATGTTACCATGACAACCATGATTCCATCACATCAACATCATTAGCCAAATTAGCTCGCTGACTCAACACTTTAACACAGAGACTCCTCTAATCTCAGACATGATTGGTGGAGATTAATTAGTGACATCACAAAGTGAGCCCATGTGTAGCCCCGCCCCTGAATCAGCTTTGTACAGAAGTGCTGAGAAAGTCTCTGTTTTGCAAAATTACTCCTCACTTCCTCTTCAAACATCGCTATTGGCCAATCACAGCAGAGGTAAGAGACAGACTCCACCCCCTCACTATCATCAATCCAAACCCCGCCCCCTTTCCCACCCTATCAGAAGCCAGTATAACCCGGGTTTAATGCAGCATGGCTTCATCATAAACACACAGGAAAAAGATGGGATAATAGTGTGCATGGGTCAGGAGGCACAAACAATACACCTATGTGTGTGTGTGTGTGTGTGTGTGTGTGTGTGGTCATTCCACATCATGATCATCTCTTTGAATGAATTTTCAGCTTCACTGCAGAACATAACATACACTGGTTTATTTTTAGCCCATGTCTCCCCCACCATTTCTCTCTCTCTCTCTCTCTCTCTCTCTCACTTTGTTTGTCAGTTAGTTTGTTGGTTGTCGTGGCAGTATATGGAGTCTCGGGGCAGGTGATGATGGCGTGCCTGGTGATGATGTCACACTTACCCAGAACTCCCAGTCTGTAGTTCATGGTGACGACGATGACGTTGCCATAGGCGGCGAGGACACTCGCGTCGAACATGCTTCCTGCTCCTTCCATATACGAACCACCGTGGATGAACAACATGACCGGCTTCTTCCGCCGATCTCGGATATCTGTGAACACACACACACACACACACACACACACACACACGCACACCACCCCAAAGTTGATTATTTTTCTATAACAGCAAGACCCCAAGTGCAGCAAAATGCTAATGATTACGATTTTTTTATTTATCAAAGAACAATATGTCATAAAAAGTTACAGCTTTACATCTATTACAAAGTGCTGACACTGGAGACTCCTTCCATAAATGTTACATTTACCAAAAACTTCACCATGTCAACAATTACACATTTATCAATCAGTTTATGTGGAGCGTCCATCATACAAGTCTCTGTGAATGAGCTGTTACTATAGAAACGATAACGTATTAGAACGAGTGCATTAATATAAACCTGTGATCTGCAGCTGCACTACTGTCAGAGCTGCTGTTATAGAAAATTAATCAACATCCTCCTGACCAATCAGAATTGAGAATGAAGAAAGCAACAAGGTTGCACTTAAAACGGTAAAATGGAAAGACACTGGATGATCCAGTCCACTTAGCTGAAACTTACTGTACAGCATCATCATGGGTGGTTTTTTTTTGATTTGCTAAAATACTTTTCCTGTTTCAGACCCTGTGTTTTTTTCACCCTCATTTTAGACTTAGAAAAAAATGTGACTGGAAAATGATGACACCAAAATGTGGGGTGGAAAAATAAGACGGCAGTATCTGAGAAGACGCACAGCCCGGGGTTTTATTTAGGGCTGCGCAGACAGTAATTTTCTGGTTGTTTACAATTTTCTTCATAAGTAAGTGGACATCTTGACACATCAGGGTGATGTGTGTGTCTATGTGTGTGTGTGTGTTTGTGTGTGTGCCTCGGTGACTTTTCTCGCTCAATTACAGTGATTTGCTTTCAGGAATGTCCCTTTTTTTTCTCACAACACATTTTGTGATTTATTTACTGACTCTTTTTCAGAGCTTGATTTAGAGCACACAGAGTGACTTCAGATGGAGCTGTGCAGCCCAAACAAGCCTCTAATGGAGCGATAACTTCTGCAAAACTCGTGTGTGTGTGTGTGTGTGTGTGTGTGTGTGGTCATTATGTTGGCTTGACAAAGCCAACATTCTGTTCTGCTGTTTAAGCTTATTATTAGTGGTGCTTGCTATGCAATGCTATTCACTATTATCATCACTATTATAATTATAATTCTTCTTCTTATTATAGTTTCCAGACACTTTTTCGGCACGTAAACAGTCCCTCGGTTTTTGCCCCACTGTGCAGCCCCACTGGGACACGTGTGCTATTACTTTTCTCAGCGTTCACACGTGCACTTTTCGCACACGTGGCCAAAAATGGCAGTTTTCTACCCATAGAGAATGAATGGGGAATAAAACATGGGTGTCACAGCTCGGATGTCGTTCGGCTGACATCCTCGTATCACATATCCTCTCATCCTTCTTAGGGAGTAGACAATAATGGGAAATTTTGGGACCCCACCACCCCAACTCCCACATAGTCAGTGATACAGATATGAAATATGTGTGCAAGTGTTTGGCTTGGTCCAGAGAACCATTTGGGAACTGATCCCACGTGCTAGTCATGTGGAATTTCCCATCAGGATTTGCAATACACATTAATGTAAAATGAGACTAGAGGACCAAACAGGCAAACCGAGACACTGTTTAGATTTACTATCTCTACAGAAAATCTTCGACACCTAACTAGTCCCGCACCGTTTGACTCACAGACATGGATCGTCGTGATACTTCCGATCAAATTTTCCCCCATACACACTCATTGAGAAATCAGTAGCAGGACATAA
>CM040470.1:1082585-1122585 GCA_022758105.1 Pangasianodon gigas
GATCAAGTATCCAGCTTCATCTTTAGGAATCTAAAGGGTTCTTTAAGGGTTCTTTAAGGGTTCTTGAGAAACCCTTGAGAAACCTTTTTAGAAAAGGTTCAAAGTAGAACCCATTTAGGAAGCTAAGAACCCTATAGGATCTAAATAACCCTAGAAGAACCCTTTTTCTTTTTCTAAGTGTATCTATGAAAAGGAATGATACAGACAACACATTTAAGAAGGTATGAAGCCTTAAGAGTCCAAAAAAAACCTTTGAGGACCCCTTTTATCTAAAGTTCCTTAGTTGAGCTCCTTAGCTCATATGGACAGGAATCATAGAGGGAGGTCAAAGTAGAACTCATTTAGGAACCGTTAACTATCTAAAGAACCCTTGAGGAATTATTTTTGGACAGGAATCTCTAAGAAGGGTCAAAGTAGAACTCATTTAGGAAGCTAAGAACTCTTCACTATCTAAAGAACCCTGGAGGAACCCTGTTTTCTCAAAGTCTACCTATGGACAGGAGTCACAGAAAAGGTTCAGAGGAGAACCCATTTAGGAAGCTAAGAGTCCGTAACTATCAATAGAACCTGGCACTTCTTTTTTTTCCCAGTGGAAAGACAAATCAGGAACTTGTTCAGGAATCACAGAGAACCTCTGAGGAACCCTTTTCATTTTCTAAGAGTATACTTATAGCTAGGAATCATACAGCAGGTTCAAAGAAGAACCCATTTAGGAGGGTAAGAACCCTTAAGTGTCCAAAGAACCCTAGAGAAACTCTTTTTTTGTAAGAGAGTACCTATGGACAGAAATCATAAATAGCTTTCAAATTAGAATCCATTTAGGAAGCAAACTAACCAAAGAACCTGTCAAAGAACTTCTTTTTTACTGTTCCAGTCCCAGTGGAAACACAGATCAGGAACTTGTTTAGGAACCGTACAGGTCATGTTTTGGACAGTTATAGAACTCTTTATTTGTTCAGAAGCTTCTCAGGTCAATTCACAGTGAAACTGAACACCATTTTAAAAAAAGAACCCTGGTTTTGTGGATGTGTGTGCTGTGTGTTGTTCAGCAGGTCAGGTGAAGGTCGGGATTTTATCGATCCTGACTCGCAGGAATGTCTGCAGGTACACGAGCTTAGCAGAGAGATTAGCGTCCGATTACAGAGGGCAGCGGAGAACGTGCTGAGGAACCTGAAAGCATCATTTCTCACATCTTTAACTTCTTGCATAAATAATTTTATTTCTTTGCGGAATCCATACGCTGACCTTGATTCATTACATTTCCAGCACCATACCTGTACAATGTACCTGAGTGTGTGTGAATCTGAGCGTAACATTTTAATATACATAGTTTGAGCTTGATTTTCAGTAAAATAAGTACATTACCTGTAGAGTAGTATAACTAATAATGATAAAAAACAAAACAAATAATGTTAATAATCACAGTAATGCACAGACAAATGTCAGATGTAATTTTATTAATTTTGTTAGTCTGCTTTCAGGTTTCAGTGTTGTTCAGCGTACATTTTCCTGCGATATCAAGACATCACTTTATAACTTTTACTGGAAGCTGATTTGATGTGAAAGTTGATTACTTTTGAATCTTTAAAACTGTACTGTGTTAAAAGACATGTTTACAGAACAGGATATTTTTCCTCCTTTTCAATGTTAACTTATTTTTGTAGACATTTGTAGCTTATTTTTGTATATCTAAACATACAGGTTTTTATAATAGAATAAAAAATAAATGAAATACACATATATATGTATAAAGTATAAATATAATCAAATCAATCAAGTCTCTTTGTATGTAAACATTTCCAGTTCTAAAAATAAACTTATTTTCCAAATCCAATTCTAATCTTTGCTGTTTGTTACAGGATCCGATATCTGATATGTTTGCTCCAATATCCCATCCACCGCTTTTGGGATGTTTCCAGACTGATACTGACACTGACATCGATACTGACACTTATACTGGTAGTTAAACCTACATAAAAAGTTATATAAATTTATTAATTATATATAACTTATTTAAGATATATAAACTTATTTAAACATTATATTTTTTATATTTATTATAATTGAAATGCAAGTGATTTTTAAGTGCTTTAGTTAAAAAAAAAAAGGATTTTAAAGCTTAATAGTTTATAAAGAAATAAATATCGGCTGGGTATCGGTACCAGCTGATACTCAAGGTTTCAGTACTGGAAAAGTATTGTGTCATCTCTAATAAAGTATCATTAATTAATTTTATTTATTTATTTTTAATTTAAATGGTTTTGTGGATGTGTGTGCTGTGTGTTGTTCAGCAGGTCAGGTGAAGGTCGGGATTTTATCGATCCTGACTCGCAGGAATGTCTGCAGGTTTCAGTACTGGAAAAGTATTTTGTCATCTCTAATAAAGTATCATTAATTAATTTTATTTATTTATTTATTTTTAATTTAAACGCACCATACTTGGCAGTTTTGTAGCAATCCTATATATTGTGATATGTACATGTATCATGGAAATGTCATAAAGTATCATGATTTGATATTTTGGCCGTATCACCCAGCCTTCTTCGTGAGTATTACAGATGTGAATCAGGAGAGTAAGGAATAAATACGATACACTTGTAATGATAATGTTATTTCTTTGTTTGAGAGTTACTTTTCGGTGATGTGGAATAAGGAATAAATCTAACACTGTAAATGCAACTCTGATTTTCTTTTTTAATTAGGTGTGTATAGGGTGATATATGTAACACAAGTGCCTTCATTTCTAACATAACATCTCACATAAAGCTTTAATAAAGGACTTAAAAAAGAATTTTAAAATTTCTCTTTCTTCTTCAAAGTCTGTGAATTTTATTTCATCATAAATTTCCCTTCATCGCATTTTCTAATATTATTTTTTCCGCCTTCATTTTTGCTTCATATTCACACTGCATTCGAGCTGCACTCGTTCCCCGTCTCTCCTCTTCATCTCTGTCTTTCCATCGTTCTGAGACAATTGGATTAGCCAGATGTGTCTCTATTTAAACCTAAGCAATTACAGAGCACAGCAATGTGTGTGTGTGTGTGTGTGTGTGTGTGTGTGTGTGTGGGTCTCAGATATACAGTGTAAAATCTCAGCTCAGGCTGTGATAAAGAGAACAGATACATTTACACCCCCAAAAAAGAGTGTGTGTATGTGTGTGTCTGCGTTTGTGTGTGTGTGTGTGAAAAAGTTGACCAAAAAAGACATGCAGGAAAAATACCTTCGTCCCTCGGCCTGTTCGTCGCCGACTCGTCAGGTTTTTTAGTGAGTGGACCTGAGACAAAAAAAAAAAAAAAAAAAAAAAAAAAAAAAAAAAAAAAAAAAAAAAAAAAAAAAAAAAAAAAAAAAAAAAAAAAAAAAAAAAAAAAAAAAAAAAAAAAAAAAAAAAAAAAAAAAAAACCACACACACACAGGGGGGAAGAAGAGAAAAGAGAAAATTCAAAAAGAGTCTCACTGAGTCTCATTAAAAAACAAGAAAAAAAACAGACAAGAAAAACAAGAAACGACAAAAATCTGTTTTTTTAAAAGACAAAAAGACTCAAACAACAATGAAAAAAACAGACACACTAACAGTGCAGCAACCCTCATGTCATTCATTCCTGTGTGTGTCCTTGTTTTACACACACACACACACACACACACACAGTTAAATCTAGCTGCAAGCCTTTGCATTGAGTTAAAACTGAGTGCAATTAAACCCAGACGGAACACATCACACACCAAAGAAACAAATGCACACACACACACACACACACACCGTGTGTACCACTAGCACAGTATTAACATAATTCTAAAACCAAATCCAGAACCACTCGGTACCGTATGCTGGAACCCTATCCAGAACAACGCCTGCTTTCTTTCACATAACTGTACCTGTGAAAGTAGTTTGTGATTTATTTTACACTAAAACGTGTCGAGTGTCTCCTTCACAGCTACTGAACATGAGACCCCAGTTAGTTTTATAAGCGACAAACAGCCCTAATGAAGTCAAGGGTGCCAATACTTTTTATCTTCATGATAATAGAGAGAATGACACGCAACTTTTTATTAAACTACGTTAAAATGTGAAGAAAAAAATAATACCATGAGTCGTAGTTTGTATTCTGTAACGAAATCTTGACTAACATACAGTGCGATGACATTAAACCCTACGTAGGGAAAATACAGAGTGAACAGGAACGTAACAGAGATTCTGGGTTTTGAGATTTGGAGTTAGTGGTCAGGATTATGTTTAGCTCCACTTATAAGTCCCTGTTCGGTTCTCTTAGTACGCTGTATGGAGGAGTGATGCAATGCTACTATATGTATCTGGATTCGGAGTTAAACCCAAAGTGGGTGTGGCCTAAATTGATTTTTTTTATGCTCGGAAACACTGGAAAAATCCCAGATGTGGAAATGTAGAATTTTTTTTAGGAGTGGGATTTGGTCACCTGCCAAGTCCCTCCCACTCACCATCCAGCGCTCCCCTATCATACAACATCTATCAAACGGGAAAGGTGAAGGCTAACACACGGGCTTCCTTCAACACACATGAAGCCAATCAACCGCATCTTTTTTACAGACTCGGAGGAAAGCGCTATCCACCCTCTTGCGCATACATGAGCTCACAGACCCCATGATGTTTTGAACACATTATCTGTTCATTCCGAATAATGTATTTATATTCAATTACATCCTGACAGGAAGAGGAACCTGACTGAGCATGGTTACATGTTCACAGTAAATAACCAGATTTGTTACAGCAAAAAAAAAAAAATCTCTATATGGTGTGTATCAGTCATGTCTAACTCAGCACTAAGTGCTCCAGCTATTAGCAAGAGCTATCGGTGTAACCTGTGTGTGTGTTGCTGTGAAGCAGTAAGATAGGGATCCACTTCATTATTTACCCTGTTTACCTGTCAGCAAGGAACACACACACACTCATACACACTCATACACACACAGACCTCTACTGACCACACATGCTCCATCACTGTCTGGGCTGAGAGGATGAACCATGTAAAACACACACACACACACACACACACGGTACAAGTTTATAGCCAGTTGCCATGGTTTCGTTGCTAGCACCATGCTAGTGCGATATCCACACAAGCTAGCTGCAAAACATACAAAACCACCCATCGCTACTTGGTTCAGATGCTGAGGCTGTTCTCGAGTACTACTTACACTCTGAAAAAAGGTACCAGAAAGGTACTTTTCATGGTGCAATGTCCTGTCAAAGGGCGATACCCTCAAACATCCACCTCAACCTAAAAGATGAAAAGCTTTTCTCATCTTCCTTTTGAGTTTTAAACAGAGTTACCACTTCGTTCAGATGCTATAGTCATTCTCAAGTACTACTTAGACTTTCAGAAAGTAAGGTACCAAAAAATGTCACATTTTGGGGTACAATCCCTTATCAAAGGGCAAGTACCCTCAAGGGTGTATTTGTACCTCTAGTTAACGGACCGAGAAGATAAAGGGCTTGAGCTTAATTACCCCTTTAAGTTCAGATGCGGTGGTTACTCTCGGGTACTACTCACACTCAGAAATAAGAGTACCAAAAAGGTACTTTTCATGGTGCAATCAATTGTTGAAGTGGTGGTACCTTTAATTAAGGGACCTAGAGAATGACAGACTTGAGAAATCTGTTATCTATCTTAGATGTTTAGATGCTGTAGGTACTCTCAAGTACTATTTATACTCAGAAATTAGTGTACCAGAAAAGTTCCTTTCAGGGTACAATCACTTGTCAAAAGTTGGTCCCTCACAAGCATACATCTTGTGTCTTTAGTTCAAGGAACTAAATGATAATGATGGACCTAGGGACTCTAGGAAAATTTTTCTTACTGCTTTGGTCAAATGTTGTAGCCACTCTCAAGTACTATTTACCCTCTTAGAAAGGATGGTACTCAAAAAAGCACCTTTTGAGGTACAAGCACTTGTTAAAGTGGTGGTAATGTACTCTGTACTTCTTAAACTCTTAGAAAGAAAGGTACAAAAAGGCACCTTTTCAGGTTCAATCACTTCTTGAAGTGGTAGTTCCCTCTAATGATCCCATATCAATAGCTTACCAATGATTACCAATACCAATAGTTAGAGAACTTAGAGGATTACAGAGTTAAGGACACTGTTTTCTACTCTTTCAGTCATTAGTTCAGTCACCACTTTGTTCAGATGCTGTAGCTATTCCTGTGTACACATTATACTCTGAAAAAGGTATCTTCCAGGGTACTTACATTTGTGGTGTTGGTACCATCAAGGATACAATTTTTACTTAAAGGACCCTGAAGATGAAATGCATATGTACTCTGTTTTCTGCTCTTGGCCTTACCACATGGTTCAGATGTTGTAGCTACTCTTGAGTACTGCTTTCACTCTTAGAAAGAAAGGTACCAAAAAGGCACCTTTAGGGGTACATTCACTTGTCATAGTGGTGGTCCCATCAAGGACACATCTTGTAACTTTAGTTAAGGACTTGTGGACTGTTTTCTACTCTGATTTTTGCTTTGACTTGATTTGAGTTATCGTTTAAGTTTCATTGTTGTAAGCACTCCCAAGTATTAATAATATTCTCAGAAATAAAGGTACATGAAAGAAACGTTTCATGGCTTTTTTCCGTTATCAGAGTGGTGGTACTGTCAAAGGTGTTTGTGTCTTCTACTCTTTCTCAGTCATTTTTTCAGTTACCACTTGGTTCAGCTGCTGCAGCTACTCTTAAATACTACAAGTTATCTTCTATTGTGCAATCCCTTGTTGAAGTGGTCATACCTTTAGATAAAGGATGACAGACCTAAGGACTGTTTTCA
This sequence comes from Pangasianodon gigas, assembly GCA_022758105.1. Lineage (NCBI taxonomy): Eukaryota > Metazoa > Chordata > Actinopteri > Siluriformes > Pangasiidae > Pangasianodon > Pangasianodon gigas. The sequence goes on from CM040470.1 coordinate 1,089,378, forward strand.
ACTCTTCTTTTCATTGTTTTGAACTGAGTTACTACCTGGCTGTAGGTACTCTTGAGTACTACTTACACTCAGAAATAAAAGACCAAAAAGGTACTTTTCAGGGTAGAATCGCTTGTCAACACCAACATTCACCTTTCATAATGCAATCTCTCATCAGATATATCATCAAGCATAATTGTTGTAAACTTTACTTAAAGAACCTAGAAGATGAAAGACAGGACTATTCCTTTTCAGGTTTAAATTGATAGACTACATTGTACAGATGCCATAACCACTCTTGAGTATCTTTAGATCTTGTACATTTAGTCAGAGAACATAAAAAGTAAAGTACATAAGCACACTGTTTTCTACTTGTTACTTGTTACCACTTTTTCCAGATGCCATGGACACGCTCAAGTACTACTTAGGAAGAAAGGTACCAAAAAGGCTTCTTTTGGGGGTACAGTTGCTTGTCAAATGGGTATGTCTTGTACCCTTTACTTTGAAGATGACAGACTTTAATTGTGTCATCACTTTGTTCAGTTGCTGTAGCCACTCTTAAGTTTTACTTACACTCGGAAGGATACACTTAAGGATACATCATGTACTTTTATTTAGAGCACATAATTGGACCTTAAAGACCTTTAAAGGTACAGTTACATGATTTGTATCATAAGGAACACAAATAGGTTGGTAGCTTTTTAAACTGTGTACCTGCTATCTTTAGTCTCGAGCCTAAGGTACAGCAGATGTGTTTGCTTACTCTTCATCACCCTTCAGACACACACACACACACACACGCACACACACACCATTCTCCATCACTGCCTCGTTTAATTGGAGCCACAGTGGTGGCTCCACGCTCGCAAACACTCTTGTATCTGGCAGACCACCACACAAACACATGCAAGACTTCTAATAGCAAAACACCACACACACACAGACACACACACAGAGCACTTAAAGAGCAGCAAGCGATCAATGCAGGGCTGATTCACCATCTCAAAACACTTCTTCTGGGAAACATCTCAGAGGGAGATGGCTAGACGCTATCACAGTGTATGTGAGTGTGTGTGAGATAGATGGATAGGTATGGATTAAGCACTGACCACATCAGCACTTTAGCAGTGTGTTAGAGGGCACTTTAATTGCTTTAAATGGAGTTCTCCATCAGTGTGTGCAGGTGTGTATTTAGTACTTTGTGGGGACATTCGGAAGATTATCCTTTATGATAGTGTGTGTTTGCATTCAATGCAAAACATTTCAGCATAAATCATGTTCTCTAAAAGCAACAATGTTTCGATTTTCCTTGTTGATGAACTACAACATTTTCCATGGATGCACCCCAAACAGAAGCATATCACTATTTCCAGGAATTGGTGAAATTCCTATTGGTGATTTGGTGATTCCTTTGGTCACGGTCCATGGGGTCACCAAAGATCATAACTCAAAACACCCTCCAATGGCAACTAACATACAATCATTGAGCTTCAGTAAGCGCTTTATCCTGGTCAAGGTCATGATGGAAAAGCGACATTTATCCTGGGAATACTCGGAGTGATGTGGGAACACACCCTGGATGGGACGCTAGGTCATTGCAGGGCACAACACACACTCATTTCCACACTCATTCACACCTAAGGGTAATTTAAACTCACCCATCCACAAGCTTGTTTTTGGGACATGGGAGGAAGCTGGAGAACCTGGAGGAAACCCACACAGGTACAAGAAGAATATATACAGAAACCCCACACAGAAGGTCGCTCAGGATCAAACCGGGAACCCTGGGGCTGTGAGGCACTACCTACTGTGCCTTATGTGAGATTTAATGAACACAAATATTGTTCACAGCACTGCAGCGGGGCATTGTTGCTGCCTCACAGATCAAGGTTTCTAGTGTTCGATCCTGAGCTCACCTTATTGTCTGTTTGGAGTTGCACATGTTCTCTCCATGTATGCGTGGGTTTCCTCCAGGTTCTCCAGTTTCTTCCGACCTCCCAAAAACATGTCATTAGGTCAACTTTCTACTTTCTACTGGGATAGAGTACGGATCCACTGTGATCCTGACAAGAATAAAGTGATTGAAAGTGAGTGAGATTTTATTTACTCAAAAGATTTATGCAAAAAGAAGGATGGATGTTACTCCTTTTTTCTTATTGAGGGAACGCAGAATTGAAGCAACGCGGGCCTGAAATATACAGTTCTCAGAAAATTAGGTTTTCACATTTACAAATAGGGAACACAGGATGGTAGGATCAAAGGTTACAAGGTTTGACCATTCTTTAAATCCCAAAAACGTGGTTTAGGACGCTGTAAGGAAAAAAATGTGGTACGGAAATAAGTGTCTTTAAAACCAGGGGCAAAACCTAGAGGGCACATTTTGTCGTATGTAGGAGCACCTAAAGGGCACTTCATCACATTTTCTCTATTGGAAGAGCACCCAATAGAGCACTTCATTACAATTTTCTAGCACATAAGGGAACCCTAGAGGGCAGTTTATCACGTTTTTTCTACAATAGGGGCAACCTAGATGGCATTTACACAGTGTTTTTTAATTCAGGGATCAATGTATATAAATTAAGAGCAGAATTTCCACTTAAGTAAATTATGTAGCTTTTACATATTGAGATAAGGTCCATGTTACTACAATAAATTAAATTTGCAAATGTATGTATTTCTGTTTAATGAGATTAACATAAACCAGCCATTATTTGCCTGTTTAGCTTTTGTTGAACTTACATATTTTACTTAAGTGAAAATGCTGCTCTTAATTTAAATCCACTGATCTATGAATCACATGTGAAGTCTAAATTTGTTCTTTTTCTTTGCATAAAACAACTCCTCCATTGGGGTTGATCTCTATCCATCTCTCTCTCGTTCTCTCTCTCTTTCCACCCCCTCAGTTTAATCCAAGATCTCTGTATTAGTGTTATTTCTCTCTCTCTTTCCCTGTCTCTTATTTTATCTCTCATTTCTCTTTCTATCTCTCTCTGTCTCTCCATCCCACTCCTTTTCATCTGTATTTCTTATCCTCCCCCTCTCCATCCCTTCCTATTTTTCTATCCCTCCATCCTCTTTTTCTCTATCCCTCTTTTCATCTCTCTCTATCCCTCCTTCTTTATACCCTCCCTCCCTCTCCACCTCACTCACTCCATCTGTCTGTCTGTCTGTCTGTCTCTCTTTCTCTCTCCATGTGAAATATGTTTTTAATAAAGTAAACGGTTTTAGCAATAATAAAAATTAGGGGTTGCAGAGCTCGGCTATGGATAGAAACAAGATCAAGGAGGAAAGTGTGTGTGTGTGTGTGTGTGTGTGTGTGCATGTGTGTGTGTGTGTTTTGGCACACTTCCAGTCCTCATTGTAACAGAGGGTCAGTTGTGCTTTTGTTTAAAGGGAATTTGAATGGAGGGGCAGCCAGCCTGCAGGAACAGACATGCAGCTGAGATGCTGCCAGTTTCAGGTGTAGGAATATATTTGGTTGGTAAAAAGGTGTTTATATAGGTGTGTGTGTATGTGTGTGTGTGTGTTGTTCTTTGTGTACTGTCTCAGCTTAAGACTGGATACTGATATCCAAACATGTCGATATTACTGATAGCTGATACTCCAGCAGGAATTTGGGCTCAGAAAACACTTATACTGGACAAACACAAACACATTTGATCCCTGTCCTCTTTCCAAAGAAAAACACACACACACACACACACACACACACACACACAGAATAGCCTCCTTCAAACACAGTGTCAGCACTACCTAGGGCTTCACTTTAGCTTTTTATGCAATGTGTTCCATCAAACACCAGAATTCACCGTCAAACACCATCAAAGCAACACCCAACGCAATCAAACACCAACGAACTGTCAGCCACCAGGATTCAAAAACCTTTACCAAAATTCCCCACAAAATACCAACAAACACCATGACCAACAAATACCAACATTTACCATCAACACCAACATTCACCACAAAACACAAAGATTCACAGCAGCACCTGAAAACGCCAACAGTCACCACCAAACCCATAAAATACCAAAATTAAAAATATCAAATACTACAAAACAGCAACATTCACCCTCAAACATCACAAAACACCAACACTCACCCTCAAACACCACAGATCATTCACCAGCATTCATTATCAAACACCATTAAACACCAAGACTCACCCTCAAACACCACAAAACACCAACATTCACCATCAAACACCACAGAATACCAACATTCACCATCAAACACCACAGAACATTCAACAGCATTCACTATCAAGCACCATCAAACACCAAGACTCACGATCAACACCACAAAACACCAACATTCACCATTAAACACCACAAAACACCAACATTCTCCATCAAACACCACAGAACATTCACCAGCATTCACTATCAAATATGAGAAACTACCAACATTTACCACCAAAACACCAAAAAAAACAAGATTTAATATCAAACACCACAAAACACCACACCAACAATCACTGTCATCACAATAAAACATTCACCTTCAAACACCACAAAACACCAACATTCACCACCAAAAACAGCACAGCATTTACCTGCATTAAACACTAACAGAAAAACAAAAAAAATATGTTCTCCACCTTAAATTAAACAGCACAGAAATCTCCCTTTTTTCTTTTTTTTTTTTTTTGAAAAGCCAAACTGAGGACCATTAATGTTTATATCAGAAAATTGTTTTTAACATTGTTAGTAAAAAAAATGTTAATTGGGAACGTTTGAGCTGAACAGGATGTTGGGGTTTATTATCAAGGTGCATCAAAGTGCGGAAATCCATCCAGTGCTGAAGGAACATTCTGGCATCACTCAGCACTGCAACTCATTTAGTATCGATCACAAGGTGAGAGATTCAATAGCTGCACTCACGCCGCTGCTCTAAGGCTCCTCTCTGATCATCTGGCTTCCACCAGCCAGACCGAGCTCGTCCGGATACGCGGGGTGTTCCCCTTTAATGGAAAAGCTCTGGGTGGAATCTGTTTTGGACAAGAAATCCTAAAAGAACACATTTTGAGATGTCGTACAAGGATACGATATCTGAAGGTCATAACTGACATCACAACATCATAACCGCACTATTGTCGCATAGTTACTAGCTAGCTAATCTGCTAATAAATACATACCACAGATAATTTTAGGTATTAGCTGCGTTCTTATGACGCACTTCTCATACTTTAGTGCGGCAGTGTCCTCATACTACTGGGAGACTCGCTGAGATGTACTGCACTCTAAAATCCTAAAAATGTCAAAAAATTTAGTGTGGAATGTTGGACACAACTCAATCCACCAGACGGTACTGTGGTTTTAATTTCTTCTCACACTGAGTGAGAAGAAATCACAGGTATTTAAACTGGATGTTTAAGTGAATGTTAAGGTGAGTGCAGCAATTTATTCTTTTCCCCCTAGTGTACGAAAATATTTGATCTGAGTTGTTACTCCTCTACAAAAATCACGTACTACATATGCAACTACACAGCGTATATTATACAAGTGCATAGAGTATAGTACGGCATTTGAGATGTAGCTATTGATTTCAATACACTGTATATAAACCGAAGCTCGTTATTAACAAGTTATTAACGCATTCTCGCAGTGCATCATTTGGGAGATTTTTTAAAATTAACTACATTATCTGTAGAATGTACAGTGCCTTGAATAAGTATAACTATTCATAACTTTTTGACTTAACCGGAATTATATATCATGACTCTATGTAAAACAGCCCATAATACTGCACTGCGGGGAACAAATCAATATAGTTAGCAAAATAATCTACAATTAAATGTACAAAATACGTATACAGACATATACAAAAACGTAAAAGTTGTGACTGCATAAGCATTCACATTATGAACTCAAATAAAAACACGCATACTTGACGCAGATTCAACGAGCGCCATCATTCTTACGTATGTTTACGTAAGTAAGAATCCTAGCCAGACTTGTAGTCTTGTGTTCAAAGATCCAAGAAAGCGCAAGCCTCCGTGATAACTGAACATCAGCAGGGATGAGTGTGTGGTGTGTTCCTGATAGACACCTTCACTCTGCAAATGAAATACAAGAAACCTGATCTAATTTTCACCAGATCACGAGCTGCAAAAATAGAATTTGTTCTTGCATCAAGAGGAAAATCGCGTGACGGTTCTTCTGCTGAGTCAACTGACTGCTGGTTTTTATTTATAATCAGCCCCTACACACCCACACACACACACACACACACACACACACAATTACCAAGCAAATCTACATTTATATTACACTCCTGCGATTCAAATGACTATTGAGCGGTTTCGGTCTCTTCGTTTTACTGTGCAGTGTTATTGATCGGATGAAAAGAATATTAATTTGGAACAGAGCCAGGGACATCGCGGAAGAATGTAAAAAATTAATATTCTTTTCCAAAATGTGGCTAAGAAATGTTTGAAAGATGTGTCCAGTATTCACCCAGAGCGAAACCCTTCATTTCCTGCAGCACAGAATCTCGTTCCTTAGGGGAGAAATGAAAACCAGAGGCACGACTGCAGTGTGGAGAAGAAAAGGAAGAGAAAGGAAATACAAGAAGAAGAAAAGGAGGAAGTGGGACATGAAGAGGACGGCTATGGTGTGAAGAGATTTAATGGCTATAAAAGTGGTTGGATATAAAAAATGGCATGAGTACAGTACAGAGAGGAGGAGGAAGATAAAAAAAGAGGTAAAGGAAGAAGAGGAAGAAGAGGACAAGGAAGTGGATTTAAAAAAGAAGAGAAGGAAGATAAAGAAGAAAGATGCCATGAAGTGACAAAGAGGAAGAGAATGAAGACAATTTTGATGACGTGATTTTAGAGGGAATTAACCGATCAATGCTAGCTAGCTAGCCAGTTTGTTTTTCTTTAAGACTCAGCATACAACTGCTCAAAAATCGACTAGCTAGCTAGTTATCTACTTAGTGTTATTATTAGATAAGCATCCGGTGAACCTTCATAAACAAAACTACAAATTAAAAACACCAACACAGGCACTCATATGTCTGACATGAAATAGATAAAAACAAAACTAGCAGCTGAACAAAATCCTAAATTAAAAAAAAAAAGAAATATGTAAACAAATGCTAAATGCTAATATGTCAACATTGAAGTGTTACAAATTTCTCTATAATACTGAATGTAGGTCCACAATCAAGTGATGATTAATCAGGAAGGATGAAAACACACACACACACACACACACACACCAGGATGCTGAGTGGCTAAGCGCTATGCTATCAGTCTTTGGCAATCTCCTGAGCTTTTGGTGTGAGCAGCGAAGTGCTCTCGTCTCTCTGATGACAGACTCATCTCCAGAGATCTGGTGACTGATTCTCCTCCAACGTGCGCACACACCCATACACACACAAACACACACACACACACACACACTTTTGATTTGCCAAAAGAATGAGAGGATCAGCCCGGGAAGCCATTACTGAGCCAAACTCCTCATTTACTGCAGCCAGTGTGTCGTCCCCTGAGACTTCCTCCTTAGGGGAGAGATTAAAAACGGAGGGATGACTGCAGTGCAGAGAGGAAGAGGAGGAAGAGGAAGAGGAGGAAGATGAGAGGAGGAGGAAGAGGATTCCCATCTCTTTATTGGGGGAAAAAGCTTCGGATTCAGATTGAAGTGGTCAATGTGATGCTTGTGTTTTTTTCACAGTTCAACCTTGGCAATAACATTTAAAAAAAAGTGTGTGTGTGTGTGTGTGTTCATTAGTCAGCGTTTGTTCATTTGCATCACACGGCAGTTTACTTTTTTTTTATCACCTTACATGATGCCCTTTTCCTCCTCGCTCAGAAAATGGACAAACGATTGCTAATCAGCAGCCATTTTATAGCCTAAAATCTTTTTAATAAAATCTTTAATAAATATAATAAATCTAATCTTTAATAAAAATCAGCTGGTAAAATGTCTGTAATGTTACATTCATACACCATGGTTTAGATTTTATTTGAAGTTAATAATGAGTGTATTTTACTGTGTAATGGAGCAGATAGCATCACAAAGGTATGTAGAAAATGTAAAATATGTAGAAGTCTTAACGGTTCTTAAAGGCTCTGTGTAGAACCCTGCTTCAAAGGGTTTTTCAATCATAAAGGGTTGCAAGAAGAACCTTTTTAGCAGGGTAAGAACCCATAATTATCCACTTAACTCTTAAAGAACGCTTTTATTCTGAGATTGTATGTAATAACTGGGTACATGTGTGGAACAAACAAGGTAAGAACTCTTTGTTTGTCCCTAACCCTTAAAGGTTCTTTGTAGAACCCTACAGTGGAGTATTTCCAAACCAGGAAAGATTCTATGAGTATATTTATCCAATGGACCCTTAAAGAACCATTAAAGAACCCTTTTTCTACTGGAAATTGCTATTTATTGTCTTGCAAATACCCAGAACCTGCCAGACGTTTAATATTTATACAAAGTGTCCTGGTAGAACAGAGTGTCCTCATCAGAAAGAACCCAAGTAGAACCCTTTTAACAGGCTAAAAACTAATTACTTTAACCTTAATTATCCAATGAACCCATAAAGAAGCCATTTTTATAAGATTGCACCAAGTACCAAGAGCTAAATAATAAACAGCTACAAAAGGGGTTCTATAAGGATTCATTGGATAAATACAGGTTCTGAGTCTCCTGACAGACAGTTTAGATAAAGTCAGAACCTGTCAGGTGTTTAACTAAACTGTCTTGTTTCTTAGGAGGCTAAGAACACTTCATTATCCAATGAACCCTTAAAGAACCCCTGAATAACCATTTTTTTCTAATATGGTACCAAAAGCTTTGGTAAACTTTTATGCTAAGAAGGATAAGAATTTTTAATTATCTAATGATCCCATAAAGAACCATTAAAAAAAACATTTTCTAAGGGGTTCTACTAAGTAGCAAGAAGCTAAAAGTAGCTAAAAGAAGCCAACCTCCTGACAGGTTCTAGGTATTAAGCAGAAAATAATGAGTTTATACCACATACTTATCCAGTTAATTCACACACTTACAGAAAAAAATAGTTCTTCAAGGGTTCTTTATGGGTTCTTTGCAATATCAGGCTCCTAAAATGGTTCTACTTGGAATCTTTCTGACAGGGAAACACTCTGTTATAGGGTTCTACAGAGAACATGTTAGGTCAGGGGACAACCGAAGAACCATTAAGGCTTACACAGCGGATAAAGAAGAGGAGGAGAAAGAGAAAAGGAAAATGAAGAGGAAGATGAGAAAGAGGAGAATATAATATCTGGAGCTTTAAAGAAAAGAAGAGAAGAAATGGGAAGAAGGGGAAGAATGAGAAGAGAAGGAGATAGAGATGTGGAAAGTGGAATAGAAAAAGTATAAGGAAAAAGAGAAGTAAGTGGAAGAGGAAGAGAATGGAGTGAGAAATAATTTTATAAATATCGTTATTGGAGATGAATAAAGAAAAAGAGAAAGAGGAAGATGAAGGGAAACAGGAAGATGATAAGGAGAACTGCGACTATTTTGGAGGTTTAATGAGGACATGAAAGTGGAGGAAGAGGATGAGAAAAAAGAAGAGGATGAGGAGGAAGAAGGAAAGGAGGATAAAGGGATGAGAAAAAGAGGATGGTCACAGTTTTGGAAAATCTGGAACTTTAGTGCCAATAAAAGTCACATTTTGCTTTAACACCAGAGCAGAGCTGAGAGAAACAGTCAAGAACGTTCATACATGATCACACACACACACACACACACACATGTGAAAACAAACCTACACTCAAACACACTGCTAAAGCTGACAACAAGGTGCATGCCAGTGTGTGTGTGTGTGTGTGTGTGTGTATAGAAGTCTCAGTCTCAGATGCCCCTCCCACAGCACACTGAGCATCTCTGTGTCTGAAGCGTATTGATCACTTTTCTGGCCACAGGCTTCAGAATCTGCACTCTGATTTTAAACACTGAGACTCAGTAAAGCTTTCAGAAAAAGACAGTCACTGCACTGAAAAGTTTAGTGTTGTGCTTTTTGTAATGTTTTGTATCGTGAGTAAACTGTGCTACGGGAAAAGGTCTGTGATTCGTCAAAACATCCTCTTCTTGTGAAAGTGGGTGGGTTGAAAGAGAGAGAGTGAAAGATAGAAACGTGGCTTGTGAGCCTACATTAGCAGATCTGTATAAACTGACCTGCTGCAGTGCATTGTGGGATTGCTGCAGTTTAAGATATGATTATAAAATGATTATTAAAAAAATAGAGCATTGGTGAATCTGGTATAATTGCAGACATATGGGTGGAGCGTGTGTATGCATATGTGGCTCTATATGTGTGTGTGCGTGTGTGTGTGTGTGTGTGGTCTCACCGTCCTCCGTGGGGACATAGATGTTGAGGTAGAGACAGTCCTCGCTCTGATCCTGCAGGTACGCAGCGGCAGCGTCCAGGTTCTCTGTAAACCACACAGGCATCATGATTTCAGGCAGCGCTCCGTGGACATTCTGTGGGCATGCAGGCGGGAACCGTGTGGCGTTCCGGATGTCGTGCCAGGCTCCGGGCGCTTCGGGGGGCTGGAAGCGGCGATCTCCGATGGGTGGTGTGGCGTACGGAACGCCGAGGAACTGCTCCACAGGGCCCAGGATCTCGTTATTCAGCTCCTTCCGGATGCCACGGATCTTCCCGTAACTGGTGGAAACGATGGGGTGTTTGGAGGCGCTGTAATCCGAGCGCTGGCACGAAGAGAGTGCCAATCGGAGCGCCAATCCCAACAACCATACCAAGCACGTGTCCCATTTACAGCGAGGGCGGGAAAACGGACGCCGGCGTCCACCGTCGCAGGGTAGAGACATGGCCAAGGGTGAAGAGGATAAGGAGGAGGAAAGTTCCTACTTCCTGTCTCGAGGGGATCAAAGTAAAGGGTAGTGGTGGGAAAAGGGGAGGGACTGGAGATACAGTGTGTGTGTGTGTGTGTGTGTGTGTGCGCGAGTGTGTGTGGCCTAGCGGTGCACGAGAGAGGCCTGACGCAGAGCGCTGAAGAGCTTCATGCTGACGTTACTGCACCATCCACATCGTCCTCACTGAGCTCCGTCAGCTTCCTGCAGAGAGACAGCGAGAGAGAGAGAGAGAGAGAGAGAGAGAGAGAGAGAGAGAAATAATAAACAGAGGAAGAGAGATAATAGAAGGAGAGAGAGATTAGGGTATGAGGAGAAAAAGACAATGAAATACAAAAGGAGAGATAGAGAGACAGATGAGACAGAGAGCAAAATTGTGAAAAAGATGTAGAGAGAGAGTGAGGAAGAAGAGAGAGAAGAAAATGTGGATGAGACAGAAATGGTGAAAGAGGGAGAGAGACAGAGTACGAAATAGAGAAAATGAAAAAAGAAAACAGAGATAAAGAACAGAGAGAACAGAGATGAAATAAATAGTAAAAGAGGAGTGCAAGAGAGAGAGAAATAAAGAAAATGAAAACAAGAGAGAAATAGAATAAAATAGGAAGAGATTGTGTGAGAGAGATAGACAGAGGAAGAGAGTAAGACAGACAGAGATGGATGGGAAGGAAAGATGGAAAGAGAAGCAGAATGTTAGAGACAAACAAAAGACATGGAGAGAGATGTATAGTGAAGGACGGAGAGGGATGGATAGAAAGTAAGAGAAAGAGCAAATTGAGTAAGCGAGAGCCAAAAAGATTGGCAATGGGATTAGCAAGAGACAGAGAGAGAGAGAGAGAGAGAGAGAGAGAGAGAGAGCAAGACATAAGAGTTAAAGAGAAAGAGATAAACAGAGAGACAATACAAGAGGAAGTGTGAAAGAGAGAAGAAAGTGAGAGAAAGGGAGACACAGAGAGAAATTGTGGAAAAGAGTGAGGAAGAAAAAGAGAAGGAAGAGAAGATGAGGAGTAAGTGATAGAGTGAATGAGAAAGAGAAGCAAAAGAGAAAGAAAGAGAGAAAGTGTGAAGGACAGTAAAGAGACAGAAACAGAAAACGTAAAGGAAAGAAAGAAAAGAGAAAGAGAAAAGAAAGAATAAGGTAAAGAGTTCAGAGAGTGAAAAAGTAAGGGAGGAGAAGAGACAGAGAGGGAAAGTTAAAGCTATACACTTGTAGCTAACTGCTAAGTCAGAAACTACACACACACACACACACACACATACACACACACAGAGGCTATGCTAACTGCTACTTAGCAAAGTTTTTTATTTAGGGCCGTCTGTTATTTCATTCAGAAATAAATGACATACACAGAAGCCACGCCTCCTTCACAGAAACAAGCCACGCCTCCATCAGTGAGACTGACAACAGAAAAGAGGCCACACCTCCTTTAGTAGGAATGACAGGACAGAAACAGAGGCCACGCCTCCTTCACCTCCTTCACTGTAACACACAATTACAAGTCTGAAGTTGATTATTTTCCTCTAACAGCAGTGTTTTATTCCTCTCACACCACAGCAATCTCCCAACGATTATACTTTATTTTTTATTAAAGAACAAAACATCTTATCCATTTATAGTTACATTTAATGTTGGTGAAATGAGTTAGTTCCTGTTGTCACTTTCGTTATAGCAGCTGTAAACACTCGTTCCCTCACCAGCCTCTCTTTATTCTCTCTCTTCAAGTTAATAAGACAAATAAACGCAGTTTGTTACGCATGTTAGCGAGAAACCGCAAAGAAACGTAAACGCCTCTGTCGGAAAACTTAACATTAAAGCTTTACCTCTGACTGTTAGAAAGCGCTGACACTGGAGACTCCTTCCATCAATGTTACATTTAACAGAAAACCTCACTAGATCAATGATTACACACGCTTTTTTAAAAATATCTGTTTATCAGTGGAGCGTCCCGCCGTACACGTCCCCGTGAGCTGTTACTATAGAAACGATAACCATTAGAATGAGCGTCATATTAATTAGCGATAAAGCGTATGTTAGATCAGGTAGAATTTGTTTCAATTAAGCTGAAATGATTCTAATACACCTGTAAAGTGGAGATGAGATGGAGCTGTGTGTGTGTGTGTGTGTGTGTGTGTGATGAAATGCCATGATGTTTGCATATTTATGAGACACAATTAAGGCCAGAGGCTCGTCCGTCGCTAACAGGCTGCAGTCAGAACTTTTACATATGCATTTCAGCTTTGACCCCCTATCGTCTCTCACACACACACACACACACACACACACACAAACTAACTAATAGCAAAGCCAGTGTTTGTTCAGAACATCGAACCCCAAAAATAACATAAGATGAAAGTAGACGCTGCCTTGAAATGTGTGTAATTAGAGTAGAATAATGAAAGAATTAAAGGATTAAAGTGACATGTGCAAACGACTTACAGGATCAGGATCGAGCTCGAGTGTCGCTTAACAATTCTTCTTATAAAAATAAAAGAAATAAAATGTTTAAAAAATGACAAAATCTTAAAAAAACCATGAATATTTGCTTGCATTTGTATAAGGTTTACCAGAATTTCTTCTGTTGCTATGTAAAGTGGGCGGGGCTAATTAGGTAATTAGATTACGCATCACAGTCACACAGCTGATTTAAATGGATGAAAATGCTGTAATAATAATAATGATAGTAAGAAGAAGAAGAAGAAGAAAATGCAGAGCGATTGCGCTCTGTAACCAAGTCCTCCACCGGTTGCTAGGTTTTTCCTAAGTGGTTGCTAGGGTGCTAGGTAGTTTCTATAGGAACCCAGGTGGTTGCTAGGGTGTGCTCGGTGTTTGCTATGGTATTCCCGGTGGTTACTATCATGTTCCTAGGCAGTTGCTATGGTATTCCTGGTGGTTGCTAGACTGTTGCTATGCTATCCCAGGTGGTTGCTAGGGTGTTGCTAGGCTGTTGCTATGCTATCCCAGGTGGTTGCTAGGGTGTTGCTAGGCTGTTGCTAATAAGAAGGAATTAGAAAGGCACAACTTCCAAAACATTCCGCCATTCATTTTCAATGGGAAAAACTGGAATTCGAACGGTTGCTATGTGGAAACCGTGTGACCAATCAAAAAGCTGCACACAAGCACACCATTCCAGATCAGACTGAGCAATACGGGTTAGCGGAGAACCATCTGGCAGAAGAAGAAGGAGGAGAAGAAGAAAACTGGATAACAGTAGTGTTGTGCACTGTGCGATCACTAATAATAATAATAATAATAATAATAAATATACAGAAAAAACAGATTGTTGTGAAAGTGTTACTTTTGAACAAATCATTTTTAATACGACGGGTAAAAAAGTTTACAAGTTTTTTTTTTCTATATTTACCTCCACTTTTGTTCATGTGAGCTGCTTGAGAGTCTTAAAAACTGTTTGTTATTTTGTTGTGTGTCATGAACACAGCACTAACGAAAGCTAGCGAATGTTAGGTTAAAATAACACGGGTCCTAGAACAGAGCCGTGAGGAACACCACAGTGTCCAATCAGTGGCAAATGCTTCGTTTCATGGGTTTAATTGATTCATGGTCAAATATTTGATCGCCGTGGATACGGACTAGCTGTTGTTTAGCATCGTATGCGAGAGATACAAACGATTTTTCATCTGCCGCTTGACAAACACAGCTCTGAGTGGGCGTGGCTTGAAGGTCATAGTTGGGAATGTGGGCGTGTCTAAAGCTAGCTAACGTCGGCTGTACTGTTCAGAAGGCAGCAAAAGGACGGATGTCTTCTAAGAGCTCTATGAATGCAGCACTGAGTGTGTGAGTGTGTGTGAGTGTGTGTGTGAGCGAGCTGAATGCTGTGACCCACAGGGGAGTGTTAGCGATGAGCTACAGTCGTGTTGCTGTCAGTTTGGACATGCCAATAAAGCACTCAGAGTGAACAGAGATGTAATGGAGACCTAATCGAGCATGTGTGTGTGTGTGTGTGTGTGTGTGTGTGTGTGTTGGGGGCAGGGCTTTAAAACCCCCAATAGCTCTGCTCCTGAGCTCCATATTTCTCTCACTAAGCGATTTCATCACTGTTAAACACTTCCATCACTTCATCTCACCCTGGTGCTGAGCAGAGAGGATTATGGGTAATGAAAACAGACTTGAACACATTTCTTATGCTTGTTATTTTTCCATTACTCAGAGAGAAGTGACCTGCCCTTTGTACACCTTACATGTACCATACACTACTTTACGCACAGAGGAATTATGGGTAATTATGGGAATTTTTCATTGACTACACCATTCCATTACTGATAAATAACACACTGGGGAGAAGTGCCCTTCATGCACCCTACATGTGTCCTTCATGTGCCCTTCATGCACTCTATATGTGTCCTACATTTCTCCTTCCTTCATGTACCATTCATAATCCCTACATGCACCCTACATGTGCACTTAATGCATCCTATATGTACCTAAAATGTGCCCTACATGCGCCCTATATGTGCCCTACATGCACCCCTCATGCACCCTACATGTGCACTTAATGCACCCTGTATGTGCTTTACATTTGCCCTACATGTGCCCTTCATGCACCCTATATGTGCCCTACATGCACCCCTCATGCAACCTACATGTACCCTATGTGTGCACTTAAGGTGATGAATATGTACCTAAACTGTACCCTACATTTGCCCTACATTTGCTCTACATGTGCCCTTCATGTGCCCTACTCTGTGTGATGAAAGGTGATGAATCTCCATCCTCCTCTCTGGATCTTCTTCCATCCTGCGCTCCACTCCTTCTTTCCCCTCACCAGCTCCCCGTCACGACTCAGATGTGTATCACTTTCGTACGTCACACGAGTGTGCACTTGAGGCATGAGAGGAGGAGTGTGTAGCGTCGAGAGGCTTCTTCAGCACTTGGCATCCTGTGTGATTCTTACCTTCTCACACTCACACGTACGGCTGCGGTGGCGATGTTCACCTACACACCTGCTCTACAGGGACTAAAGCGGAAAAAACAAATTCTTTCTCGAGTGGGAGAGAGCACTTATCTCAGCGCTAGTGCTGCTCAAAAAGGGTCCCTACGTAGAGTCTAGGGAGAAACGTCCTTCCTAAAACACATCGCGTACCAAGTGCTAGTTGTTAAGACACAGAGGAAATGAACACTGCGAGTGACGTGTTAGTGATTATTCAATCACTATTTGATATTCGACTCAATAGCGGACTCCGTCTTTGAGTCGTCCATGCGTCGTTTCCCAGCATGCATTGCTCCATTTCATAAGTACGCAGATATAAGTTGATGAAACAGCCAGTAAAGAAGCAGGAAAAAAAAAAAAACGCTAATAAGTGTGACATGAAACAGCGACAAAAAAGGAGGTGTGAAAAAAATAATGACGAAAATCTCCATAATTAATGCATCGCCATGGAAACGATGCTGCTTTTAAACATTTAGAAGGATGCCTACACGTATACACACACACACACACACACACACACTGCAAAATATGCCGAGAGCCAAACATTACTTTCCAACAGTAAACAGGAACCAGAGTGTCGTTTATTGGGTTTTATTAATCTGTTAACGCTAAAGTCACGGGTCGCTAAAGGATCGATGATTATCACCCATCGCTCATCGGGGCGTCACTGCGGGGGGTCTTTTATCGTCTCTGTGGCGACAAATGCAATCAGCAAAACATCAAACACCCGGAGAGTCTGATCAGAATGAAGGATTCCTCCTTTCCACCGGAGCGACACGTCAGCAGCAACAGACACCGCGTTAATGACATCTCCTGTTAGCTTCGCTGGTTGTTGCCATGGCAACAGTGAGGACAGGAGGCTCATAGCGATCGTCTACAGTCTCACAACTTCCAAACTGCATGCGGAATATCAGCCGATACAATACTTTATGTCTGTCGTACCAACGTTGCCATAGCGACAGAATTCGTCGTTTATAATAAATGCTGAGAGCTTGTTGGAGGTGTCACTGCCTAGTTACTGTTGCTAGGCTATGATTGGTCAGTTGGTGTTACCAGGGTGGGCTTTAATGAAGGGTCAACTGTCATGCTACAGGCTCCTGTGTGTGTGTGTGTGTGTGTGTGTGTGTGTGTGGGTTCATCCCTTCACTGCAGTGGTGAGAGCCAATCTGTTTGCTAATTACTGTTCATTCACAAAGAGCACAGAGGGTGAGAGAGCAAACAGTGTGTGTGTGTGTGTGTGTGTGTGTGTGTGTGTGTACCAGCTGCACAGCCTCCAGACAGAGCTCATTCTGAACGAACAGACCTGCACTAACACATGAACACAGCGACCCAATAAGATGTGTGTATGTGTGTGTGTGTGTGTGTGAGCTGTCAGAACTGCTCCAATATCATCCTAATTTCCATATTTACACATTCAGAGCCTCCACATTCTATTGTTCTACATTTACTGGCCTAACGCAAGAGTTTTGAAACACTTCTTCATTTTTTTAAATGTCTCTTGTGTCACTTGTTATAAAAAAGACACAAGATGCTGAGAACTGACGTGTACACGGCGCCGCCCTGCTGGTGGAGCCACTTCCCAAACTGAGATGAATTAAATTCAGAGCTTCCTCTGAGATATTTCCAAAAATGTCATCACACTGTGGAGGAGCTGGATGTGAGAATCACTGACGCCTCGGAGCAAGAGAACACACCACGCTTCACACACACAGCTCGGATATAACGTGGGTTTGTGTTACACAAGCAACTTAACACAGGAGGTGCTGCTTATTACTGCTTACTACTGCTTATTACTATTACTGCTTATTACTGTTTATTACTGCTTATTACTATTACTGCTTATTACTGCTTACTACTGCTTATTACTATTACTGCTTATTACTGTTTATTACTGTTTATTACTATTACTGCTTATTACTGTTTATTACTGCTTATTACTATTACTGCTTACTACTGCTTATTACTATTACTGCTTATTACTGTTTATTACTGTTTATTACTATTACTGCTTATTACTGTTTATTACTGCTTATTACTATTACTGTTTATTACTGCTTATTACTATTACTGCTTATTACTGCTTACTACTGCTTATTACTATTACTGCTTATTACTGCTTACTACTGCTTATTACTATTACTGCTTATTACTGCATATTATTCCTTATTACTGTTTATTACTGTTTACTACCGATTCATTTTTTTTATTACTTCTTAATCCTGCTTTAATCCTGTTTCCTACTGCTTATTACTACATATTATTGTTTACTACTGTTTATTACTGTTTGCTACTGATTATTACAGTTTATTACTGCTTACTAATAATTCCTTCTGCTTATTACTGTGAGTTTACTACTGTTTAATTCTGCTTATTACTATTTAAAATCTGTTTAATGTTCTTTACTACTATTGATTAAAATTTCCTGCTTATGACTGTTTAATACTCTATTATTGCTTCATACTGTTTATAACTGCTTACTACAGGCGATTTATTGCTCTATAATACTCTACTACTGTTTTCTACTGTTTATTGTTTTTACTAATGTTTATTACTATTAATACTCTTTAATACTCCTTCATACTGTTTACTACTGTTTAAAACTGTTTAATGCTCTTTACTACTGTTTATATTTAATATTATTTACTGTTGTTTAATCCTGCTTATGACTGTTTCATACTCTTTATTACTCCTTCTTTCTGTTTATTGCTGCTTACTACAGGTGATTTATTGCTCTGTAATACTTTAATACACAGAGTTTATAAGCCGTTCCTTCACCGTTGCTGGTTCTCTCAGGTCAGTGTGTGTGAGTGTGTGTGTGGGCAGACAGATAAAAGCGAGTGTGAACTCCAACAACCGCTCTGCTGCCATTACACACACCTCAAGCGCTCTCTCACACACACACACACACACGTTTAGTTGGAAAGTACATCAAAAAGAAGCTAGAACAGAATGCAAAAAAATCAGGACCAAAAACTGAAATTCGAGCTGAAAAACTCCCTAAAAAACAGCCTCAGTATATTTTATTGTCTTCTTTTCCTTCTAGATTCCAGCGGATGCACGATATCCTCTCACAACGCAGCACAAAACTTCATAACGTTACAGGATATTCTCCACTGTCCTTTTAGCCGTGAATTTCAACATGATAAAACTCTTAAAACTCACGATGCAGTGGAGAGGGTGTGGCCTCTGGTACTCGGTGCGAGCGCTGAGAAACAGGAAGCAAGAGATATAGAAATATACTTCAAATTTTGCAAGTAAGATTAAAGAGTAAAGAACAGCATGAAGGTGGAATATGTGTGTTATTTTCACTGATGTGAAACACGCCTCTGCTATTACGCACCAAACATGACTGCAGTTTGGCGTGGAGTATTAATAACGTGACAAATTTCTGTTAAAATTTGCACAACATTAAAAGAAAAGAAACATAGATGCAGTCGTTTCTTATTTCCCTGAAATATTTGTTAGCCACGTTGAAAAACTTACAGAAAAATAAGTTATACATAGACAGCAATAGAAACAAATGCATTTTGGACTGTGAAGCCATGACACTGGAATCCTACTACACCGCTAGAATAATGATTAGGGAGTGTGGTCAAAGGGCGTGGTCCAAGGGTGTGGTCAAAGGGTGTGGTCAGGGCAGGAATGAAGCTGTAAGAACCTGAGGAAGGTACAGTGTCACTGATAGATCACTTTTAAGTAAAATGTGTGTGTGTGTGTGTGTGTGTGTGTGGCCCTCAGAGAAACGAGGCCTGTGATTGAGCTGCAGGTCCAAGCTGACGTGGGAGGAAACATTCATCTTCTAAAGTAATTACACATCAATACCGTCCATCGGAGGAGGAAGTGGGAGGAGCCAACGACCCACAGCGCCGTTATAAATCACTCGCTTCATCACGACACGTGGCCGAGAGAGAGAGAGAGAGAGAGAGAGAGAGTGAGTATAGAATAAAGGCAGAGCTTAAAGGTGACATAACACTTTGCAGTGACATTTAACACACACAATGCTGTCATTACAGCCGCTTCAGTATATCACCACATGATTGACAGTGCAGGTCACATGACAGTGTGGTTGTCACCTGACTGACAGCGGAGGTCACATGACTGACGGTGGCGGTCCAATGAGTGATGGGTCACATGACTGTCTATTTGTGCTGTGGATTATTATTATTTAAATTATTTTTTTTTTTGCTGAATTTTCATAACACATAATGTGAGTTTCCATCACATCGCCCTTTTGCCATAAAAACACTTCACCTAATTTACTTTTTTCTGGAAAAAAGAAAAACACCTGCATACATTTACCTTTTTTTCCATTATTTTTTTCAATTCAAACTTTGTTAATATAATTTTATTTGCATATTCACTTAATAATAACATTTAAATTAGTTTTTATTCATTTAAAAATGTTTTTTTGGTCACTAATGAGAGAAAGAATTTGTAAAAAAAATTATTTTTTTCTGAAATTGGTATCATTTTTCTTGTTAACATTTTCAGTATAATTTTTTTTTGCATGTTGACAAACAATTTATTCACTAAATTCAAATTCAAATGAGAAAAACATTTATATTTGTTTTAAATTTGTCATTTTCTTTTGTCAAAAACACATTTTTTTCTATATGGACAAAGGGACAAAATTTATTTGCTAAAGTCAAATGGGGGGAAAATGATAGATTTTTCAGAAATTAAAAAAAATAATAATTTCTAATTATTTTTATTAATATTTTTTCTACATTTATTGCCAAAAATATTTGAACTATAGATAACTAATCTTTAACCTTAAAGCTTAAAGCACTGATTAGCATGAAAATACTGATATTTATTACACAATATAATCACTCAGCAATATTAGCTAAGCTATTTGACGTCGCATAGCTAGAGATGAAAATATTGGTCATGTTCGCTAGCAAACTAGCATCGGACTAACCACTGTATTACGTATTTCACTGTTTCATGCTAATCTTGTTGAAGAAGTGAAAAGAATAACAGGTTAATTTAGGAAAATTAATCAGAGAAAACAATATTTCAGACTACATGTATCTAATTTGTTTGCTAATGTTAATGATAATGTTATATTCCTAGCAGTAGCTATTTGAAGTTCGATAGCTAGCACACTAATGTTGGATTTATTTTATTGTGCCATTTAAACCAGTAGCCAGATTTACTAGCAAGCTAGCGAGCACTGGGCTAACTACTTTTTCAAAAAGTTACTAGATTTGTAAAGTTAAGTAATAAGCAAAAACAACAACAACAATAATAATAATGAAAAATTTGTTTTGAAATTGTATAGTAATTCATTAATTAGCAACATAAGGAACAACGCAGTCCATTTGAACCCCATTACAGTCCATTAGAAACACGTTAAAACCCATTAAAAACCACTACAAATCTCTAATCATTTCAAATTCATTTTTAAAACAAAGATAAATATAAAAACTATTTAAAATTTTTTTTAATTTGAGTTCATTCGAGAAACCAAGTGTGTTGTTTCATGCTGAAAAAAAAACACTTTTTGTGCAATAATTTTGTTTTTAGAGCTGAAAAAAAAGAATCGCTTTTGGCATTATTTTTGTTTTTAGAGCAAACATAATAATTAATAAAAAAAAAAAAAATAATGGAATTAATAATAAAATGAAATGTTAATAAAAAATATATGATAATTTTTTTTTAGCTGGAAAAACAACAAAACAAAACATGATCCATTCAAGTACAAAGATTTTCTTGCAGCAACTGCAGTCAGGCATAAATAAATAAATAAATAAATAAATAAATAAATATAAATAAATAAAATGGCACCCATGTGCATCATGTCCAGAGTTTTTATGTGATTTTGTGTTTGAGTTGTGGAACAGTCTCACCCAGACTTCCTGTCTGTTTACTGTTCTCAATCGTCCAGCTCGTTCTTTTTCATCTTCTTCTACTTATTATTTTTTAAAATATTGATAGACTTTTGATAGATTAAATGTGGGATGTCTGATATTTCACATACGAGACGCAGCGCCGTGGGAAAATCTTTAAAACACACAGCACTGAAACGAGTGTGACGGCGTCGCGACCCTGCCACGAGCCGCTCTCTTTTTATTTCCTCTTCAGTGTGCTTGTAACATTTAACAGCCGATTTTTTAATGGGATTGCAGCTGAGCAGGACGATGCGCTGCTCTCGGGCTTTTTAAACGCCGTTCCTTCATTTCGTTATAATTACTCCGGACTATTCATCCTCCTGCACGCCCGAGTCACGCCGCATTAACATTTAAAAGAGGGAAAAAAAAAAGCACAATTAAAAAGTTCCTTCGCAGTAAAGGTCAGGAAAGATGGAGGATGTGCTTCACTCTGCAAGGAAGATGACTTCATAGCCAAGGAGCTTTTCTTGTCGGGAACTTTTTAAACAAACAAACTTCAGGATTTGGCTTTTTTTTTTAACTTGCTTCTGAACAAGAGATCTTGTTCGCTCGTGAATAACAGCTAGCTAACGCCTTGGACACGCTACAGCATTTATATAATCCTAACCATATGGAAAACGCCAGAACTCCAATATAACAACAGATTTCACTAATTTTTTTTTATTTATCAAACGTTTCAGATTATATTTAACACTACAAAAAAATTGAGCATTTTCTTTGCTAATGATGCACCACGTTTCTAGCAGTGCCTATTTAATGCTACATAGCTAATAGCTACCGATGCTAGCAGAATGTTGGCCAGGTTCGCTAGCATCAGACTAACGACTGTATTGTGTATTTGAAATCAATATTTATTGCTGATCTAGTTGAAAGATTTGACTCAACCTTCAATCCTCAAACGTTTCAAACGTGCTCACAAATCAGAATTTCTTGTAAACAAATTTAACTGAGTATCGCCTGCATGATTTAGGGTTACGTGCTAGCTAGCTCGGGGTTCTCAAACTAGCAGTCACGACCACATTGATAGAAATTCACAATCTCCTCCTTAGTTTCATGCAGTTACTTTACAAACTAATATTATAATTATGGCTCTAACTACGAAGACAGATTCAGTGTCCTAATATTCAGTGTCCCCAAGTCGTGTTTAAATGAAGAGTGAACGTGCTAGTTTAGTATTTTTCTCTATCCTGACACACACACTGCACTAGCGTAGGAGTTCAGCAATAAAAATTGACAAATTTCTTCATCAAGCTACCTCCGATGGTTCTTCAACAATATCTCTCAATAACTCTGACTCTGTAGAACAACAGAAGTCTGGAGTATGAAATTATAAATCTGGAATTTAAAAAATGTAGTGTGATCAAAAAAATTCATAATGTCCATTTGGGTTCCTTTCTAGCTAATCTGTTAGCTTCTGTGTTCACCTTGCGTCTTATGTAAACATGGTTTACTTCCGTTCAGCTCAGCTAGCACTGGTTATCAGTCTTTCACACACATTACAAGATGTTTAGCCGTAAACTTTGAACATGTTTAATTTTTCGATTTTAAGTCAGAGAGACAAATAACTGGAATATGATTGGATACGAGGGATTGAGAGCAGATTTTTAGTGAAAACAATTTGAGTAAATTGACTCAGAATAAAAACAAACACGCTTAATTTAGTCAACTCAAAGCATAAATATAGTGTTTAAGTGAGTAACGACAGTCTGTCGTTTGAGTTTGTGACGCTCTGTGTATCACTAGCTACGTTTCCATCGACTTTATGTTACGAATTTATGTAACGCAAAGAGTGAAATAATATTTGGGAAACTTTTCTGCTGGCAGCTAATTTTAATTAAATCTGTAACAATTACAAAAAATAAAAGTTCTAATAATTAAGAACAGAGCAAGTTGTTCATCTGGATTTAAAAACACTGATGATATTATTAAACATCGTTGTCTATTGCGCAACTGATTATAAAACCCAGTTCTTCCAATAAATAAATCTTTTGTTTTGTTCCTCAGCTGATATTTTTCCAGCACTGAGTGTGAAACCTCCGACTCCACAGCGGCGCAAAATCAGAAAACCAGAAGTAAGCAGGTCACGCTCCGAGACCAGGAGCACGTCTCTGAAGACTCTCGGAGAAAGCAGAAGAACGGATGACTGACAGTTCAAATAAACACACAGCCTGGCTGCTGCTCTTCTCCGTCTGATCTGATGGTTTTTTTCTCCCTCACATGGCTGAAAAATCACACGTGAGACTGTAACAATATAATCTACATTCACTACGCTGTGACGAGGACTAGACACGTGAAGGTCTCTGCTGCTTTAAACATCCATCAGCTTCTTAATTGTCTCCCGATCAATAGGACCAGTGATGGAGGCGAGTCCTCGTGTTCCACGTAAGTCAACATGGCTCGGGTTTAATCTTTACTCATTTATCAGGACTGTGTGTTAAGGTTTTCGCCAAAACAAACCAGATTTTCTTTGTTAATAAACACCAATCAGATGTAAATAACCAAATGCAACTGATTTACATTTAGCCACGCCCACAAAACTCCATAAGAGATAAATCTGTTGAAGACGATGATGAAGAAAGAAAGTGGCGAAGATGGTGATGATTAAAGATGGTGGTGAAGACGATGGTGTAGACAGTCATGAAGATGGTGGTGAAGACGGAGGTGAAGACAGTGGTGAAGATGGTGATGAAGAAAGACAGTGGTGAAGACGGAGGTGAAGACAGTGGGGAAACGGTGGTGAAGATGGTGGCGCCGTTAATGCGTCTAGAATCTACTTTTCCACTCCTACATTGAACGACTTCTCGGACATCCGATCAGACTGCGGTCTGGAAAACCAGGCTTGTTTACGGCTCTGTTGCTAATAAAATCTAAAGAGAGACAGTCCCACTCAATGGGACACAACACTGCTAATTAGCGAGCGGGGTTAAAGTAGCTGTGTAAGTGCTCGGATGTGGCCAATATGGGACGTTTGGGACCTAATGGAGATGTTTAAGGACGTGTCCCTATGCTCAGCCTCCTTCTTTTACTGAGTGAGAGAGAGAGAGAGAGAGAGAGAAAGAGTAAACAGTGGGAGTAATGAAAGGGAGTGTGAGGGTTTATTAGGGAAGGACTCATTGATGTGATTAACGTCAAACGGCTGCCGAGAGTAAACACGTTTCTGAAGAGCGAGAGAGAAAAGCGAGGAGCCGAGGTTACGGATCGATATGCAATCTCAAAATCATCACCTCCAAATGAAGCTGAAGAACGAGTCGATACTCGTCATCTCACATCACAAATAACGGCCTCGCGATATTATCGCGATATTACACTGCAGAAATGATATCTTAGCAAGTGTAACTCAGAAATACGTTAGGGTTTAATCACAAATGTTACATTTACAGAAAACTTCACCATATCAACGATTCCACACGTTTTTAATCCGTTTATGTGGAGAGTCTCTGTGAACGAGCTGTTGCTATGGAAACGATAACGTATTAGAACGAGTGCATGAATATAAACCTGCGATCTGCAGCTGCACTACTGTCAGAGCTGCTGTTATAGAAAACTAATCAACATCCTTCTGACCAATCAGGATCCAGAATTCAGCAGCACTGTGGTGTAAATATAATGAAATATTGAGGCTTTGTTCCTCCATGATGCTCACCTTCAGGCGGCTCGAATTAGAACGCATTAAGTAATCAGTAATTAATTCATAACACTGAATTTCAGGGTGAAATAATGAGGATGAAAATAAATAATGGCACCATCTCTGTATGGGAAAAGGGTTTTAGCCAATAGGAATCAGGATCACAAAGATTAAAGATAAAAGGCTTCATCCAAACCAAAAGATGCTGAGTTAAATAAAATCTGTCTCTCTGTTTGTCTCTCTGTCTCTCTCCATCTCTCTGTCTCTCTCTCTGTCTCTCTCTCTCTCTCTCTCTCTGTCTCTCTCCATGTCTGTCTGTCTCTCTGTCTGTCTCTCTCCGTCTCTGTCTGTCTCTCTGTCTCTCCATCTCTCTCTCTCTCTGTCTCTCTCTCTCTCTGTCTCTCTCCATGTCTGTCTGTCTCTCTGTTTGTCTCTCTGTCTGTCTCTCTCCATCTCTCTGTCTCTCTCTCTGTCTCTCTCTCTGTCCCTCTCCATGTCTGTCTGTCTCTCTCCGTCTCTGTCTGTCTCTCTGTCTGTCTCTCTGTCTCTCCGTCTCTCTCTCTCTCTGTCTCTCTCTCTCCATGTCTGTCTGTCTCTCTGTCTGTCTCTCTGTCTGTCTCTCTCTCTGTCCCTCTCCATGTCTGTCTGTCTCTCTCCGTCTCTGTCTGTCTCTCTGTCTGTCTCTCTGTCTCTCCGTCTCTCTCTCTCTCTGTCTCTCTCTCTCCATGTCTGTCTGTCTCTCTGTCTGTCTCTCTGTCTGTCTCTCTCTCTGCGCATAGGATGAAGCTTTGTCTCTGGACTGCAGCCGTGATGTTGTCCAGCTGTGATCTGTGTTTCTGAACGTATAAATAATTAAAAATAGTGTTGTGAACAGCAGGAAGAAGAAAACCGCAACACACACACAAACATACACACTCTCTCTCTCTCTCTCTCTCTCTTGTTCTCCTCAGGGCTGGTTGTTTCCATCTCACTAAACTCGGCCATGTCCCAAAAAAAGCGTCTGATTTGAAGATCAGTGGCTCTTTTAGTCCTGAGTGAAACCTGAGACATGGCGCGTGCAGATACGATAGAGATCGTGGCCAACAAACAGTCCAAATATCAGTAAATATCAGAAAAGACAGAAATGAAAAACACTGCGCTAAGTTAGCTAATGTTCCAAAGCTAGATCAAAATCAATTTGCTATTAGCTACAGTCCACGTAGCATTTACAAATTTACTAGTCAGATTTACACGCCAAGTTTCATTCAAGCTACTGGCAGCTAATTCATGCTAGTTTGAACCTCGCTATTGTTTTGCTAAGCTGAAGCTTCCAGAGCAGACGCTGAGTAGCTGTTAGCGAATGATGCTTGCTTTCAGGGTTGCTGGTGAGATATTTAGGTTAATGCGAGGTTAAGCAGATAGCTAGCTTGTAAATAAAATTACGGCTCATGTTAATCCTGATTCTGTGGCTGGTTTTCTGTCAGGACAATTTAAACCCCATCCCAGAAAAAATTTATATCCAAGGGGCCGATTCTTACAGACTCTCAGCTCAAATCAAAAAACTGCACATCGTAAAAGAATTCTTTGGACAGGAATTGATTTTTTTCTCTCGTAAGGTCTTAGAAGATCGCTGAAACTGTACAGTCTTTAGTCTAAGTCGTGCTGGATAAATGTAAAATGTAAAAATAAAAAGCTACAAATTATATTCAGTGTGGAAAAATGCCTTGCTTACTTGTGTTGCAGGCCCGATATGGTGTATATTTATTCAGTGTCAGTGACACACACACACACACACACACACACACACACACACACCCCTGTGTGAGACAGGTAAAGGTGTAAGGGAGTTCCCCAGGACTTGAGGGAGCTCATTAGCAGATGGAAACGCGGCGCGTTCAGGGCCGGTGTTTCTGCAGCGCTGCTGACGAACAGCTTTTGATGTGAGAAAGCTGTTAAGTTCAAGCAGGTGATTCATTACCTGCAGTGCTTGTGTTTGGTGTGTGTTCAGTGTGTGTGTGTGTGTGTGTGTGTGTGTTCAGTGTGTGTGTAGACACACTCTTTCACAGCCTCATCTAATGCACATTAAATAACACAAGTTCATAAAATCACACGTTCCTGCTTAACACGTGGCGACGATCGGGCGAGAAAGTCAGGTCCGACTCTCAAAAAAACGTTTTTCATCAAACTGTCCTCGCTTAATCCTTATTATTCAGAAATACATTACTTTAAAATGGTGAGAACTCTGTTGCTAGGCAACTGGGAAACACACCAAGACACCAAGTAGAGGCTAGATACAAAGCTGAGGCTTGGCTAGATAGTGATTTAGCGATTTAGCTAACTAGCTAGTATTTAGTGACAGTGGAAATGAAACAGAATTGTCAAGAATATCAACATTTACCTCAAATGTGTTGGTAAATTACTAAAAAAAAAAAAAAAGATTCATTTGACTAAAATTACACTGTTATTAAACTTAGCATCGACTGCTCACCAAACTAGTAAGAAACCTTAAACACCGGGTTTCACCTCGTAAACTCAGTCAGTGAAATCTTCTTAGAAACGTGAGAAAAATAACAATATGAACGTAGCACAATGCTAGACATGAATTCAGTTAGTATACTCTTTTATGCGTCGTGTTACGTCTCATCAATGGTTATCTTTTAGCTGATAATCTTTTAGCTAACAACAATTATCTTTTAATTGTATCGTTTCAATGATCTTTTAGCCAACAACAGATTGTACTGCATTTTTTTTTAGTAAAGAAGGGAAATGTGTTTAAAAATGTGAACTGGAAAAAATTATAGAACTGTAATAACAATATGCAGTTTATATTCACTTTTTTTCTCTTTAGCATGTATGTTGTAATTTTCTGCATTAGCCTGACTATTAACCTGAATATATTGGCAGCCGTCATGACTTTTTTACTGATGCCCCCAACCTGGAAATTTGGAGCTCATAGAAAAAATACAAGTTTCCGAGTTGCAACTGCGACATTGTTGTGGCGTTCAAGTGTGCTCTCTTCGTAATTACGATATTTCCAGCAGGACTTGTAGGCAGCATGAATCCGGGAGGATGGACAGCCATTGTTAGGTGATTACTGCTAGTCATACTTACTGTAGGGATTTTTTTTTTTGAGTTCTTGGTAGTGCACTCAGACTTTCCATCATCTGCATATGACATTTAGACTCAATTAGCGGCAAACGGGCAAAACCTTATTGGCAGGAAATGGTATTGGAAGAATCGTCAGACTCGGGCACCATCATAAACCCTGCACCTGGCATTAAGTGCTGCTAATGCATCTGTATAAATAATGTAATATTCTTCTGATCTCATCACCTAATGCAGCAGAGGAGAAGAAAACTGAGTGGTGGTCGGATGAAGGTGTAGGATAACAGCACGGAAATTACGTTATAGCATTACCTGAAGGTAATGTGTGTGTGTGTGTGTGTGTGTTTAAGGTGTGTGTGTCAAAAAGAAAATTGATGACATTTTTTATGCAAAAGATTTGTACGTATACAGCTTTCAGTGTGATCAAATGTTCTCTAGATCATAACATAAACATTTTATATGATCTATGAAGTTATATATATATAATATTCTGAATACAGCTGAATCCAGACTTCAGTACTACACCACCGCTTTACCTGCAACTCCACACTCCTATACGAGCTCATATGATTAAATCACATCATATACATCAGATGGAATTACTTCTATATCACAACCGATATGATATTAATCCATAGAAGAGACTTTAATGTGATATAAAATCATATAATGTGATCAGCGAGCAGAGTTCAGTTCCCCAGAATGCACAGTAATACTGTAACTTCATCTGATGTAGTGTTCTACCCATTACACCACAGAAATAATATTTATAAAACTTTCTTTTATACAGCTGTTATAAGTACTGTGTAATATATACGTACCAGTTCCTTATCCCTTTAATTCACTGCACAGAAGGCAATACGGTCTATTCCAGAATTATTGGCACCCTTTATGCAAGTGAGCAGAAACGTAACATTTATGTAAAACGAATAACGCGTTCAGTAAGTGATAGTTTGAGTGTTAACATACTGATTAGTTTTAACACAATTTTTTTTTTATTAAACTGAAAGTCTTTTAAGTAGTGTTTAAAAAAAAAAAAAAAGAGGACAGGACCTGAGGTCTGACTGGTTACAGTGACCTTTCAAGGTGGAACCATGATCTGATTGGTTATGATAACATTTCCGAACAGAACAGCGATCCAGTTGGTTAGAGCGGCATTTTGGAGGCGAAGCGGAATGACATTTCCGAAGGGAATCCACAATCTGATTGGTTACAGTAGTAATACTTTAAGACAGAACTGTGATCTGATTGGTTACTGTGTCATTTTGATTGGGAACTGCAGTGTGATTGGTTACAGTCACATTACAAATGAGAACTATGATCCGATTGGTTACTGTGGCATTTTGGAATGAAACTGCGATCTGATTGGTTACAGTAACAGTTCAGAAGAGAACTTTGTTTCTATTGGTTACTGTGGAATTTTGGAAAGGAAATGTGGTCTGTTAGATTCAGTGACATTTCATGAGAGAACCACAGTCTGATTAGTTACAGTAGCATTACGGAAAAGGAATTACAATCCCAGCATTTTGGGATAGAACTGCTCTCCTATTGGTTACCATTGTATTTCAGGAGGAATCTGAGATCCTATTGGTTACAGTAACATGTCGGGGAGGGAACTATGATCTGCAAAGCATTTCAGGAAATGCTTGTTAATTAGAGAACATATTTACAAACGAGATTATGAAGTACTTAGCGCTTGGAAACCAGTGCTTGATTGTTTACAGCGGCATTCCGAGAGGGAAGTGCAGTCTGATTGGTTACAGCGGCATTCCGAGAGGGAAGTGCAGTCTGATTGGTTACAGCGGCATTCCGAGAGAGAAGTGCAATCTGATTGGTTACAGCGGCATTCCGAGAGAGAAGTGCAATCTGATTGGTTGCAGTGGCATTCCGAGAGAGAAGTGCAATCTGATTGGTTACAGTGGCATTTCGAGAGGGAACTGCAATCTGATTGGTTGCAGTGGCATTCCGAGATGGAAGTGCAATCTGATTGGTCGCAGCGGCATTATAGGCAGGTCTGATGATATAAAAACTGCATGAACATTTAAAAATAAAAGAATGAATGCTCAGACCTCTCACTGGAACTGTTTCAAGCAGTTTTAGAACTTTTCTTAAAATGGCTGCCGTTCTGGTGGAGGCATTAACTTCATGAAAATCCTCCCTTTCAAAAACGGCGCAGAGCAAAAAACTCATCCCTCTGCGTTCCTCCCTCTCGCAGCACGTTAAACTTTAATCAGCCTGCAGTCCATGCAAGAGTTTCCCAAGACAACACACACACACACGCGCGCACGCAACACAGCTCGGAGGGAATGCATATAGCGTTTCTGCACAAAGCTAACGCTGCATCCCTCTGCATTATTTATCTCTCGAGGAGCCGGGCTCATCCGCGCTGTTCCGTATTGCTCCATCTTACATCAATCTGCATCTCAAACTCTGCGAGCCACAAAGCCATTTTGGGAGAAACCTGACATGTTTCCTGAGATTAATTAAAAAAAAGCCTAATAACCTAATTTCATAGCATGACTGCAGTGTTTTAAATATACACCTGTGCAGCGAGTAGGTCACCTACAGGGAGTGTGATGTAGGGCACATCACTCATCACTACAGCTAAACATCAGAACATCAGATAGATGCTAAGTAGATATTATGCTAATCAGGTGACCAGCTTGCCCTTTATATCACCTATGTCCAGCACAAGGAGAGGATTCTGTAGCAGGAAGTGCATTCTTACTCGATACAAACATCTGCTGGCTTGCTAACTAGCCTGTATTCTAATTAACTAGCTTGCAGACTAGCTATGTTACACAAGAATCCACTTATATCATAAACGAAAAAGTGTGTTTAGCCTAAAAGCATTTTAGCTTGCTAACTAGCTAGCATAGGAAAAAGCTAGCTTGCTGACTAGATCATCCACTTGGAGTATTCCTCATGCAGTGTGCCGCACAAAGGGATATTTCTTCAGCCATAGTAGTTTGCTGGCTTGCTAACAACCTAGCATACTAATTAGCTAACCGGCTAGCAGAGTCATGTCACCTTCTGATTGAAGTGTGTGTGAGAAAAGTGACCACTTGCAGCCCAAGGAAGAACTTATGTTATGTACACATGATGTTTTTTCAGTCAGAAAAAAGTTTGCTGGCTTGCTACCTACCTAGCGTAGTAAATAACTAGCTCACTGACATGCTAAGTAACTAGACTTCTACTTAGCTCACTAGCTAGCAGAGTATTTCCAGTAGCTTATTAAAGAGAGTGGAGGGTTACAGTGAGCAGATTTTTTTCCAAATGTGAGTTTGGTGGTTTAGCATGCTAATCAGCTAGCTTACTGACTAACTAAAATCTTAAAATCTGACTTTAAACATTTGAGAAAATAGAAAATGGAGGACAAAAAATCTGTCCTCTGCTTTTCCTGCATTTGGGGCCTCCAGATTTCACTGACTTCACTTTTCACACTCTTGATATTACACACACACACACACACACACAGAAGCTAAGATGAACACGACTCAGTTATTTTCAGCTTCAAGCTCTCAGTCTTTTTTTTTTTTTTTTTTAAGCAATATGGAGGAACAAGGAATGGAGATCAGAACCAAGCCAAATGTTCTGTTCCTTCCATCGCTCGTGCTTCGTTCACACGCTACAGGAATGACTGTAAATACGAGTTTTTAACCCAAAACATCCACATGAACATCATTTCAAGCTGTAATTAAAACCCGTATAAGCGGAAATGGCGACAATCGCTGAGTTTCTGACTTGGTGGAGAAAAGGACAGCTATAAATATTTATTTTTTTAAAATAATTTTAAAATAAATACAGCTTACTAATCATTATTAATTAGGTCGTATACATGATTACACTTAATCTGTAATTAATCTGTAGACACTGGATGCTTTATGATTAATTTTACATTGATGTTTGGAAGATACCAAAGTGAGTAGTAGGGGTGTAGAGGTGTAACACACCAACGCAATCTCTAACTGTATCACAGGAAGTGGGCGTGGCTTAAAATCAGAATTAATTAATTAATTATTTATTTAAATATGAATTCTATCACTCTGCTCTGATAACATTGAAAAACCAGTCATTTTTTTTTATCTGAAACAATGACGTCTCCCTACAAATCAGGGAACTGTCGTTCGTAGTTATGTTACACAACAATATCCATCTAAGATTTATTTTAGTTTAGTTAGTTTAGTTACATTTCAGAAAGATTAGAAAAGTTTGTTGTCAGAATTTGCGACAAAGCTGGGAGGAAAAAAAAAAAAAGTGCTGCCGCGAGTCAAAATAGGGTCCTTCAAGCGTCAGTTATGAATTTCTGGTTAGATTTGATTTACTTAATAACGATGAATCGTGAAGAAAACCACACAATGAACGTACAAGTCAGTATTTTAATAATGAGTGAAATAGATTTTGGGACACCTCCAGCAGAGAAACGCTGCCGTGTCCACAGCGTGGGCGATACGAAGAGGCGGCTCTATAAATAAAATCATTTCTTTGGTGAACTTCAGGCCAGATTGTAGAGGAATATGGTGCTATTTTGGAGCTTTTAAAAAAAAAAAATGATACTGTGCCTCCTGTTTGAATCTGTGTAGAAGATAATATCTGTTCAGTCTGAATATTCATGTTCTCCACACCACAGACTGCTAACGGAAAGACTCTGGATTGAGAAACGGCAGGAAAGTGAAGGTGAACGCAGCATGATCGATATTCCAGGAGCACATTTCCATCAACTTCGATCAGTTTACAGTGAGACACTGAGGAGTTCAGGAATAAAGTAGTATGGTGAAGGTGTCGGTTTAAACGGCGAGTGATGGTCGTGGTGAACAGGACGTGGCGTCGCTGAGTAGT
>CM040470.1:1153504-1165543 GCA_022758105.1 Pangasianodon gigas
AAAAAAAAAAAAGGGTGCCAAGACTTTTGCACAGGGCTGTACATCATGTATTAATACCAATATTGAGCAAATTGTTTTGGGGGAGAAAACCGATGTAATTATATAGCAGACTTCTTCATTTATTCCACTGAGATGAATTATTAACTTCATTATTTTGGTGATTTTTACACATTTATTGTTATAACTGCAGGCATTTCTCTTTTATGATACGATTCCTCTCTCAGTACATACAGCACTGTTTCAATAAAACATTCTTTAACAGACTTCACAGAAGAATAAAATGCTGATGAGTACTACGTAACACGAGAAATAACACAAAATGTTACGCGTTAAGGTTATGTTGGAAGGTCACTGAATAATTGATCTCATTAATAAGTCATTGATTATCCTTAATTAATGTAGTAATTAACTATTCGTTAAGATTAAGTGTTCAGAAATGACCTCTATCGTAACCTCTGTACGTCTTTATCCTCGTGACATCATTCCGTCGCGGCATTTTGTCTGTTTTTATCGACGTTATTCATGAAAATTCAATATTTCGAATAACAGCCAATGAGCATACAGAGGAGGCGGGGCTTACTGAAATAAATTTGTACTATAATATAAATAATTTTAGATAAATATATAAATATTAGAGCTACTAAATGTAGTTAGCTTTAAATATTAATGCCTTTTAACTTTATCATTTAAAAATATGTTTTTTAATAATTTAATAAGTTGATAATGTTAGAAATAAAGTTTCATTATTTTATAAATTAATTCTTAGCACATTTTTATGGAGGTATTTAATGCAGTTTTTTTATATATTGGCAAAACACTACAGGAATTCATCTCTTTAATAAGGGTTAATATGGATAGTGTGTGTGTGTGTGTGTGTTGAAGTGTCCCACATGTGTGTGCTATTCTGGGTTTCTTTCACCTTTAAGTCCTCTGGGACACTAATTATTACACTCAGACCTATAATTGCACCGTGTGTGTGTGCGTGTGCGTGTATGTGTGTGTGTGTGTTTGTGTGTGTGTGTGTGTTTGTGTGTGTGTGTATGAGAGAGCCCTACATACATGTTTAATCCATGCTAGAGTGCACACGTAGGTCACTTAGAAATGGCGGCTCATGTTTAAGTCACAGGTAACCTTGCCACTGGCTAGTGAAAGAAACCACATATACTCTCATATTACACACACACACACACACGCGCGCACACACACACACACACACACGTTTGTTTCCTTTGACAACCTACAAAGCAGAAGGAAAAACAATGAAATGAACAAACATTTCTCAAGTGTGTATTTTGAATTTCAAGGACGGAATTTCTGTGTATCTCTCTCTGTGTGTATGTGTGTGTGTGTGTGTGTGTGTTTGTTCCTCGAGTACTACCATAATATCCACTGAGAACATTATGCTTTTGTACTGTGTTATTAATATACAACAGTGTTGTTGCTGCACACACACACACACACACACACACACACTCTAAAGTCCAGATATTGTGTATAAATCCTTCAAGCTGTATAATATGGCAATAACACTGGTGTGCCAATGTCAGACATTAGCAAACTGCCTGCGCACACACGCACACACACACACACACACACACACACACACACACATCTCGTGCCCTGGTTAAGGCTGCGTTGGCATTTTTAAGATTCTCTCTCACACACTGTGGATCGATGCTGCTCATTAACGTGTGGCGACTAATCAATAACCGAGCTCTCCGTTTTCCCCGTGCCCTCTTACACACACAAACACACACACACGCAGCCACACACACACACACACATGCAGACACACACTTAAGTGCAGAGACAGGTTTATAAAGCACTTGGCTTCAGATTTTTTTTCTTCTATCTTTAATCAGATCTGAAATGTTGTGCATTTTTTCTATATTTCATCCTCTGGGGGAAAAGTTCTATGCAGAACCCTATAACAGAGTTTCTGAAAGGGAACACTAGAACACTAGAACACTAGAACTCGAGAATGCTGCTTTATCATGCAGGAAAACCCCCAGAGGAAGCATTCTTTGTGCAGCGGGAACATTCAGTCTGAATCTTTTCTGTATAAAGTCTAATTTTAAAAAAAAAGAATCCTTCACCGGGTTCCTTAAGGGTTCTTCAGATAGATAACCACAGAAAACGGGTTCCCTGGTCTGATGAGAGCCGCTAGCACAAAGCGTTACATTTGTTGGAAACTCAACACTGAGAACATCATCCTCGCTGTGAAGCATGGTGGTGTTAGCATTGTGTTGAGAGTTACTTTTACACTGTTTGTGCAAAGCTGTTTGTTTTACATGCATTCTTTATGCAGCTAGCTAGCTTAAATCGGTATTTTAATTAGCTATCTAGCTAATACTTTTACTGAGAAAGCATTAATAAAGAGAAAATTATCTATAACATTGAAGGGTTTATTGAAGGGTTAGCAATTTGACTTACACTGGTTATTTAGAGAGCGACATGATGATGATATTATTATTATTATTATTATTATTATTATTATTATTACGTTAATCTTTAAAATTATTTTTTTGCCATTTTTTCAGGCACTACACTCCTTATGCAGCTAGCTAGCTTAAATGAGTATTTTAGTTAGTTAGCTAACTAAGTATTTTATTGAAGAGAAAATTAACTATATCATAAATCTGTAATGATCAGTTTATTTCTAAATAAATTGTGAATATCAGCTAGCTAATGGAGGACTGAAGAATTTTTATTGGTCGCTACATTACGAATGTTTCAGCCCAGAGAAGACGTCTGATAAGTCAAGTGGCTTTATTGTCATTTCAACCGTATACAGCTAGTCAGTACGCAGGGAAACGAAACAGCGTTCCTCCAGGACCACAGTGCTACATCAAACAACACTGAACTACAGGAGACTACACATATTTTACATAAAGTGAACGTGCAAACGTGTAAACAGCACAGGACAGTACACAAGAGTACACCTGAACCTCCCGTGATAGTCTGTCCTGCTCAAGTGTGTGTGTGTGTGTGTGTGTGTGTCCTGCTCAGGACATGAGGACACACTGAGCTCAGTCCGGAGGAGGAGGATAGCATTAAGCTGACCGTTAAAGACGCACGTCTCATCCCGCTTAGTCAACAACACCCGATCACACTGCGCAGTGTAAGATAGCCTCACGTCAGAGAGGGAGAGAGAGAGAGAGAGAGAGAGAGAGACAGACAGACAGAGAGATAGTTAGAGAGAGAGGGAGAGAGAGAGAGACAGAGAGAGAGAGAGAGAGAAACAGAGAGAGAGAGACACACAGAGAGATAGTTAGAGAGAGAGAGAGAGAGACAGACAGACAGACAGACAGAGAGAGAGAGAGAGAGAGAGAGAGAGAGAGAGAGACAGAGAGAGACAGAGAGAGAGACACAGAGAGAGATAGTTAGAGAGACAGACAGACAGAGAGATAGTTAGAGAGAGAGAGAGAGAGAGAGTGAGAGAGACTTTGACTTTTACATTCCTTTATTTTAACCACTCATGATGTGTCCACCATTTTTACATCAAATAAACAGCAGTTTTAAATACCTACTTAAATAGATGAATAAATAAATAAATAAATTTTAAAATATCAATAGTTGATCGCATAAATAAAAAGGTAGATAAATACACAAACGTCATAATTAAACCACCGTAATAATTTGGTTTAAAAAGTCAATTAAAACCTTATTTAAACCTTTCAAAGAGAGAGAGAGAGAGAGAGAGAGAGAGAGAGAGAGAGAGAGAGAGACAGACAGACAGACAGACAGAGAGAGACAGAAATATATTATCATTATTATTATTATTATTATTATTATTAAGTCTGTTAATATAGGTTTATAATAATGTGAGTGTCAGTGATCAGTGAACACAGACACGAGAGAAAATCTTCCCCAATCTGTTCTTATGGACTTTTATCTTTAACTTTCCATCATACAGTTATAAAGTAAAAGGTAGTTCCGGTTACTGTTCACTTTCATCACTGAAGGTTTTGTCGTGTTCATGCGCCATCGCAGAGTCATGACTACTGATCTGTTCCTCGGGAAAAGTAGCTCCGTCTCTGAAAGAACAAATCCAGCAGATTTACAGCTTCATTTATAAGCAAAACCTCTTCGACTGGGTGTTTTACCAACAAACATTTTTACATTTTACTGATTTCAAAATCCGCTCGTAGACTTCCACTGTACGGGAATTCTGTTCTTCTCTCGGTAAAATAAAGACATGTTTAAATTCTTCTCTACATTAATCTCACACACACACACACACTATAGATAGTGTGAAGTTTACAAAAAGCTGACGTTTACGTGTAATGCTGTAACGCAGGATATTTTTAGGAGGTTGTGAGAATCATTACAGGAGATTCACTGACCCACATTCATCACACAGCTTTTTAAAGAAAAAAAAGAAAGAAAGGAAAGCCTCCCGTTTGGCCCACATTCGATCCGACACGCTGCGATTATTACAGCAGTGCTTATGAATATTAATGAGGATCATTTTTTCTGTGTCTTTCTGACACACACGTTTGCTTTGGGCTCGAGTTGTGAAGCCCAGTGAAGAACGTTGAATAAATTAAACGTCAGAACAAATAAAACATTAATTATTAACAGCGTGCATAATGACGCAGCTGCAAATCGCAGATTTATATTAATGCACTCATTCTCATGCGTTATCGTTTCTATAGCAACAGCTCATTCACAGGGACGGATTAAGAAAATGTTTGTAATTGTTGACATGGTGAAGTTTTGTGTATTTAAGGAAGGAGTCTCCAGTGTCAGTGCTTTGTAACAGTCTAAGTTTTCTGACGTTTTCCGATGTGCGGTTTCTCGGTAACATGACCAGCTGCGTTTACTTTGAGAGAAAGAAAGAGAAGCCGGTGAGGGAACGAATGTTTATCGCTGCTTTAACGTAAGTGAGAACAGGAACTAACTTGTTTCACTGAATATTAAATGCAACTATTAACGGATAAGAAGTATGACATGCTGTTCTTTAATAAATTAAAAAATTTTAATCATTGGTCAATTGCTGTGGTATAAGAGGAATAAAACACTTGGGGATGTGCTGTTTTAGGAAAACAATCAACTTTGGAAATAATTTCTTGAGAAGAACCCTTAAAGGAGAACCACAGCGTGTGTGTATTAACTGGGTAAGTGTTCGGTACAAACTCCAAACTACTGCTCATGTTCTTCTGAGAAGCCGTCAGATGTTTTGGTACTAGGTTCTCTTAGAAAAAAGGGTTCTTTAAGAGATAATTAAGGGTTCTTCTTGGAACTCTTTCTGATGGGGAAACACTTGTAGGGTTCTTTGTATATTTAGAGGTTCTTGGCCCCCTAAAAGGCTTCTACCTGGAACTTTTTCTCATAAACACTCCTTTTATAGGGTTCTACAAGCTAAATAAGTGTATACATCTGTAAGAGGATTTTTTTAAATGAAAGATTTAACCTGAACGTGAGACGAGATATAGAAGAACTGAGGGTTATTTCCTCGGTGCGCAATAAACACAAACACCGCAGAAACACTCGTTTAGCCTTTTGTCTCACATCCTTAAAGACATCACGAGTGTAATGTGACAGCGAAGACCTCGAGACCGTCTCGGCTGAAATGAAATTCACGGACAGTTTGATTAAAGCCGACAAGGACAGATTGAGTTTGACCTCTAACGAGAGAAGATACGGAGAAACGCTATGCACGTGTGTGTGTGTGTGTGTGTGTGTGTGTGTGGTAAGATAAGTAGGCACAGAGAGACATTTCCATTTCTAATCTCTAAGCTCTGAGTGTGTTGACGTCAGCGGTGGTTCTGGGCTCCGTTACCGGTGGGCCGCCGTCCCAGAGCCTCGTGTTGCAGGACGTTTCTTTACAAAACACGACACGTCGAGTCCTGAAAGCGAGGCGGGAAAATAAAGCAGGCAAACACACACACACACACACACACACACACACACTGCAGGGTTGGTTTACACTTCAAACCGCAGCTCTGCACATTCAGCATTAATCTTCACACAGACACACGGTCGCAATCCTCTCACTTTCTCTGTAGAAGAGCGCAGGCTAAAAGCACAGCATGCTAATCGTTTTCAGCACAGTCTATGCTGTGTGTTCAGTCCAGCTTCATGGTCATTAACATCATCATCATCATCATAAAACAATATTTAACACTAAACCATCATCGTTTACTCTGTAATGAATTTACATTGCTAGTTTACACTACTGTGCTCGCTAGTGCTTGCACAACTGATGGAGTACTGAAGCTGGAGTACCGAAAAAAAAGGGGTTCTTGAAGGGTTCTTTAAGGGTTCATTGGATATTTAACATGATGAGTGTAATGAGTTCCTAACCTCCTAAAAGGGTGCTAGAACTGAATTGTAGGCTTTGACACAGAACTTTTGCGGGTTCCTCCAGAGGGACAACCAGACAAGAGGGAAATAAATAAAAACACCATCATCAGTCCACTGTGGGCGTGTCCCAAACCAAACACCCTACCGAGTGTTCACTATTCACTATATAGGACACAAACACCATCACTAACATCAGTCCAGTGTGGACGTGTCCCAAATCCACACGTCCTGATCACTACTTAAGCAGCATGAACAGCTTCGCAGACCTCTCGGTCCACTCTGGACTGAGTTTCCCAAACCAAACACACATACCTTATTAACTATATACGGTACAAACATCATCACAACCTTCTTAGTGGACTTTGGACATGTCCCAAATCACTACATATCGCTGCTATTTCACAGAGACATTATGGAAGGTAACGATGTGAGTTTAAATCAATGCTAAAGAACCAGGCAAGTCTCAGCAGATCGACTACACGTGGTGTAAAGAGGACAACCTGTTCCTCTCACGTTTACACTAAGACTGAACCCTTCCCTTCCCTTCTCGCTCCCGGCTGTAAATCCGGTCTTGAGGGACCGTCCTGAGAGCTGTGAATGACATGACAAGGACGTTTTATTCACTCTACACCCCCGAGGGGTTCGACTGTGCTTCCCATCACCCCGATACTGATTCATTTTCATATTCATAAACGCCAAAAGCACACGAACTGACAGAACTGACGGAAATGTGACACTCGAGCTTTCCGAAAGTGCCGCTTTTACATTTTTCATGTTCCCCTGATGTTTTAGAAATTCATCACAAGTCTGTTCCCTACATAGGAGCCCTATGTAGCACACTAATTTAGGCAAAAGATTGAAGGATTGCCTTAAATGGATTTCGCTCCTCACTGTTAATGCTTTACCATTATAATATTATTGTGGGCGTGTCCCAAACCACACACCCTATTCACTACACAGGACACAAACACCATCATCAGTGATTGCATTTAAAGGCGAATGTTTGGGTTTAAAGGCAGAGTCTTTTGTTTTAAAGGTGAGTGTTTGCATTTAAAGGCGAGTGTTTGTGTTTAAAGGCCAGTGTTTGCATTTAAAGGCGAGTGTTTGTGTTTAAAAGTGTTTAAAGGCGAGTGTTTGCATTTAAAGGCGAGTGTTTGTGTTTAAAGGCGAGTGTTTGCTTTTAAAGGTGTTTAAAGGCGAGTGTTTGCGTTTAAAGGCATTTAAAGGTGAGTGTTTGCGTTTAAAGGCATTTAAAGGCGAGTGTTTGCGTTTAAGGTGTTTAAAGGTGAGTGTTTGCGTTTAAGGTGTTTAAAGGCGAGTGTTTGCGTTTAATTTGCAAACCTTGGAAGTGTGAACTACAAGCAGCTGATTCTAATAATGTAAATATCCACTTATGCAGGTGCGTAACCCGACTCTGAATACGGGAAACTTTCCCCACGTAAACACTGACGTGACTTTTGAACGTAAGTCGCCATTTCCTCCACATCGTCCACATAAACAGCATCCTAACACCAGGGCAGATTGTTCATATCTACTGCAGTGCACTGTTGGATTTCATGGCTTGTGATCACGAGGGACGTGTTAGAGAGCGAGGGAGAGTAAACGAGTGAAAGAGTAAACAGATGGAGAGCGGGGACTGGTGGGAAGCTGTATGTATTTAATCCACGCTGAGGGAAGCCCCGGTCTCCGAGCTCGGCTCTAACGGCGGCGTGAGAAATGCCCTCGGCTGCTCAGTGGAGTGGAGCCGTAATTACACCGCTCTCTAATCCAGATAAGATGAGATGGAGCTGCAGTGTCTCTCACACACACACACCCACACACACACACAAGGAGACAAAAGTGCAGGATGCAGTCAAGGTTATCGTGTGGAACGTCAATCAATCCGGTCAAACGTCCATCCGTCAGTAAGGGTCAACCTCGGGTTACTGCAGCGCACTTTAAAGGAACAGTTACGTGAAAAATCGAACGTACTCAATTTTTCCTTGAAATCAAATGCAGGTGATCAGCTGATACATGATCAGCACTGAATCCATGTAAAGACAGAATTACTGCAATTATGAGTAATGAGTGAGAAATGTTGGAATTTTCCTGATATTTTTACACCACAGCTCTGTTTGATTCTCAATTCTGATTGGTCAGAGAGAAGTTGATTAGTTTTCTCTAACAGCAGCTCTGACAGTGGTGCAGCTGCAAATCCCAGGTTTATATTAATGCATTCGCTCTAATACGTTGTCGTTTCTATAGTAACAGCTCATTCACAGGGACGTGTACAGCGGATGCTCTAATATTAATAATAAACAGATTAAAAAACGTGTGTAATCCTTGATATGGTGACATTTTCTTAAAGTAAGGAGATGTTTATGTAACCTTTATGGAAGGAGTCTCCAGTGTCAGCGCTTTGTAACAGTCAGAGGTAAAGCTGTAGCTTTCTGACATTTTACGCTTCTTTGTGGTTTCTCGCTAACATATAACGTAACGTGAGAAATGTGAATGTAGAATGTAGAATGAAACTACAATGTGACGTTCTTTAATAAATAAAAAAAGACGTAATTGTTTGCAAGTTGCTGTGGTATAAGAGGAATAAAACACTTGGGGATGTGCTGTTATAGGAAAATAATCAACAGTGACTCTGTTACGCTATTTCATTTTCATGTCCTGCTGATGGATCTCGTCAGAAACGCCGTCTCTGAGTGAAACTTACACAGCACTTGTCTGAGACGTCGCCTATCCGCCTTGCTAACGAAACGCTCGGTCAAAAGCGTGAGAAAAACGATCAAAATACAACATTAAGCAACTGCTGCTGTGTTTAAGACACTACAGGTCAATACATAATATATATAATAAATCTATAACAAATAGATTCATCAGTTCATCTCTGCCTTTTCGTTTTTAAAGTTTTTAAAAAAAATACAGTTATTTATGCAAAAATCTAGCGTTCTTGTTACTTGGCAAACGTCTAGAAGAATTACTGTTGTCTTTATAGAATTACGGGGTCTGATCTTCCACAAACAGGCCGTTTCAGTGAATTTTAAGGTTTACTTTTATTTATTTGAATAAGAATTCGGCTTTAAATATGTGTACAAGTCTTTTTTTGTATGATATTAGAATGAAAATATTTACTTCACTGTGAAGACACTCTTCTGGTGGAACATTTTTGAATTTTTTTTTATAGTTTATTCAAGAAAATACCATTTGTTGTATTTCTTTTATATAAAAATATCATGTTGTGGAATAAAATACTGCAAGTATAAAATAAAAATAAGATTCAGTTCTCTGCTGCTGCATATGTGCATACACAGTAATGTAACGTTTTTTGATTCTGAAGCTTGTGACCAGAAAAGTGTACAATAACGAATAACTCCCTTTCTGTCTCTCTCTCTCTCTCTCTCTCTCTCTGTCACTCTTCACTAAACTCTACTGCTCTCACTCGTGAAACTGATTATTTCTGCTCTTCTTCTCTCACTGGTATCTTTTCTTTCTTTTTTCTCTTCCCCATTTCCCCTCGGTCTCCATGCAGCTCTCTGCAGTCCTCCCGTCACGCTGCCTCTCGCTCCCTCTCGCTCATCACCTCCCTCCTCTGAGTAGAAAATGGGTCTCGATAAACACGAACGATACAAATAATTTGCTTCACTCGCTGGTGTGTGAGAGAATAAATGACTCTCATTAATGCCTGTAATTCATGAGGTCTAATGGCTCTTACGTCAGGATGCAGGAGCTGAAATAGCTGACACACACACACACACACACAGAGTTAAGAGGGATACCAGAGTGCTAATGAAGCAAGAAGAGCAGAAGGGAGAAGTAGGAGTTTCAGCACAGAGAAAGAAAATAAAAAGTCAGAGTAAAGATGAACAAGAATAAATCTTTAGAACTGACACACACAGAAACAGAGGCCACGCCCCCTTCTTTAGAACTGACACACACAGAAACAGAGGCCACACCCCTTCTTTAGAACTGACACACACAGAAACAGAGGCCACACCCCTTCTTTAGAACTGACACACACAGAAACAGAGGCCACACCCCTTCTTTAGAACTGACACACACACCCCTTCTTTAG
Organism: Pangasianodon gigas; assembly: GCA_022758105.1. Classification (NCBI taxonomy): domain Eukaryota; kingdom Metazoa; phylum Chordata; class Actinopteri; order Siluriformes; family Pangasiidae; genus Pangasianodon; species Pangasianodon gigas. The sequence continues at coordinate 1,163,874 of CM040470.1, forward strand.
AACTGACACACACAGAGGCCACGCCTCCTTCTTTAGAACTGACACACATAGAAGCAGAGGCCACGCCTCCATCTTTAGGATTGACACACAAAAGCCACGCCCCCTTCTTTAGAACTGATACACACAGAGGCCACGCCTCCTTCTTTAGGACAGACTTAGACATATAAGCCCCGCCTCCTTCCCCTTACAGAAAACTTCACCATATCCGCTGTACACGTCCCTGTGAACGAGCTGTTGCTATAGAAACGATAACGTATTAGAGCGAGCGCATTAATATAAACCTGTGATCTGCAGCTGCACCACTGTCAGAGCTGCTGTTAGAGGAAATTAATCATCACCTTCTGACCAATCCGAATCGAGAATTCAGCAGTATTCAGCATGAGGGTCAGTGTTAACACTTAGATAAACATTTCAGTAGATAAAGCGAGAGGAAAAATGGTCACGTCTCTGTTTTTTCCTCTTTGCTTTCTCGAATGAACACGTAACAGTCCTGAGGGACGCAGCTCATAAAACATTCAGGCTCCGTTCTCCTCCTGTTCCCTCGGTCACAAACACTCTCCCGACGCTAATCCATCTTTTATAGCGCACAACACGAGCTTCTTTTCACTGGAAATAACACCAGCAGGCTAATGAGCAGCACTGACGTGGGTTTAAAGGTGCGGTCAGTGATTTTTAAATGAGTAATACTGGGTGAAGTTTCTCTTCCCCTCTCTGGTGCTCCTGACTGTTAATAAATGAAACTGGTCATGGAGCACCAGTATCCAACCAATCAGGATGAAGAGGCGTGTCTACTCACCCGTCAATCATACTGCCTAACTGCCTGATAATTCAGGCTAAAATCACTGACCACACCTTTAATGTCACAGGGGAAAGCCTGTAGGCCATGTTTCCTTCTGGAATCTTTTCATTGTGTGTGTGTGTGCGTGTGCATGTGTGTGTGTGTGTGTGTGCGTGTGTGTGTGTGTGCGTGTGTGTGTGTGTGCGTGTGTGTGCGTGTGTGTGTGTGTGTGTGTTTCACAGAGCCTCAGCTAAAAGGGATTGTCACACGCCTGTACAGTCAGCACGGCTTTTACCTCCAGATGCAGCCAGATGGAACCATGGACGGCACAAGGGACGAGAGCAGCTCCTTCTGTAAGTGTGTGTGTGTGTGTGTGTGTGTGTATAAACAATCAAATGCAGTTAAGGAGATAAACTGTAGAGACTTTCAGGGCAGATTTCCATGTAAAATGACAATTAGTTTATTTATTTATTCGTTTATTTATTTATTTGTTTGTTTGCTTGTTTTTCCAATCCTTTTAAATTTATTTATTTATTTTATTTTATTTTATTCAGTCTTCTACATATTAAATATTTTTTCATTCAGTCAGCTTATTTATGTTTTAAATTCTTCTACATATCTATTTTTAATTTATTTATTTAATCTGTTTATTTATTCATTTATTCATTTGTTTGTTTATTTATTTATTTATCTATCATTTTATCTATCTATTTATAATTTTATAACTTTCTTTCTTTCTTTAGTTTTATTTTAAATAAAAGGATCTGAGGAAATGAGGTTGTTCACGTTGTTCAATATAAATACAAAATCAAGCATCTGAGGATGTTTAACGTGCTAATGTGTACACAGGTCTCTCTGTCTCCACCCACGTTCTCTCTCTCTCTCTGTCTCC
>CM040470.1:1165643-1179934 GCA_022758105.1 Pangasianodon gigas
GTGTGTGTGTGTGTGTAACAAAAAACAAATCAATAAAGGAACATGTAACCAGATGTAAAGAGGAACTAAAAAATAAAATAAAATAAAATAAAATAAACCTAGCTTGCATTGTATTTAGCTATTAACACTTGATTAAAAAAAAGTATCTTGTGAAATAAGGTAATAAACAAGCCAGTTTATGTTCTCTATGAAATTATTATTTTGAAATAATTTTTAAAAAATCACATTCCTGTTAGAGAGATGAAGTTCAGGTCATTCCACGCTGAGAATAACCGAGTGAAAGAGTTCAAACTGATCCTGAACCTCATCTCGTATCTCAGGAGGATGGCTGAGTGTGAGTGTTTATCGGAGCTCGGCTTCCATCAGATTTGTTTATTTCATGTTTTATTGATCAGATGAAAACAGAAGAGAGATTTTGTGGTTTTTCATAAATAAATCTGTGTGTGTGTGTGTGTGTGTGTGTGTTTCAGCTCAGTTCAACTTGATTCCTGTGGGTCTGAGGATCGTGGCCATTCAGGGGGCGAAGACGGGGCTGTACCTGGGCATGAACAGCGACGGCTACCTCTACACCTCCGTAAGTCACGCCCTGTAGTGTTAGTGATGTCACTCGGCATGTCAGCATCAGACTGAGACAGGGGGCGTGGCCTAAAGTCTGAAGGCGGAGTTTTGGGACTGTTTTAAACTGATTAATTCTGCTGTTTTATTTTAAAGCTGTCTATAATGGAGATGAGTGAGGGCTTAAAGCAGCTGTGTGATGATGATGATGCTGATGATGATGCTGATGATGAGCCACACTGTGTGTTAAATGATTGAGGATGAGAATTGAGAGCAGAGGTGGAGCTGTCCATGTCGTGGTGCTGAAATCTTCATACTCAGTTGTATGCAAAAGTTTGTGCACCCCTGGCCAAATCATATATTTTGTTGACTTTTGAAGTGTAAGCACAACCTCTGCAGCAAACTATTTTAGAAAAAAAACATACAACAGTAATTGGGGCATGTGCAAAAGTTTAGACACCCTTCCAGTTGTAAAGTCTCAGAACTTAATTAACTCCTTAGGCCTTACTTGACACATTAGGACACATTGCTCAGGCCAAGAAAATCATTATGAATAATCATCAGAGCATAATAAATTCTCTCTTTAAACCTTGTGCTACAACTCAACAGCTCATGGGCTCCTCTGAGTAGCTGACTGAGGACCTGCAAATGAAGTTAACGGCATAACTAGGATCTGCATGGAAGAGTCATCAGAAGGAAACCTCACCTGAAACCTTGTCACAAAAGTGAATGTCTGATGTATGAAAAATAGCATCTAGATAAGCCAGAGGTATTTTGGTAACGAGTGCTGTGGACTGATGAAGTACAATCACCAAAGGTATATCTGATGTTTGGCCCTGTTCACACCTGATATTAACATGTGTCCTGGGTAATCTGAACATAAGTGGACAGCACTAATTACAGGTGTCTCAGAGATGCATTGTCATCCGATCACTCAACCCACCTTCCCAGATGTTTTGGGAAGGATACGACCACATAACGTTTGTAGTGTGAACGCAAAAGCTTTCCAGACAGCAACGAAGGACCGCCTAATCATCTGCATCACTGCCCGAGCTGGAAAATGCACAATCGTTGAACAGTAGAGTTCTCCATCACTAGGCTAATGGATAAAGGTGACGCTATTGCAGCAAAGACAAAAGCAGCTGCTTTTCGTAGCTTCTTTTGTCATCTCATCTCTCATTCATTTATAAGTTCGTTAGCAGACAACATGACTGAAGCATTTGACAGGCTGTAGACTTACATAAGAAAAGATTCACAAGACATTTCTGCCTGAAAACAAATGTAGCACAAGACTGATACAATAAACGTGTGTGACACCCTTCCTCAAGCAGACACGTATGAAATCTGATCACAAGTGGTCACAGGAGACGCATTCAAAATGCCAGGTGTAAACGGCTACGCGTTTCGGCTTTCCACTTGTGATCGGATCACTCGAGACACGGCCTATGGAGAAAAAAAATGAAGCAGCATTTGATGAAAAGAAGACCTTGCCAACTGTTAAGCACAGGAAGAGAAAGACTTCAAACTGACTACAAAAAGCAAACTGTGGTATCTGCCAAAGGGGGAGTTACTACATACGAGGAAGTACTGACTTAGGAGTCATGTCTTAGTAGGGTGTCTAAACTTTTGCACACACCACAATTAATATTTTATTATTTTTTTCTATGTCTTAAGATAATCAAATATAAAGTAAGTGTGCATTAACATTTGTAGAAAAATGTTATTTTTAAAAATATAATTTGCTGCAGAGGTTACGTTTACGTAATATGTAATTTGGCCAGGGGTGCACAAACTTTTGAATATAACTCTGTGTGTGTGTGTGTGTGTGTGTGTGTAAAAAGGGATTGCTTTGTTGTTTGAGATGATGCAGAGGGAATCTCCTCACCCATGGTGTGTGTGTGTGTGTGTGTGTGTGTGTGTGTGTGTGTGTGTGTGTGTGTGTGTGTGTGTGGAGCTCTGCTACCTGCAGACTCGTGAAAATGGTTTCTTTATAAAAAAAAAAATAGTGCTACATCCCTTCATCCTGACCCACTTAATAATCATCATTCAGTGTGGAAACACCCTCAGCGAGAGACAGACTGAGAGAGAGAGAGAGAGACACACACACAGATGGAGAGAGAGACAGGCAGCAGAAAGAGAGATTTTTATTTGAAAGTCAAATAGAAAAAAAAAATGTCTGGTGATTCAATATCATTTACTTGTGTGTGTGTGTGTGTGTGTGTGTGTGTGTGCGCATGTGTGTGTGTGCAAGTTTTATTTTTTGGCTCTGAGAACTGTATTGAGATTCAGGACAAAGCAGAGCTGAGATGCAATCACTTCAATCCTGGCAGAAAGAAAAAGAGAATAGAGAGAGGCAGAGAGAGAGAGTTCACTAAGCTCCACTCGCTTGTGTGTGTGTGTGTGTGTGTGTTTAAAGACAGAGAGACAAAAGCACAGACACAGGAGATATAAGAAGAGCACAGAAGAGAGAAAAACAGAGAAAGGAAGTGTGTGTGTGTGTGTGTGTGTGTGTGATAGAGTGGTGTGATAACATCACATCCTGAAGTGTTTTATTCCTCTTCTACCACTACCACTCTAATTAGCAATTTGCCAATTTATTTATTAAAGAATGACATCATACTTTTTTTATCCTTTTATAGGTACATTTAATGTTAGTGAATCAGGTTATTTCCTGTTATAACTTAATAACCTTCACCATATCAACACTTACACACCTTTTCTAAAGTGGAGCGTCTGTTGTATAAGCTGTTACTATAGAAACGGTAATGATAATTAGAACCAGTGCATTAATATAATCCTGTTGTAGAAAATGAATCGAGGCTTTGCGACCAATCAGAATCCAGAATTCAACAGCAGGGGGGTGTAAGTATTCATTACTACACAGAGATTGAGCTGTACGTTTCGATCGCTGTGTTTTTTACCCTGAGTGATGATAATATACGGGTTAGAGCGACATTCCCTTTCTCGGAAATCTACACACCTCACCATTTTCCAGAATTTTCCGAGCTATAAGTCACACTGTTTTCGTTTCTAGCAGGTGTGATGAATTACACAGCTCAGTGAAGGATCTCTAACGTTCTCATTAGCATGATTGGAACCAGACGCTTTCATAATTACGAGATTATTAAACAGAAACACAACCGAAGTCTCTGTATATCTTATTTACACCACAGCACTGTTGAGCTCTGGATCCTGATTGGTCAGGAGGATGTTGATTAATTTTCTATAACAGCAGCTCTGACAGTAGTGCAGCTGCAAATCACAGGTTTATATTAACGCATTCGTTCTAATACGTTATTGTTTCTATGGTAACAGCTCATTCACAGGGACGTTTATGGCGGATGCTCCACTAATAAAAGGAAAAAAAAATGATTGACATGGTGAAGTTTTCTGTAAAGGTAACATTTATGGAAGGAGTCTCCAGTGTCAGCGCTTTGTAACAGTCAGAGGTAAAGCTGTAATGTTAAGTTTTCTGACATCTTCAGGACAGATGAGTTTACGCTTCTGTGCAGTTTTGCGGTTTTTTTTGGTCTTATTAACTTGAAGAGAGAGAAAAAGGAGGCTGGTGAGGGAACGACTGTTTATAGCCGCTATAACATAAGTGACAACAGAACATTATATAACATTAAATGTAACTATAGCTGGATAAAAAGCATGCTGCATCATTCTTTATTAAATAAAAATTGTAATCACGGAGTGTTTTGTTCCTTGTGTAAAAGACAAAACTGCAAATGGCAAGACAGGACAAGAAAATGAAACCCACTTCTTCATATTTAAAGAAATCTGACTTGCATTCCTCTCGCCCATAACTCAACACATTTCTGATTATTTTCAAAAATGGACAATTTAAGAATATTAATCTGAGAGTTCTCGGGGTTAGATGAGGTCAAACGCGCTCCTGTAAGTCAGAGTTCATCGACACGTCTTGCTTTTGTGTGTCTTCGTTGTGAAGCGTTTGACTTTGAGAAGGTGATTCGTTCGTCATCGTCAGAGAATGAAGAGGAGGAAGAAGAGGAGGAGGAGGAAGAACGGGAGGAGGAGGAGGACAGATTTGCGGGACGATTAGATCCGCACGCCTCCGTCTGTCAATTTCATGCTCACTGAACGAAAAAAAGCAGTTTATTGATTGCGGGACGTGTCGGACGCTGACGTCGTAGCTCCGAGCTTTTCAGTTTTATCAGGTTAATGGAGTTTATCAGCAGCGACACTTTACACACACCACTGAGCCAGAGTGATTACAAGCTGACGTGTAATACAGAGACGTGTCAGAGAAAACACACACACACACACACACACACACACATATATATACACACACACACACACACAGGAGGTGATGGGAATTAAATCCGTGCCGTATTTTCTGGATTATTTCTTTCTGGAAATTTCTTGCTAGTAGCTTCTGTGGCCTTTACAGCTTACACAGTAGCACTTTATTTAATTACTTTTTTGTAGTAATTGTAACACACACACACACACACACACACACACGAACGTTTCTAACTGCAGTATGAACACTAACAAGTTGTAAGATTAAATTAAATTCTTTAAATAACATTTAGAACATTAGCTGAAGGCATTTTATTGCACATGATTATTATATATATATAGTTTCACTTCCTTTCACTTCCTGTTCTCCTTTTGCGGGAGTTTTGTGTGCAGCTAGTTAATATTTTATTTTTTTATATTTATATTTTGATTAATTGAGTTTCTATTTTTCTTTTTTTAAATATTTTTTATATTCTATTTAATTGATTTTCTTTTTTAGGAAGTATTTTAGTCAAGCTACGTTTTCTCTTTTTGTGTCCGTTTATCCTTTATTTCTACTTTCTTATTATTTTATTGTTTTTATGAAACTCGGATTTGGCAGATTTTAAATCAGTGACGATTAAAGCAGGTTTAGAAAACAAGCTACTAGTTTCAGCATTGCTGTAAGCAGATGTTTATTATTAAACATTTAGGGAAGGAGTCTCCAGTGTCAGAGGGTAAAGCTGTAACTTTAGTTGCATGTTTTTTTTTTTGTCTAATTAACTTTATGAGAGAGAAAAAGAGAGGCTGGTGAGGGAACAACTGTTTACAGCTGCTATAACGTAAGTGACAACAGGAAGTAACTCGTTTCCACAATGAGAAATGTAACTATAAACAGATAAAAATTTCGAAATGTCACTCTTTTTGTGAGTGTTGGTAAATTGCTGTGGTGTTAGAGGAATAAAACATTTCTGTTGTAGGAAAATAATCACCTTCACAGCGGTAGCTGTAACTCCGCTTCCTCACACCAGCTAGTTGTTGATTATTTTCCTATAACAGCACGACACGCTGTGTTTTATTCCTTAATTAACATGCACACAGATAAGCGTTCAGTATTTAGATTTCAGTTTAGATTTCTGCAGACAGTTTTAGAGACACACATCTCCTGTTTCAGACGCCTGGCTTACGAACGCAGAGGACATTCACTTAGAGATGTAATCAAACACCACACAGAGGGAGAGAGAGAGAGAGAGAGAGAGAGAGAGAGAGAGAGAGAGAGAAGGTCAGAAAGCTGCACCACATGCTCTAATCTCTCTAATCGTCTCATTAAGATTCAATCTGCCACGAGATGCAATTCGGCCATTTTCAGACGCACGTTTAACTCACACACTCACATCAGGCTGAAGTTTCTCCACCAGGGGGCGCTTCATCTGCTCCAGCAAATCTCATAAATGTTGATGAAGTAAAAAGTCTGAATCACATCCTCCGCCTGTGCAGTAAGGTTTGTTTTCTTTTTTCAAACTCTCCTTCAGCGAGGTGTTCAGCGTCTCAGACAGATTGTTGATGAGTTTTCTGGCAATTTAATGTTCTGTGAAACAAATTAGTTCCTGTTGTCACTTACGTTACAGCAGCTATAAACAGTCGTTCCCTCACCAGCCTCTCTGTATTCTCTGTTAATAAGACAAAATTATTATTGTTTTATTATGATTATTATTATTATTGGATAATTTTAAACGTATTTTTACAATTGTTTACATTTTGTCATTTAAAGAGTTTTATTTTTACAGTTAGCCAAATTTTAAATATGGTTTTAACAATTCTATTATTTATTTATTTATTTATTTATTTTAAACAATTGTTTTTACATTAAGATGATTAATCTCTGAATGGATCGGTGCTTTCATGCAGTAGTTTATAGATGCAGCAATATGAAGCCTCTGGATGAGCAGAAATAGAGTAAACTCCATAATTATTAAATATATATAAAATAATACACACTCGAGAGCTTAGGTTCTGTTTGCTAAGTCAGCTTTTTCTTCACTAGCTAGGTTTCTCCTGCTTTGTTTAACGTTGTGTCTCTAAGTTATAGTTTATTCACTGGGTGAACTTTCACTCAGTTAGCTTTTGTTTCGTTGGTTAGCCTTCACTTGCTCGGTGGCTCATACTCAAAGAAAGCATTAAAGTATAGAGAGAATTAGCTCCGCCCACTTTTCATGGGCAGGAACAGATAAACTCAGAATTGTTGTTATTTGCTGTTTTTTTTTCAGGAGCACTTCAGCTCAGAGTGTAAGTTTAAAGAGAGTGTGTTCGAGAACTACTATGTGACGTACTCGTCCATGCTGTACCGTCAGAGCCAGTCGGGTCGCTCGTGGTACATCGGCATCAACCGCGACGGCCAGGTCATGAAGGGCAACCGGGTGAAGAAGACCAAAGGCGCCGCCCACTTCCTTCCCAAGGTCATCGAAGGTCAGTCTCCTTCATGTTCTATTCAGCGCCAACACAAAACTTTATGCTAACAAGCCAAAGTAAAAGCGTCACGTTGCTCACATCACTGTGTGGCGTTCACACCTGGTTGCTATGGTTACTTGCGTCTTTCCCCAGTTGCCATGTATAAGGAACCTTCGCTGCACGAGCTCGAGTCCGAGCAGAGCCCGCCTCGAAAGACAGCCAAGACGTCGGACTCGCTGCAGAACGAACGCAACGGGGCACAAATATCCGACGCCTCCTTATAACACAGGGAGGTCAGAGGGAGAGGGAGGTGGAACTCAAAGAACTCCAACAACTCCAGGAACTCCATTTCCCATCATGCACCATGGCAGGAAGTTCTCAGATTCTGGGAGGTGTCATGGTGGGACCTGAGAGAGGAGAACCCCACGTCTTCCTTCCTTCTGATTCAGCATGAGCTTCCTCAGCCCCGTCATCACACTCTTACACTCCAATTTCCCAGCATGCAACAGTCCTGCGGAACAAGATGGCCGCCATCTACACACTCCGACATAATGAGTCATCTTCCTTTCCCGCTTCCGCAATACTGCAGCCTGATTTGTTGCTTATTTTTACGTGTGTGGTTCATTTATTCATATTTTGTTAGTGCTGAACATTTAGTGTGTGTTTGAGAGAGAGCAGTAAATGATTAGCGTCCGGTGATTAGCATTAGCCTTAGCATCCACCAGGACAAGGAGGCTCTATCTCTGCTAAACAGCGTCTTTGACAGAAAACAACAGCAAAATAAAAAGGATTTCGCAACGAAAGTTAGCATTTTTAACATCACAAACCCAACAGTCAGTGTTTCTAAAAAAAAATCAACCGTTTTCGTACTCGCTTCACATCATCATAACAATCCTCGATACCAAATAACGAGTATGAAGACTGGTGACTTTATATCGAGAACAAATTAATCCGGAGACCAAACACTTTTGCGTTTTTAATTTAGTTACCACGCAGTAGAATTTGATTCGGAGAGAAAAACTGGATAAACGGGTGATACATTCGACAGTTTTTTTAAACAATTTTTTACGATCGATGGCTAAAATGGAAATTTGTTTTATATTGTTGTCAGAGAGGAGTTCCTGTTTGCTATGATAACTAGCTCGCAATAATCTCCTGGTAACTTCCACCAGCTAGCTGAGTTTTATTAACTTCTAAATTATGTTGTAGCTTATAACGGTATGTTTTCATTTACAAAAACGTTCATCGAGAGCAAATATTTCCTCATTTGCAACAAAATATTACCGAATATTAATTAATTAAAGTTCTCAAGAGGAAGTCCTGGTTAGCTCAGCTAGCTACCTAAAAAAAAAGCAATAACCTTCTGTGGTAACTTTAGCTAGCTAGCACTCTTTATTACGTGGTTATATATTGAATTATAGCTTTTCCCCCACTGTAGTTCACCGTTTTCTCTCCTCCCTATTCGTCTTTTATCATTCCGTACTCTTTCCATCACCAGCGAAATAAATGCAATGTGAAAAGCCTGGGAAAGTGAATTTCACGAGGACGAGGACGAGGATGTGGGTAATAACTGTGCTAACTCTGTTTTGGTGAAGAGAGGAATGTTCTTTCTAAATTTAGACCTTCATAAATCAGTTTTTTAATTTTAAAAAAATTTTATTTATGGGTTTATTCAGGGCTGAATGTGCAGGCATTATTCCACTGCGCTAACTCCCTGATCCGATTCTTTCCGGGGATTTCAGCCATGATTGCTTGTATTGTTCACAATGCATCATGGGAATGATGGGCCGAAGTTCGTCAGAAATGATTAGCGCTTTGCAGGGTTTATTGACACGACGGCGCTGTTTTCCTAGTGTGTGTGTGTGTGTGTGTGTGTGTGTGTGTGTGTTATGTATGTGAGAGACTGCTAATCCATTTGCATTTTTGTCCTTCCTACACACACACACACACACACAAACACACATTGCTGCTAATCCTCTCACAGCATTTAACCAATCCACACACACACACACAAACACACACACACATACTCACACACACACACAACCAAAGGATGCCCTTCACCCGAGCTAAATGTCGCTGGAGATCGGATAAGTGGTGCATCTCGTTAACATCGTGCTAGCGTCGTCTCAGGATAAACTGATGGATTAGCATATCTAAATTTTAAACAAGACTCTAGCATCCATGTTTTATACGAATTTTGAAAATAAGTGTTTAAAAATACCCTAAAGGAATAAACTGAAATAAAACGGATAAATATTGTAACTTTTTGCGCTTGGCCGAGGTGGAAAAGTCGGTCTGTTGATACTGAAAATAAAACGAAAATGTTATGGAAATGTGATTTTTTTAAAAATAAATGATGATGTAGGTGACGTCAATCACACGTTTCAGTCAAATATCTAAACATTAAATTGGCTGCAGAAATGGAAATGGACGAACCAAACGATTTGTTTCTCGATTTAATTAACGAACTTCAAATGTCATCATTATGCTACTGTTGTGTCGCTTTTCTTTACGTACACAGATGAAATTAGAGTCTAATCACCTTACGTTGTCTTCACATCATCTTTTCATGTGACCGTCGTTGAAGGAAACGCAAATTCATTCGCATTTGCTTCTGCAGGCTTTTTGGAAATTCACTAAAAAAATTGCGCAACGTTCGAATGGAAACGTAGCTAGAGAGGTGGTTGATGTTGAATACGATTTATGAAAGTTGCTGAAGGTCTTGCGAAAGGCCAAGAGTCAAGTCCAGTGCAGGTCATGCGAAGGTCAGAGCAAGTGAAACTCCGAGCCAGATTTGAAACGACAGAAGTAGCTAGAACTCACTTTTACATTTAAAAGATGAAATGTTAAATAGCTAATACTGCCACTGAACGTCAAAGAAGGTTGTAAAGGGTTTATGAAAGTTGTTGAATGTTACAGTATGTCAGAAGAAATGTTTCTGCAGGTAGAGAAGGGTGGATACAAGGTCATGCGAAGGTCAAAAGTCCACAAATATCAGGACATCGATGGTGTTACGAGAACGTCACTCAACGTAAGAACAACGGCTTAAGAATGTCGCAGAGAATGATTTTGAATGTTGCCTAAAGATAGTTGTAGTGAGGTTACAGAAGGTCATGTCAAGTCGAGAGCTGGGTGGATTCAAGGTCACACAAAGGTCAGCACAAACAATCGCTCGTCCCAAACTAAAAAGGAGGCGTTCCTTCTAAACGTCAAACCTGACATCTTAAACAACTACGACCAAGCAACGCTGATGAATGATTAAAAAAAATGCTTACAAACGTGACAGAGTGAGTTTCTGAAGCTATAAAAAGATAACAGTAGGTCTTAGGGCAAGACGAGAGCTGCATGGTTTCAAGGTCATGCAAAGGTCAAAAGTCTATGCGTAATTTAGTCCCATGAGCGTAAATAATTAGGAACGTCAGCACTGAACCTTTATTTGAATGTCAGAATGTGCTTAAGGACGTCGCCGAATGTTTTCAGAAGTTCTTAAACATAACAGGAAAATTATTGCAAGGTCACGGTATGTTGTGTTGAAGGTCGAAGCAAAGCGAGGTCACATGACCTCATGTGATGTCACAGTACGTAGCGTGGGAGAGATTCAGTGTTTGAGTAATGAGGTTGTGTTTAGTGAAGACGTGAAGACGTGAAGCTGCTCAGATGGACAGCGACAGACAGACAGCATTAGGCCTTGTTTAACCTTTTAGTGCTAAAGGTGATGCAGACTTAGACTTTGCTTTATTTTAATACTAAGAGTGAGACAGATTTAAGCTTTCCTTGAATTTTAGTGCTGAGAGTGAGACAGTTTTAGGCGTTACTCAACTTTTAGTGCTGAGAGTGAGACAGGTTTAGGCTTTACTCTAATTTGAGTGCTGAAAGTGAGACACTTTTAAGCTTTACTGTACTTTTAGTGCGGAGAGTGAGACAGGTTTAGGTGTTATTGTACTTTTAGTGCTGAGAGTGAGACAGTTTGAGACTCGGCTGCTGCTTTATTGGAAAACATGACACACACTCTGCGTTCATGGCTGAGCAGGCAGAAGGGGAGGTTCCTCAGAGGAACACAAGGACGAATATGGTTCACACACACACACACACACACACACTTCCTCTGAAGTCACGCTCCACTTCTTGAGCAATCTCCCCAAACCCCGTTCTGCGCGTCCAACGTCCATTAACCTTCACTCCCACACAGTGTGTGTGTGTGAGTGTGTGAGTGTGTGTGTGTGAGTGAGAGAGAAAGCAGCGCAGTAACGATCGATTGAGGCAATAAAAGCCGAAGTGGAGAGCGATATAACAGCGCCGTGAGCAGAAGGACGTTTAGCACACGATGAACTCGGGAGCGGTTTTGCAGAGGGAATCTCCTCGACCCAGTCACATGACCTGCGTTCCAATAACACTCAACACGCCCTCGTCCACTTCCCCTAGGGGATGAGTGTGTCGCGGGGAGAGACTCTACTCCCTACAAGCCGTATATAATGTCATGTTACGCTAACTAGCTGTCTTGTCTAGCGTACTGAAAGCTGTAAGGAGAAGTCGGAGTGAATGAAACACAGCCGATAAAACATCATTACTGTATGCAGACCTCAGAGCCGTTAGCATCTTAGCCAGCTAGCGAGAATATTATAAACATTTATCAATATACTTCAAGCCATGTTAGCTTTTGTTAGCTAGCTGGTTAGCATTAGTAGCAAAGATCATGAATATTTCTACGTATAGACGCAAAGACGCTCCCACACTTCCGTATAGTCTTTTCCATACATTCACTCGACGACACGCCATGATCCTGCAAAGCCACGCCCACTCAGGGCCACAAGCTTCACTCCTCACTGATAAACTAATGTCCCTTAAAGACTGTCGTCAAGGACACGAGGAAGAAAGGAAAGGAAAGGAAAGGAAAGGAAAGGGAGGGAAGGGAGTCGATGAGGGTGCAGTAAAAACAGTATTGGAACGGGGCCATGGATTTATCCCCGGCCAAATTTCCCATCATCCCCGGCATCTCCGCCCGCCTCAGGGCTCTCTCTCTCTCTCTCTCTTTCGCACTCTCCTTCCTTCATTCTCTCTCTCCTCTCTTTCACTCTCTCTCTTTCGCTCTATCTCTCTCTTTAACTCTCTCTCTATCTCTTGCTGTCTCTCTCTCTCTCTCTCTCTCTCTCTCCCTCTCGCACTCTCTCTCTCTTTCGCTCTATCTCTCTCTCTCTCTCTCTCTCTCTCTCTCTCTCTCTCTCTCTCTCTCTCTCTCTCTTTCGCTCTATCTCTCTCTCTCTCTCTCTCTCTCTCTCTCTCTCTCTCTCTCTGTCATAAATCAGGCCAGGTACAGAGGCGTCTCAAGGACACTCGGTCACTCACCGCTTCCTTCACTCTCGATTCAAGCGCGCAAACGAGCTGGAAACTGAATTTTTTTATGATCTTGTATTTTTATGACAAATGAAGAATTTCATACGATTTATCTCAGAGAATTAAAGAACACAGATAAAGGGAATAAAAAGCGAATATAAAGAACTGATAAATGGTCGTATATCATATAACGTCTTATTTTTACAAAATATGAACGAGCCATAATGAGAATATGTACATAATAAGTGATTTATTTATTTCTCTGGTGAACAAAGTTCCAGGGACGCACTGATGATGATGATGAAGATGATGATGATTTAAGGTGCTTCCTTCACCTATGAATTCTTAAAACTATAATAATCTTTCTACACTGTACAGAACTTGTGTGTAAAATGAGTTTTTTAATATTTTATTCTCTGTGAATGATATTTGGCTTGGGTTTGTATTATTTTTGTTTCTTCACAACGAAGTTTGTCTGAAAAGGTCCACAGATGACTTCCTGATGGGCATGTGCCGATATTCAGCCACAATTTTTCCCTTTCACCTGTAAAGTGGGCGGAGTTAATCTTGGGTAAAGTGCGTGTAAGATCCGCTCTGACCTATCAGAGCGAGCGAAAATTAACTCGGAGTGAATGCTAGCCTAGCGAGTGTAGCCACTGCAACTCGAGCCATTTAGTTGTTTAGTTGTTTGATTGACATCACAGATGACATCTCGCCTCTGTCAATCAAACTGCTCATTAGAATATTAGACCACGCCCATCAGAACAGTTCTCTACTAGAGTTTAGATGGCGTTTGAGGAACGTTTTGTAACATATTTGTCTCATTCAAACTTTAGTGCGCATTTAATTTTTAACTTAAAGATCGTAAAAAATAAACATAGCACTACGTCGAAGCCACATCGCCATGACAACAATATCAAGCTTGTTGATTAACGCAGCATACTATTTACCTGAATATGAGCACATGCCTACTCCCATATTTCACTTCCTGTCTAATGAAAGCTGTGTTTTGGTGATGAGAGAATTAATTTCCTGTCGTAATCATGTGATCACAGCGCTGTAATTGTGATTAAAAAAAAATCGCAAATCTATCATTTTGTGCTTCTGCTTTTACAAATTGCATTAGAACGTTTTGTTTTAGCCCCGCCCCCTTTGTGCCCCGCCCCTGAAAACATTACAGTAGTGAGTTGCTTCATTTAAAATCTTTAAATTGTGATCTTTTGCTTAGCTGGTGATTTGTAAGAATAGAGCATTTCTGTTGTAAATACGTAAATTGTCATTTGTAATTGCGTTGTCAATGTTTATAAACAGATTTTTGCAGATTTGCAAATCTGATTTGCGATTTTGTAAAATTACGATCTCGCCGCTGCGTTAACATCTGATTCCTTTTGACAGGAAAAGAACTCTGAAATCTTGCACATCTGATCGTATTAACTGCTTTTCACATGAGCAAAGTGGTTTGACCTCAAAGGAAAAAAATTATAAAATGGTGAAATGTTTTATTTTCTGTGTAAAAAAAAAAAAAACAGATGGAGTCTTCCTGACGAAAAAACGAAAGCCAGTCCCTTTTTATTGTCTTCCGAATGAGAGGAAAAGTCTTCCACCAGCCAGGACTACTGTGGACATGACAGAGGCCAATGAGGAGACTTTAAAGCACTGAACACACACACACACACACACACACACACACACACACACACACACAC
>CM040470.1:1182791-1216389 GCA_022758105.1 Pangasianodon gigas
ATTTGTGTTCATTCAGCTACAAGAGCATTAGTGTGATCAGGCGCTGATGTTGTGTGAGGAGGTCTGGGGTGCAGTCGGTGTTCCAGTTCATCCCAAAGGTGTTCAGTGGGGTTGAGGTCAGGGCTCTGTGCAGGACACTCGAGTTCTTCCACTCCAACCTTCACACACCATGTCTTCATGGAGCTCGCTTTGTGCACAGTGTCATGCTGGAACAGGTTTGAGCCTCTTAGTTCCAGTGAAGGGAAATTGTAAAGCTACAGCACACAAAGACATTCTATACAATTGTGTGCTTCTGACTTTGTGGAAACAGTTTGAGGAAGAAGCACATATCAGTGTGATGGTCAGGGGTGCACATACTTTTGGTGATATAGTGTAAATTCATTCAGCTATATAGTCAAGATTTTGTTATGTTACTTTGATACTTTGGAAATTGTAATCTCTGACTGATTTTGAATTATACTTTGTCGTTACATTTGGATTATTCTTCATTAATTTTTTTTAAAATCTCAAGCTTCTGGATTTAGACTCGTCACTCCTCTCCTCCTGGTAAACTGCCTCATCATCAACTCGCAGCTCAGAATTCCTCCTCAGGAGCTCGAGCCGGGCTTCTCAACTCAAATGAGTTCAGCAAGTGACGTTAAATCAAAATGGCCAGCTCCAAAATTATTGGCACCCCTCATTAATTGCATAAAATAAATACAATTAAACAATTTTTCAGACGATTGGAGGAACTATTTACTTTTCCACTGACAACATTCACATAAGAAATTTCTTTAAAAAAATACTAATACCAACACGTAGTAACTGAAGACGATATCAATATGCACAATCTCTACGAATATGAAATGAGCTCGGATTACGGACTCCAACGTGTTTACACACCAAACACACACCACACACATGACCTTTACTTTTATTCCATTACTTTGTTGTTTGAACAGTAAAGTTTTAAACCAACTGCATTCCTTAGCATTGAAACCGATGCATACTTTCAGTGCATTATGGGTAATAAATAAACAGTCCCTCAGTAATGTTGTAGAAACGCTCAAAAATAAAATATCGACTATAACGAAGTCTTGCCAACATAGATTCTTATATTTAGGGATTTTTCTTAAAAGGGCAAAACGCTAACTACACAAGCAACAAGTTTATGCGTTATGGAAAAAAGTTTCTTCACTTAACATTTTAAAAAATTTTTATTTCAATTTATTCAAAAATTAGTCACATTTATTAAATTATTGAAATGATTTCATCAACTGATTAAATGAATAACATAATAAATTAATACATTTACTTAATTAATTTAAACTAATACATTAAATTAATTAAATACATGAAATTAAATGATTACAAATATATTCTTCTTCTTCTTATTATTATTTTGCATTCTCTTTCACTCCTATAAAACTTGCTTACATTAGCTAAACAATTTAATAAATAAATATAATATATAATATTTTTAGGAGATTAGTCAAATCCATAATTATTGGCACCTTTCATGAGAATTTTTAAAAAATGTAAACAATTTTCCAGACAGTTGAGACACTACTTGCTTTTCCACTGACAAAAATCAGTGGCATAGAAACTTCCTTTGATATAAAAAATGTTTTGATTTTCATATCTGAGATGTTTGTCTTCTGAAAACATGAAAACTTGCTCAACACATAAACACTCATTTCCACAATGTTTTTGTGCAAGTAGAATCTTATTGTTTTCAGATAACTGCAGGAATTTTATTTTTATTTGTTAGAACCCGTCAAATGCTGAACGTTTTCTGAACGTTAGGATAGGAACGTTCCCTTTTAATCAAACACGAGTCAGTAGATTCCTATCAGTCATATTCTCGTTTCATCACAGGCTAATTCCTGAGCACTGTACTCATCTCGGTCACTTCTTAAAAAAAAAATAAAAATAAAGCAACTTACTATCTCAAGCATGTGATCTTGTGTTCATACGGTGTTTTTCTAGGACTGGGTGTGTTATCTGTAATGACTCACTTCTCTGCAAGTCCTCGGACACCGAAACGGACAAAAAAAATCTTTTTCTCTTTTTTTTAACTTTAAAAAAATCATGCTAACTAGAATTTTACAGCTTAACTCATATTTCCAAAAGCACAGGTGAAGTCTGAGATAAATCCATGTTAGAAAACTTAAGAAGAAAGAAGAAAGGGAAGAAAGCAAAACAGAAAGTGGATAGAATAAACATTTCATACTATCTTCGCACGACATGCGTGGGTCGTCTCCACACTGAGATCCCAGTGATCCCGACTCCTCCTGCTCTCCAGACCTGCCTGATCCATCCTGATGCCCCACTTCTGTCCCGAGTTCTCATCACCTGAAATTCACTCGCTGCTGCTGACGATAGCCTCCAACATGGACAAAGAGCACCATGAGGTTTCTGTGGATGGTTCCACATAGAAACCATAAAGATGGCTGTGGATGTTCTTCCTTGGACAGCCTTTGGACTGCAACTGCTTAGAACAGTTTACACTCGAGTCTCCATCAGTGAACAGTTAATAAGTTCACTTCGATACAACAGACTTTAAGACTTTGAAACTATAACGAATTCAGAAATAACTCCGATGCTCATACTCATAAGTTGCTCATAAGCTCCTAAGCTTCCTGATTACACAATTAGCACTTTTTGACTATACACTATACAGTTATAGAAAAAGAAATGATTTATAAAAACCCAGGTGAGGATGGAGTTCATTTTGACTCTGGTTCCTCTCAAGGTCTCTTCCTCATATCGTCTCAGGGAGTTTTTCCTCACCACCGTCACCTCTGGCTCGCTCATTAGGGCTAAATTTATAAATTTGAAATTGATATAATCAGAATTTATATGTTTCTGTCAAACTCCTTTGTGACAATGTCCATTGTTAAAATCTCTACACAAATAAAACTGAATTGAATTGAATAGTGTTTGAATAGTGTTTCAGTGAATTATTCAGAGGAGTTGTGTTGTTTAGAAATCTTATTTTACCTAATAACAGGGTGGATAATTAGCTAATTAGTATTCAGACAGATAGATATGTTAGACAGATCACTGAAGGAAACACAACGACACAGAACAAGCACAATGCACAAAGGCACAGATAGGGAAGTAAATAAAAACAAAAATAATAAGCTGTGAAGGAACAAGTAAATAGTGCAAGCAAAGTGGAAATCTTTCCAGTGCTCTACGGAAAGATCCATGTAAAAGTTCACCTTTCGTCTCCATCGATTTTCTCAATATTAATTTCTGCCCTATGGCATAACCGCAAAAACCCACCAACAAGACAAATGCTTAATGACCTGAGTACAGTAACAATAGCATGATTTTAAAAACACACTGTCCTACTGTCTACCTTAATAACCTATACCTCAGCAACGGCTGTGAGTTAATATGATTAAAAAAACCAACTGCATGCATTAACGCATTAATTTTGACAGCCCTAATAATAATAATAATAATAATTTTGCTAACTTTTGTTACACTTTCAATGAAAACATTTCGCTCACTGCACTTAGTAGCTAACAGTCTGGTAGCTAAGCAGCTAATTAGCGATTAGTAAGAGAGGACTAACACAATTCTGACAGAGGACACACATTTACTCTAGCTCTGTGCTACAGGTTACATGGCTAACGTTGTGCTTTATTTCATTACACACACACACACACACACACACACAGTGCATAATGGGTAATAATATGATCACGCTGTTTGAACATGACCATAGGTCTTTCTAACATTTTGGATGTTTCTTAAAATGACAGATGTTCTAGTCATATCAGACACGTGCCGGTTAAAATGGCGGCCGTCGCCAATCCGCGAGTTCGATGATTTCTAGTCAGAAATGTATGTTCTGAAACTCTGCAGTCATCTCTGATACACACTCTCTCACACACAGGCCTTGGGTTCACACGACTCCAGCATTTTTATCATCTTTTCTCATTTTGATTTGTGAACTTGGAGAACCACTTTCCAGTGAGAAAAGACTTTGTGTGATGAGAATTTTTGAGCTTTGAGGAAGCAGAAAGGACGACTACAGCGATTATGGTCGCACTCGAGACGTCAAACTTAATATGGACCCAAAAAAAAAAAAGATGTGTGTGTAAAATACAGTCTGAGATGGTTATAAAAACAGTATGTTTATGT
This sequence comes from Pangasianodon gigas, assembly GCA_022758105.1. Taxonomy (NCBI): domain Eukaryota; kingdom Metazoa; phylum Chordata; class Actinopteri; order Siluriformes; family Pangasiidae; genus Pangasianodon; species Pangasianodon gigas. Next base: position 1,186,929 of record CM040470.1, read on the forward strand.
GTTCGTTTTAGGCCCTATTTGTTTCACGATATTGCACTGAATTCTTTGCGTGATGTAAAAATCTTATTTTCCAATTCAGTTCCTTGCTGAAGGTTTCAAAGTTCACAGCAACTTTCGCAGTACACTTTCTCTTCTCAGTACTCAGAAGCCTTAGGCTCAGAAAATCAGCAAAGAGCAACATAACCGCACGGTTTTGCCGTTTCAAAACCGTCGAACATAAAATAACGCAATATTTCATCGCCCGGTGTTGAACCATTTCAGCAGCAATGGATTTAAACAGCTAAAGTGTTAGCATACTGTAGTGTTCACTTTTTTAGTGTTGAATTATAACGTTCATAAATTTAATTCTGATATTTCTAATACTTAAACACGACACAACTTACACCAATTTAAAAAAAAATAATGATAAGTATAGGTGTTAATTTCCTCAGATTTACTGTTAATGTACTGTTTATCACTTCAGGTGTTCACTTTGCCCTGCATGTGTCCATTAAACACTTTCAGGGGGCCAAAATAAACACAATTTGAATTTTATGCAAATGATGGGCACTTGTCTGAGTTTATAGAGATGATTCATAATGTACAATGAAGTCAGTGATGTGATTAATTTAATTTATTTGCAATAAAATACAAACAGACATTGATACAATTCCATCGAGTCAACTTTAATTATCAACTAAATGTGATCAACTGAAGGGTGAAAACATAGCCTAAATAGCATTTCCTGTTAGTGAACGACTCGGCTCTTTGAATCGGCTCTTTTGGGTGAACATGGAGAGCCGACTCACATTTAAGAGTCGAGATATATATATATATATATATATATATTATAAATTGAGGCTGTGTAAGATTTCATGAAACAGTTTCAGACATAGTTTAGCAAAAGAAGAGTAAAACCTTAGGAGGAACTTTAGGAGACAATGGCAATGAGCCGAGTCAAATGATCCGATTCACTGAAAAGACTCGGAAATCCCAAAACTACCCCCTGTGCGCGCGTGTGTGTGTGTGAGAGAGAGAAAGAGAAAGAGTGTTCAAGTCGAAACATTACTCATCCTCGAAATGGTGACGTCTTTCGGTGCATCCGGAGTCTCGTCCAATCACAGAGCAGTATAGAGTAAGGGCGAAACTGAAGCGTGGCCCCGCCCATTTCTCAGTCTCCCACAAGCGCGTCTCCTTTAAATGCGCGCTCCCGCCGCCTCTCCTGCTGCTCTTCATCATTAAGGTGCGGTTCCTCCGGCAGGTGCTTCACCCACTCCCAGCTCTCAGAGGACTTCACCGCGGCCTGGAGAAAACTTTTAAAAGGATTTTAAACAGAAGATTACTTTTAAATAGTTTTGAAGACTATTTTTAAGGCGATTTACACTTTTCAAGGACAAACCAGGCAACTTTTTTTAAAAAGAAGAACAAAAAGAAGGAGATGGCGAATAAAGGGCTGCAGCTGCTGGGGTTTCTTCTGGCTGTGCTGGGGCTTGTTGGCCTCATCGCCGGCACCATCATGCCCCAGTGGCAAATGTCTGCCTACGTGGGAGACAACATCATCACCGCCGTGGCCATGTACCAGGGCCTGTGGATGTCCTGCGCCTACCAGAGCACCGGGCAGATACAGTGCAAAGTCTACGACTCCATGCTGCAGCTCAGCAGTAAGAAAAATCTCATCACATTAAAAGAAAGAAAGGAAGAAAAATCCATTTCTGAGTACTACTAGAAGTACTTTAAAAGTAGGAAAAGTACTAAAAGGCCCAGTTGTGGCTTTAATGAGATTTTTTGAAAACAAATAGCTTATTATTGGATGCTTATTAATTTTTTTTATATATATGTATATAATTTATCTCCCTCTGAGCAATACAGTGTTGTTTATTACATGTTGCATAGTGATGTCTGAGTGCATGTTGGCCAGGGAGGGTTAAAGCGTGTACCTGCGAGCAGGTTAAACCTGTCGCTTGGTGATCAAGGCTTCAGGGAAAACGACTTGTAGTAGCAGAAGCGCTATTTATCAGTGCGCATGCGCAGAACCGCTCACCACCTCACACTGCTGTGAAAATAATTATTCAGGCTGCATCATGTGGCACAAAGTTGTAACTCATTTCCTACTCCCTCTCCTGGACTCTGTCCATGTCCTCTGTCCTTGAGGAGTGTGATTTCTTTCAGCTTTTAATTAACACCCCTGTATTTTACTTTAATTAACGCATTACCTGTCTTGTAGGTGCAGGGGGATTAGTGTAGTGTGGAGTGGAGTGTGTTGTGCACATTGTAGTGAGGTTTCAGTTTTTTTTCCTTCTCTTCAAACAATAGAACTTGTGATTCACCCTGTTTTAGTGTAAGGTGTTTTTTTAAGCCACGCCCCCAGGTAACACACCTGTAGGTTGCTACTGTCTATTGTTTCTCCTTTTTCCTCGGAGGAGGGTGGGGTGAGATTTGAAATGCATCAGTGCTTCAGGGTTAAAGGGGACATTTCAGCTGAAAAAAAAAAGGGAAATGGAGGAAGTGGAACAAATGAAGTATGAAAAGGAACAATATAGTCTTCGTTGGTTTAATTGGACTTCCTGCTTTGAGTTAAATGACATGGAGACAAACGAGAGAAAATGAGGCGTATGTTTTTGTGGGAGTGTATTTTTCACCGTATTGGTATGTGTGATTTGTTTGAACTCCGATGTTTTGTTCGCCTCCGAGTGAAAGAATGTACATCTGCTGGAGTTATTCAGTGAGTCGAGTAATCATTACACGGCAGAACGGCTCATCTCCTCCTCCTCCTCCTCCTCCTCCTCCTCTCCTGGTGGAAAGTCCTCTCCGGTTTCAGTATCAGGGTGGGGGGAGAGTGGAAGCGTGGCCGGGCTTTTTCGTCATCCAGATTTGCATCATTATTCCAAAAACTAGCCCATGCAAATATCAAATGGCAGCCAGGTGATGGCTGCTTTACACACACACACACACACACGCACGCACACGAATCATGGTTAGTGTCCTCTAAATACTTCAAAAATTTCAAAAAAATTTCTGATCTGAGTATTAGAATTAGCAGCTATTCCAGAAACCCGTGGAATTTTTCCCACTTGGCTCGGAGCGTTTATTTGTTTTACTTTGCTATCAGAGAATGATAAGGTGTTATCACTTATACACCTTTTTATGACATCCACAAACAAATACAAGCCACTTATGATAAACTGCGCCGTTAGGAATCCGAATCGACTTTCTGACTGAGTTCCAGCCGCTTTATGAGTTTTGTTGTTGTTGTTGTTGGCAGGTTGTACTGTTTTGGTTTTGTTTTGGTTTCTTTGAAAACACTCATTCTTTTGTTTGATACTGAAACTATACGGTCCGTTTGCAGCGAAAAGCCCTCGGACTTAACAGAGAAACAGTGGGCGGTGCTTCACAACGAAACCCGACACTCTCTCTCTCTCTCTCTCTCTCTCTCTCCCTCCGTCACCGTGTCTACCTTCCCGAGACTCGGACTGGTCAGACCTGTTCCATGAGATCTCGCATGTAAAGAGCAAACAATTCAACACACACACACACACACACTTGAATAAGACTACTGGATGGAACCGGTTTGCACCTGAGTGCAGGTAGAGAGTTGGGGGATGGGATCTGTCCTCACAAGAGCGAGCAGGCGATTCATTCAAATCAGCCGCAACAAAAGATCCTGTATGGACAGAAATTAGTGGTTGAAACTGGCGATCCACAGACAGATCTCGCTTCACATATGGCATCTTAACAGCGAATTTATAAGATAAAACGCTTCTGTAAACCCGCATATCACGTGGGGTCCATAAAACCAAGATATTTGAGGTTCTTACAACTTTATTGGCATGAAATCCACTCGAGTCACTGCCAAGCGTCAGATTTCTTACAAAAGTTGCATGAAATCTGTGTGCGATATGACATTATGACATTATACACATCATGATCACTCTTTAAAGGTTCTGTATATTTTGAGGTTCTTGGCCACCTAAAAAGCTTCTACCTCGAACCGTCTCTCTCAAACACTCACTTATGAACTTTATGAGCTTGGCTATGTTTCATATATTTCAAGATTTCACCCAGATGTTAAAAATAAACTGCCTAGCAACAAGGATGTGATTGAACAATGTCATTTTATTCATCAGTAAAACTAGACATTAATATTTTTATACAGTCGTAGTGAAATAGTCCCATCTTACACAGAACCATGCAGTGGAGGATTTGAGTTATTTATTCACGAGTTTGATTTATCCAGCGCCTTTCTGACTCCCAAGGTCACTTTACAGAACTAACACACACACAAAAATACACTACAAAGGAGAAGAAAATATTACAGTAATATTATTGTTTGTGTCTTCAGTTATCACTGAAGTGTTGTGATTTATTTTCCGAGATGGTGGCTTGACTAATTTTTTTGTCGAACTGGTTTCACAGAAAGTTTGTGTTTCCTCTCATGTTTTGGTGAAATGTTGAGAGTAGGAACACAGCACTTCTTGGTGTATAAACTAAAGATCGTCAAGAACGGTTCCTCTCGGTGTCAACATGAGATGAGTGTTAAGTGCACGGCTTACAAATAAAACAAACCAGAAAGCAAAAAAAAAAGTGCTGATGTGGTTTCAGGAACAGAACAAAAACAAAAGGACGTCGTGTCTCCTGTAGCCTCAGGCTTAGAAACAAGCATCAGGGTCAAAACTTTAACCTCCTGTGTGTGTGTGTGTGTGTGTGTGTGTGTGTGTGTGTGTAGGTTCTCTCCAGGCCACTCGTGCTCTGATGGTCATCAGTATCATGCTGACCGTGATAGGACTGGGCGTGGCCTCCATGGGCATGAAGTGCACCACCTGTGGCGGTGATGACAAAGTGAAGAAATCTCGCATCGCCATGACCGGAGGAATCATCCTCCTGCTGGGAGGCAAGTCATGTTCATCATGCTAACATGATTATGGAATGTATAATATTACACGAGTCATGCTTAGCTGACAATTATTTGATCTTAAAATATCAGATATTACACACATTGTATCTTTTACACATCGGTACTTCAGTAAGTAAAGTTAAATTACAAGTTAAAGTTCATTGTCACATGAACCGTGTAATAAACCTCATTTCTGATATAGCACAGGTTTAGATTTACATTAAGGTTTGGAAAATCCTGCTAGTTTAGAAATTCCGTGCTAGTTATGCAACATGCTATGCTAACAGGTGTCGCCTTCCACATGGTAACGAGATCCAGACTATTAAACACAAGTGTCTCTCTGCCTCGCCATGTGAAGGACATTTATAGCTTCAGGTTTAGCTTTAGATTTACAAAGTCTCAGATACCTGGCTAGTCATGTAGCACGATGCTAACAGTCATCTCTCTGTGTTGTGTTTTGTTTTTAGCTCTGTGTTCCATCATCGCCTGCTCGTATTTCTCCTACCAGATTATCCGGGATTTCTACAGTCCCTTCACTCCGGTCAACACAAAGTAAGTGTGTGATTAGCAATATTAGCTTGTACAGTGTGACATGTTTGTTTATTCTTTGCTAATCCCACATTCAGGGGTGTTTCTCGATACCAAGAACACAAAGAATGGACTTGCTAAGTCTTTCAGAAGAACTTTGCAACTAAACTAAACTCAAGAAAGACTGTTGTAAACCATTACGATAAAAAAAAGCTAACTTAGTGCTAGCCATGTTACCAAAGGAGGCTAGTATTCGAGCTGCAACTAGCGATTACCTCGATCATCAGTTAAGCTATACTTTACATGAATCGATAAGGGTTATTTAAAAAGATACTAAATACCAGAAATACTCACTAAATACAGTACAGTATTACTTGAAGACCAGATGCACAACAGTTATTAAAAATATACGTGTTAAGTGATGAAAATGAAATGAAAGGATATTTAATGAAGGTTGTAGAACCACCATAATGTCAATACTGTAACACTCCCTTTACTGTAAAACATATTTTTCTGGCCTGCCCTATTTTTAATGTCATGAGACAACACCTTTTATCAGGACAAACTTTGTAAGACTTGTTTTGTAAGATGTGATTTAAAGAGTTGTTTACAGAGTCGTCATGTTGCACAGAAATGTGTGGGTTTTTATAAGCTGAATTTTATTGAATGTTTGATTAATATCTGTATCTGCCATGAAATGGCATGGCAATAAACTTAAATACAAACAAACAAAAACACACCTTTTATTAAAAATATACAGGTGTTGTGCATGTTAACTGATTAAAATGTTGTGTTTATAACTAGCTTAAGTACATATAAGGTCATTCATTTAAATAGTTTCGCTATTTGTGGCGTTAAGTGAAGTAGCACATGCCACATAATGGGTTCTTCATAAGACAGACCAAATAATCGAGAAGGAAATTCATGACCAGCTGTTTGTATTAGCGAGTTGTATCTACGTTGTCGGTAAGTCATCATGTCTGAAGCTAGTATAACTAAAGGGAACCTCCTCTTATGAAATGGTGGCATCTGCTTTTACATTTTGAGCTGTTTGTGACAAATGAGCAAAGATTTGACAATTGTTACTAATTACTCATTTCATTTTGTCAAAATTTGATTTATGTGCAGTTTCATTAAAATAAAGGAACTTAAAAACTTCGTCACAGGTCTGACGCGAGTCGTCCGCCATCGTGATGCTGTTGCAGTGAATCGTGACTCTTTCAGTTTGTTCTCGTTGGCATTTTACTGACCGAGGCAGCCTTGATTTTTTTTTTTTTTTTTTTTTAAACTTTACTGTTTTTTGTACTTGTGTTCTTGAGTATTGGAATGCAACTTGACTGTCAGTTTCCAGCCCAAGTGCAGTTCAGAAACCACACGAAATGACCTGAAACTCTCCCAAAAAGTTCAGGCATTGGAAAAGGGAGACGTGTTTTTGGTAGAAAATGAGTTCGCGCAATTCTGATTTGCAGTATCTACAAGATCTCTCTCTCTCTCTCTACCTCTTTATATAATCATCGCTCCATAACTGATAATCCATAATCATCCACTCCATAATCCGTCTTTTCCCTTCTCCCAATCGAAATGGTTCTGTACATCAGCCTCTTTCCAAAACTAGCTCAATTAGGCGTAAAAGCTGCGACGTCAGCGACCCTGTTGGTTGTTGAGAGATGATGTCAGGCGACAGGAACACGCCCCTTACGTCAGGTTCCTGCCGTACCAAGAGGAATGAGGAGGGGGCTTTTGTCTTTGTTCCTAATTCATGTCCATTTTGTCTGCAGGTATGAATTCGGCGGTGCCATTTTCGTCACCTGGGCCGGAGCGTTCCTCACCGTCTTCGGCGGCGGCTTGCTGGCTGCGTCCTGCTCCAAGCGCCAGTCGTCCAGCCCGAAATATCCAAAGTCCCGGCCCCCAAGCAGCTCCAAGGAGTACGTCTGAGTGCCAGGCCCACGCCTGCTTAGTACCAAATATCAATAACGGCAGCAAGCTGGTGGAGGTTTTCCTGTGCGGCTGATCTGAGAGCAGTTAGAAGTTTATTTAGCTTAAAGCAAAAGTTTCTGAGATCAGCACATCAGGGCGACGTCTACGTCTGGCCTGCAGCGACGCATTATGTTTTCAGCTGTACTCATTTCTTCCATTGTTAACAGTGCCTTTTGTCTTGTATTTTTTTGTTGTTGTTATAATGAAAATTTGTATTCATACGAAATCCCACCTGTAAAGCCATGCTGTTTTACAGAAGGATGTTTTGAGACTGAGTAGTTTGTCTCTGAAGTGTACTAGAACATGACGCACTCAGGGATCAGTGTATAATCTCTATTTTGTAGTTAAAAACATTAAACGCAGTGGGGAAAAGAATGTCCTCCATCTTTTCCCCTGTTTTATCTTTAGGCCAAAATACAGAACGCTGAATGGTAGCATTTATTTTTAAAAATCAAACACGGTTTATAAAGAGTTCCAACACCAACAATATCACGTACGTTATACCTCCATTTCGTTTCTTTACCTCCTTGTTTGAAAAGTGAAATTATCGTTCGCCAAGCATTACTTTTCCCACCTTCCACGATCAACGATCTGTTTATTGAGCTTTGCTGTTGATCCTGCTGATCTCTCGCCTCGCAAAAGTAAATATTAACCTTTATTTCATAAGCCGCGTCCTCTCCTTCACCGCATGTACCACGCATTCCTGCCATAATCTCCTGCCCAAAAATGTCTTCTTTTCAACCTCAGATAAAGCTTTGTGTTTGCACTGTTTCCTTTCTTTAAAAAAAAAAAAAAAAAATTTCCAGCATTGAGCAGAAATAGCTGTAGATATGGTTTATCATCTTGAAAGTTCATTTCTTACAGTCTCACTTTTTTTTTAATGTTATTTTATGCAAATTAATTTTATGTAAATAAACAGAGAGGAAATGGAGGATGCTGTTTTGTCATTCGTTTTTTCTTTTTCTTTCTTCAGTTGTAGGTGATGCCAATCCTCATTTATTCATTTGTTACTGTTTTAATTCCTTATTATTGTAGTATCTTGGGGGGGGGGGGGGGGAACCTACTGATTTAACAATTATTTTAATGGATTGTATCAAATTCAAAGTAATGATATTCTGTTCATTAGAAGGTAGAGTAAGATTTCATTTAACTATTTCAGCCATTTTTAGGCAAAGAACAATTAGCAGTCAAAATATCACTAAGTTTGTCCATTTAGAGGAAAAAAAAAGGCATTGAGTCATCGGGGAGGTGAAAGAGTTGACTTTTTGATAAGATGCGTCACATGATTTCAGTCACTGAAACATGACCGAGTTCCACTGTTAGTTATTATTCTCTCATTATTAGTGAATATCAGAGTCTAACTGATGAGTTTAGAGGCCCAGACTTTATCCTAAAAAATCCTATATCTGGGTCATAAGGAGACATGAGGGCGGGGCTTGAAACAAATACCCATTTACTCACTGGCTTGACAACATATCAATCAAAAATATATTAAGTTATATTTGAAATTTTGCCATGATTAAGGGTTATTATATATAATTATGAATGTTTGTTGTAAATTTTTATCCTGCTTGTAAATGTAGCTGAAGTTTTTTCTTTTTCCAGAAGTTTCCACAGTCTTGGCAAAAATGTCTGAATAAGCAGAAACAAGAACATTTTGAGAACTGAGTTTTACAGACTGTGCACATTAAACAACCCCAAACAAACAAACAAAAAGGACACCATGAACCTTTCTAGTACATTTAAAAATGAGGTTCCTGCAAAGTAAAGGGAACTCTAAAGGGAATGTTTAATTAACCAGATGTTCTTATATCCTAAAAAAAGAACATCAGTGGAACTTTCTTGGATTGTAATAAGTGTTAGTGGGGTTAGTGTGCACTGCCTTATAACAGCTATAAACACTCGCTCCCTCACCAGCCTCTCATTTTCCTCTCTCTCTAAGTTAATAAGACAAACACTGCAGCTTGTCATGTTACCGAGAAACCGCAAATCAATGCATGAATGTTGAGTAACACATTTACACACCAATAATTAAATGTACACACCATTAACACACATGTATACACCATTAATACCAACCTACATGCCAATAATTCCATTTACACACCAATAACACGTTTATACACCAGTAATGCCAATCAACATGCCAATAATACATATTTACAAGCCAATAATGCCACTTTACACTTGACAATAGTTCCATGTACAAACCATTAACACACATGTATACACCAATAATGCCAATCTACATGCCAATAATTCCATTTACACACCAATAATGCCAATTTACACACCAGTAAAACATTTACACACAAATAATTCAATTTACACACCATTAACGCACATGTATACACCAATAATTCCAATCAGCATGCCAATAACATTAACTGTAATTAACAATTAACAGTTAATGTTATTGGCATTAACAATAACTGCCATTTACACACCAATAATGCCAATTTACATGCCAGTAACACGTTTATACACCAGTAATGCCAATCAACATGCCAATAATACATATTTACAAGCCAATAATGCCACTTTACGTGACAATAGTTCCATGTACAAACCATTAACACACATGTACACAGCATTAACACACATGTACACACAGTGCAGTGTTTAAAACCCCAGCTCTGTATGAAACACTGGCACAGCGGCCATCAGCAGCACACACACACTCACTCACTCTCTCTCTCTCTCTCACACACACTCACTCACACTCTCTCTCACACACACTCACTCTCTTTCACACACACATAGAACCTCTCCCATTTACTCACTGTCTGTGGAACATTTCTCATCCTGACATCTTTGACCAAGTGTTATTCTTTCTTTCTTTCTTTCTCTTTTTGGTTTATAATCCAAAGCTACTTCGATACTTTTTCCCGCTGCTCTGTTAGAAACCGTTAACTTTAATCACAAATTAATCAGATATAACCTGACGCTAATTAGCAATGATCACGTGATTAAATTAGCCGCGTCCTATTGGATAGAATGTGCATGTTAATGCATACAAACTTGGGAAAAGCTTTCATGTTCCACTATATTAGCACAAAACTGTAATATTTCATGAGTCTGAGGTGAATGTAAAGCGCAGTATAAAGAAAAGTACAATTTAACCATGAAGTAGATTTATTTTATTTTCATTACATAGTTCTAAAGGCTGGCAGAGTGAGGTAAAGTGGTCAAGTTGAATAATATAACTGATAAATAGTTTGTTATTCATGCTAATTAGCTCATTAGCCCCAGAAGTGACGTCAGTGCTCGAGCCCCTTGAGGAAGCCCCGCCCCTTCAGTGTACTTCAGATCAGGAGTAAATACATTATTATTATTTTTATCCCCATAACAAAAATAAAAAAATAGGAAGAGTCCATTTTAAATAGGTTATGTAGGTAACTTTTCAAATATTAAGCACATTAGACAAAAATGTCCCATTTTATTTAATTTTTTTATGTAATTAGAGAGTTTTTTTTTATTCCTAAGCTTTCCATCCACAGGAAAAAAAAAGAGATATTATACAGAGTTTTCTGGATTTATTACCAAACATGCAAGTTCATGATATTAAATTCATGATATTTAAATGTTTGTTTGTTTGTTTGTTTGTTTGTTTTTAAGTGTGTATGCCAAAACCATAAACTATAGACTAACAACTAACTAACATTCATAGTAACTATTAATCTCCACAAACATCACATAATAATAATAATAGTAATAATAATAATAATAATAATAATAATCAAATGGAAGTGATAAAGTTTATTTAAGCTGTTATTAAAGAGCTGAGCACACTGAGCACTTGTTTTTTTCAGACGTGCGCACGCGCCTCGAGCTAATTTATAGCACCTGCTTTATTGCAGTCACTTCCGGTTTCCGCCAGAGAGCAGTGCAGTGTCAGGTGAGTGTCGGGCGGCAGCAGGTTCACTGAGCTTCACTCTCATTCCCTCTCATTCACCACGGCGTCCAGAGCTAAAGCGTCCTTCTGCGTGGCGGAGGCACACAAGAGTGCAGATTACAGTGAGTCACACACACACACACACACACACACGATAGAGCCCTGTAAACAAACAAACAAACAAAGAAAGAAAAAGTCTGTGCAGAGCCTCGGCTGGACCAGCGGCCAGAACCCGAGCTTCAGGCTCCTGAAACTCATCCCAGTTTAACTGAAAATGAAGAATGGTGATGTGTCGTTTGTGAAAGAGTCGGCTCTTTGAGTCGGTTCATTTAGGGGAACGTTGAGAGAAGAATCACATGTGAGCTTTCTTTCTTTCTTTCTTTCTTTCTTTCCTGTTCTTCCTTCCTTCGTTCCTGTTCTTTCTTCCTTCCTGTTATTCCTTTCTTCCTTCTTGTTATTCCTTCCTTCCTTCCTTCCTGTTCATCTTTATTTGTTCTTATTTTCTTCTTCTCTGTTTCATTAATTCATGTATTTATATGTATGTATGTACTTCTTTATTTCGTTTTCTTTCTCTCTCTCTCCCATTTTGTGTCCTTATTTCTTTCATTTTCTTTCCTTCTTTTCCTAGTCATTCATTCATTCACTCATTCATTCATTATGTATGGACTTATTTCTTCCCATCCATCCATCCCTCCATTCCTCCATTCCTCCATTCATCCCCATATTATAATCTTTGTTTGTTTAGTGCCTTGCGGATTTAACAATTATTTAAAAAGATTTTATAAAATGCAACACACTGTTTTGTTCATTAGAAGGTAGTGTAAGTTTTCATTCAAGAACAACTATCACAGTCCAGTTCAGGAAAGAAATCAAATCAATAAGCTATTTGGGAACTGAAAGAGTCGACTCTTATTCGTGAGCCGAATCAAGTGATGTGACTCACTGAACAGAGCTGAAATCCATCACTAACAGAGAGAGATTCAGCTGTTCATCCCACCAGCCGAGTGACACAGCAGAGACAGGAGATGACTGGAAGTCGGTGGAGAGAACACGGCACTGGGAGGAGTTCAGGATCTTCTCCATGCAGCTACGTTAGTGATTAGTGATTAGTCCAAACTTGTCAAGGAACTGAGTGAACACCTGAGAGACCTGCGTGGAGAGAAAAATAATTGAAGCTGTGCTTTTTTTTAATCAAAACCTAGAATGAGTAAATAATAGAAAAATTAACCAGATGAAGCTCCTTTGCTGCTTCAGATAAATACCTTGGTGCTCAGTTTTACAGTAAAGTTACTGATACTGTAAATGTTATTACTGTAAATAACATCCATTAAAGGAAAACTCCACCCTGAACCACAGGAAATATGTTCACACTGACATATTCATGGTGTGTGTAGTGATTCTGGTGCTAATCTGTTGCTCGGTGCTGTATTGTCGTTATTCCTGTGAGAAGGTAGCGGTTGTGTGCTGTGCTGATGTCATTGTTAGCACAGTTACGATGGCGTTTAACCGAGAAAAAATTTCAACTGTTTGCTATTAGCTCCTAAAAACAAAAGAGCAAGAGCTTCTTTTCTCACTTCTTCACTATTTTTCATCATATTTCATCATACTCTGTTGCACTACAGTGTAACCAGGTCCACTTCCACAACTGCTGCTCTCTCTTGTTTTGCACTAAAATGTAAATATCTACACACTCGCATGTGCCGTGAATCTCTATAGTGTACATACTGTATTTTATTTTATTGTATTTTACTTTTTTTTTAATTACTTGTCTTATGTTGGTTTCTCACACCATAGGTCTGGAGGAAACGAAATTTCAATCCTCTGTGTGTCCTCTACATATAGCAGAATTGACAGTAAAGTTGACTTTGACTTTGACTTAATGAGAAATCCAGAGCAGAAGCAGTGGAGACGTCACTGCAAACGCTGGATTCAAAGTCCCAGAATGCAATGCAGCTATATGACTCGGCTCGCGTGATGGTGTTGGCATGAAGCTTTGGAAGCTGATCTGTGACTAAAGTACTAAAGCTCTGCTGCATCGCTGTCTTTAGGTAGAGATGAAGCGAGGGCTAAGTCCCGCAGCACCACTATGGTATCTCAGGAATGTCGTTAAACCAAAGTGAAAATAGAGTAACATGTTGATGAAAGAAATGTAAAGTAAAAAAATCTTTTCCCAGAAATCTTTTCCCAGAATTCCACACGGACTTCCTGATCACGCTGGAAAACACAAATAATTTCAGGCGAAATGACAGAATTTGTTTTCAGTGCAGAACAGTGAGAATAAAGCGCTTGTTTTTTTCTGGCGTTGCTGATCTGTACTTAATGTTTGCACAGTGTTGTGCAGTATATTGTGCAGTGTTCTGAATAGCTTTTTGTCTGTGTTTATTGTGTTGCTTGTCGTTTGGATCCTTGTCGTCTTCACCCTCTGCTGTCTTGGGTTGAATTTAGCGCCGTGATTTCGTTCCTCACTCAGCACTCAGCTGTGATGTAAAAGAAGTGACATTAAAGTGCAACTTCTCTTAATCTTTTAATATCCGACTTATTACGTGTGTGTTCCTGCCTCGGTTTCGGCTCGGCACCGCGCCCTGCTGTTCAGGTTGGACAGGTTCCGGTGGATTTTTTTCCTCTGTGGTTTCTTAATATAAAGCTGAGAGCTTTTGTGTGCAGCTGTCAGTCCGAGTCTGGGAATTTATCAGACAGCAGATCACAGGTAAGCGTTAACCACATCATCTAACATCAAAGTGCAGGTAATAAATGAACACTTCACTGTTGATCAGGTATGATGTTTATATCCTTAAAGCAAAGCTTATAACACTGTTTTCTTTCTTCAAAATGTCATTTTCAGCCTTTTCTCTTTTCAGTGCTTGTTCAGTTGTAAAGGGCGTCTTGAAAAGAGAAAAGGTGAAAGATGAAAATATCAGTGCTTAAAATAAGAAAAAAGTAAAGTCAACAAAAATCTAAAGACTTGATTCATTAGAACCTCAGTGTCTTCGCTTTTTGCTAATATCCATACATTTTCCACAATGTTTCCTGAATTTCCATTTGCCTTAAATTTACTTGTTACTAGGTTTCATGTTGAGTAGCAAACATTTGCTGAACCCATCACCGGTCACAACAAAAGGCAATTTACAGTGAAAAAAAGAGAAGAAGAAAAATTGGAAGCTTCACTTACAGCAACCTTTTTCAAAACAAATTTTGAAAGAAAAAAAAAAACACACACTTTTTTCCATACCTGATTATCTGTATCACAGCAATTACCAGCAATTATGTCTTTATGTAGTTAATTTTGTCATTATGCATTATGTATTTCTGAATATTTCTGTTCTCTGTTGATGTTGAATTATCTTTCTCTTAAAAGCACACATACAGTGTAATTTATTATTATTTTTTAGATTTGTCCAATAAAAGAAAAATTTGGTTTTATCACTGCTGAAAAAACCATGCTGAAAAAAGTGCAAACTGGAAATCAGAATGTACTACTGATTTATTTAGTAACTGTGTGTGTGCTGAATATTCAGTATATCATGTAACTGATTATCAGAAGGATGCTGAATTGGTGTGAATTAAGAGAACAATCTGAAATGAATTTATATGTTAATTAGTTTGAAAGAAAACAGATCTGTAAAATACAGTTTACTTAAGCGATCTCGCACAAGGAAGAGTGAGGTTGTGCTGTAGCTAATCACAGCTGTGCTGATATTCAGTAAAACCACATGATTGTGAGTGCAATATAGTTTTTATGCAACAGTTCTCTAAACAAGAAATGAACATAGAGTAACTGAAATTTCAGACACAATACGTTCTCTGAAAAAAAAAAAGGGTAAATATTCGCTCCGCAAATGGAAATACATCCTGAAGAAGCTGCTCTCACTGATAGCCTGAAAACGTATTGTTCGCCGTGTCCGCTGATGATGTCACTAACTCTACTGTAGTAACCGTTTCTGTGGCTGTTGCTAGAATTTTGCTTGGCGAACACAGAAGAGCGAAGTGATAGACACAGTGAAACATCTCAGCACATTTACGCTAAACATAAGCACTCTTAACATATTAGCATGTTAGCATATTTTCTGCATGTGGTTGATAGACAAATGGACAATCATGCAGAATGTCCAAGTGTTACAGTGTGTTATATCTGTCACGCTATTGTACATAAATCATCAAATTGAGAAAAGAAATGAACTCAAAAATTGAGTTTGAATGGAGAGGATGCGGAAAAAATTGTCAAATTGTCACTTTATTAATTAATTTATTCTAGTTTTTATGAAGTAACAAAAAATGGACAAAAATTCTGTCACATTTCGAGGCTGTGAGAGAAGTAACATATGGGAAATAACCTAAAAATGGCTAAGAGTAGTACACAATAACTAAAGGTCTAAGACTTAACACTTAAGATGGCTGATGTGATGCTCACACTCGACACGTGTAGCATTAGCTGGTGTCTGTTTTGGTTTTGATGGAAAGAAGTTGGTGTTTGATCTTCATTTCCTGGACGCGTGGAATAAAATCAGTCCACCTCAGACAGGTATCGTTTGTGTGTTTTAGCCGCAGAAATGACGAGCAAGATGGTGATTAAGCAGCCGCAGCCGGTGATGGAGTCCAGAGACTCTGACGAGTGGAACTCCAGGATCTGCGACTGCTGCGACGACAAGGCCGAGTGTAAGTGACACGCAGCGCTGTTTTTTATCTAATACGTAACGAATAAAACACTTCAGGACATGCTGTTACAGGAAAATAATCAGCGACATGGTGGTGTGATGCGACCCGACGTGAATGATTTTCCCTTAACCACACATCCTGAAGTGTTTTATTCCTCTTATACTGCCTAATGAACAACACATCATACTTTTTATCCGTTTAAAGTTGTGGAATGTCGGTGAAACAAGTTACTTCCTGGTTTCACTTGCGCTATAGCAGCTATAAACAATCTTTCCCTCACCAGCCTCTCTTTATCCTCTTTCAGGAAGTTAATAAGACAAAAAAAAAAAACCCGCAGCTTATCATGTTACAGAGAAATCACAAAGCGTAAACTCCTCTGTCCTGAAGACGTCAGAAATCTTTACAGCTTTACCTCTGACTGTTACAAAGCGCTGACACTGGAGACTCCTTCCATCAATGTTACATTTACAGAATACTTCACTGTATCAGCAATTTTATAATCTGTTTATTATTAGTGGAGCGTCCGCTGTACACGTCCCTGTGAACGAGCTGTTACTATAGAAACGATAATGTATCAGAACGAGAGCATTAATTATAAATAAACCTGTGATCTGCAGCTGCACGACTGTCAGAGCTGCTGTTAGAGGAAACTAATCAACACCTGACGACCAATCAGAATCCAGAATTCAACAGCGCTGTGGTTTTACAGTTTATTATAGCGCATGTGTACTCTATTTATGAGGACAAAATGACAGAACATCGTGAAACAAATATGTTATGATTAACATCCCACTAATGTGGGGACATTTTTCATGTGTTTCTTATAAGGAAGACTTTTTTTTTGTAATGAAAAGCAACTTGATGACAAACACCTACATACTTTGGTTACATCGATACGACAGAGTGCATGTGAATGTCAGCATGTTGGAATGTGGTTTCTATACAGCTTAAGGGGTGTGTGTGTGTGTGTTTTCAGGTTGTCTTGTGTTTTGGTGCTGCCCATGTTTCGCCTGCAAGAAGACAAAAGAATATGGCCAGTGTTTGTGTCTCCCCCTGCTGGACCTGTGTGGTATCGTCTCACCTGCCACATGGGCCATGAGGGTGTCGATGCGTCACCGTTACGGCATCAAGGTGTGCACAATCACTACATTTCATCAGATAAACATTATTTCATGGCCAAATGATATTGCTCAACATAGAAGCACTGTGATTTCTGTGATTTTTTGTCTGTGACTTTGTACCTACTTCCTTCTTTGTCATTTTAACTGACATACTTTATAGTTATTTTATATTTAACTTTGTTATTTGTACTTTACCTTTGGTAACTATATTTCATTATGGACTTAAGAAGTTTTTTGAAGAAACTCTCTGGCCAAAAATGAAATGTACTGCAAGTTCTATAAGAGAGCAAATGACATTTGACCAGCCTATGAAGAAAGGGGAGGGTGATATGACACAAATATAATAATATCATGATACTTTACTTCTCACAAGTCATTACTACGACACACGATATGTATCAGGATCCAGTGAGCTCGCAAGCTGCCAGCAAAACAGGAGAAAACCTGAAAACCTGTAAAAGATTAATCTGATTCTGCTTTTGTGAAATCTGTAGAGTTTTTTTTAAGTTAAAATATTTAAAAATAAACACTAACAAAAGTGCAAACTTTAAAGTCTGTAAACAATTTTAATGTTTTACAATTTTAAAGATTCTGTATGAAATTTTACCTTCAAATCTGCTGCTTCCACTCAAAGTTTATAATATAGTTCAGTAGCTTGTCTGTGTTTACGTCATATAATTTCAATTCTAGCAATGGTTTGTTACACTAAAACCGTTACTACACTTACTACAGGCTGTCAGTCAGTCTGTGCGTTACCATGGCAACACGCAACGCTCTATCCAGCTGTGGCTTCTTTGCGAACTATTTCTCAGATTTTTTATTAATCAAATCAAAGTTGATGTGAAAATAAATTCAGTAAACAAGCTAAAGAAGCAGGATATATGTGTGTGTGTGTGTTTTTTTTTTTTTTTTACAGGGCACGCTCTGTAACGACTGTCTGATCGCCACGTGCTGTACGCCCTGCGCCTGGTGTCAGATGTCTCGCGAGATGAAATGTCGTGCAATTCCCATCACCCTGCTCAACGCCAGACCAAAGAACTGATCCTGATTCATCTGCGAGAAGAACATCCCCCATCCTGGATGAAGAAATAAGTGTGTTGTATAAATGTATATAAATATTTATATAAAGGTTATATTCAGCACAATGTTTAACCGCATGACCTTACTATTGCTAATAATTCAGAGTTCTGTGAACTTTACTTACATGTGTTGCATATATATTTTAGTTGTATAATTAATATTGTAGTCAAAATAAAATGTATGAATGTATTCTTCTGTTAATGCCTGAGAGGTCCCTGTTTCTGCTTTTTCCACAGTTTGGAACTGAAATGGACTTCATTAGGATTATATGTCATAAATCGACACAGAATAGACCATAATAATTAATTGTAGGGAAAAATTAATACAGTTTGCAAAATTATTTATGAATAAAAAAATTTACAAATTGTGTTTGCATGAGTATTCACACCCTGTTCGTGAGAAATCCCTGAATTAGTGCTGATGCAATCCATCACCATCAGCAAGTCACACAGTTATCTGCATGGAATCGAGGTGTGTGCAGTTAAAGAGTCATGTGATATCAATATAAATATTAAATACACTTATTCCAGGAAGAACCCAGGAGAACTTACCAAACATCATGAAGTATCAAGAAGACCAGCGAGCTATCGAAAAAAGTCTTCTGGAAAAGCAACCAGGAAACTTTGAACATCCTGCAAAGTGGCATTAAATAATTAATTAATAAAATGAAAGAATATGGCACGACTGCGACTCTGCCTATAGGAGGCTGTCCACTGAAGATCAGACACCCAGTAAAGAGGGGGTTAATTGGAGAACCAATCAAGAGGCCAAGGGAAATGCTCAACATCATGCTACCACCACCATGCTTCACAGATATATATATGTATATGGTGTGCAGTTATCTTCTTATGGTATAAAAGAGAAAATCCTAAACATTTTCTAAAACCTTCACGGGGTTTAAATACGTAAATGTTTATTTTGTGTTGCACGATGCATTGCTGAATTCTGAATTCTGATTGGTCGTCAGGTGTCGATTAATTTTCTATAACAGCAGCTCTGACAGGAGTGCAGCTGCAGATCACAGGTTTACATTAATGCTCTCATTCAACAAATTTAAATGTAACTAAAGATGGATAAAAAGTACATGTCATTCTCTAATAAGTTAAAATTGTAATCTATTGTAAATTGCTGTAGTATAAGTGAAATAAACCTTCAGGATGTGTTGTTACAGAACAATGATAATTATTCCATGCATAATGATTTTAATGATGTGTTACGGTATTAGCCTCCGGCGTAAACATGTCAAATTGATTTCCTTGCTTTAAATGTTGCGAGAGTCATCAATGGTAGCGTTTTAATGCGTTGTTAGCCATGTTTCTCTGCAAACGTTAACTACGCATGTTAGAAATGTTTAGAAGTGTGTAATAAACTACAGGTTACAGTGAATTAAGGACACTTTTCTGAGCTAACTATTCTATAACTATGACTACTGTCACCTGGAATGAATAAAGACACCCAAAAATCTTTACACTTTACTCCCTGGATATCCGCTGACCTGACAAGCTCACAGTCAACAGTCGAAATGTCGAACAGGGATGAGATCACTGAGATCATTAAGCTCCTCGATATAAAAGAAAAGAAAGCTTTTTCAGCCACATCACAATCAAGCAATTAGTCAAGGAATGTTCAGGTTCTTCTACATTTAGACGTCCATCACGTGGTGTGTGTGCATGAGTTTGAGACCCATTTCATGTGTAATGAGGAAGAGAACGCAGCATTCGACTAACCCAGGTAAGACCAACAGCTAATCAACTTATTTATTAAATTACACATTTGATAACAGCTGTAAATAAATGAATAAACATCTCCGAGGAGCTAATTATCTTTGATGAGATCATAATGACCATCATCTCAACAAATCATCTGAGAAGATTTCTCACATCTTCTTATCTTGCGAGCTTTGAAATAGGTTTTAGATTTTAAATTGATTTTAAATAGCCTGAAATGCAGAATGTTTGCTCTAAATATGTTTTAGATTTTAAATAGCCCAGTGGTTAAGGATCTGTGACTAAATAGTTGCTTTGGATTAAAAGCATCTGCAAATTAAATGTATGATATTTACTTTTTTTTTTTTTTGCTGAATATTCATTAGTTCTCAAGGGATAAATCGAAATTTTGTGATTTGATTTAAATGCTTAAGACAATTTTAATTGCTCAGAATGGACATTTGATGCTTTTTCTTTCTAATCAAAATCATTTTGTTTTCTGAAAACACACTTCACTGAAAACAACAAACCGGATGAACAGGTTGAAATAATCCAGGCTTGCTCTTCTGCCTGTCATTCCGTTTCTCCGTCACTGCCCTAGGACAGATCTTTACAGTTGATACAAATCCAGTGGTTGTGCTATAAGTGTTTACACAAGAAAAGAAGATAAAGGACAAGCGCGAACATCAGACTTTTGGTTCGCTCAGAGTCAAAATGACCAAAGCATGGTCTCTGTGGCATAAAAATCACTGGCTTTCATGTCTGTCAGAGAACCTGAGCTGAGCGTCATGGCCACCTCAGCTGTAGTGATCCAGCAGCAGCAGCCGATGGCGGTGCCGAGGGTCACGGCGTGGACTTCAGGACTGTGCCACTGCTGCCAGGACATAAACTCATGTGAGTGGAAACCATTAAATACATCCATACTGAAGAGTCCAGAGGTCCGACTACTGTTGTCTTTTAATCAGCTATCACAATGCAAGCTGCTCTTTAATAAAAGTGCTCCTATTGGCACAAAGCAGGTCATATATGGAAATAGAGGTGTGTCTTTCAGTCACTATTTGTATAGAAATATAGGCGTATCCTTGAGCTCATATGTGAAAATGTGGGCAAGTGCATACTGTATGGGCATGTCTCTGTGGTCATATATGGAAATGTGGGTGTGTCTTTCAGTTCATCTATGGAAATGTAGCCATGTCTTTAAGGTTATGGAAATGTGGGTGTATTTTTATGTTCATATGGACATTTGGGCAGAGCGCTCCTACTGGCTCAAAGCAGGTCGTATATAGAGTCCATATGTGTATAGAAATGTAGGCGTATCCTCGAGCTCATATATGGAAATATGTACATGTCTTTAAGTCCATATATGGAAATATGTACATGTCTTTAAGTCAGTCCATACGGGAAAATGTGACCGTTTGCTTAAACAACAACTGAAAATCCACAAAAACAGTTTAGAAGATTTTTTTTTTTGTCTGAAAACTGAAAACAAACTGTATAAATATAGATTTTTATAATATCTAGAGCTTAAATGGGGGTTTAATGAATTATTAATAACATTAGCCTCTCTTTCAGGCTGTTATGCTTTCTGGTGTTTTCCCTGCTTCATGTGCAGCACCTCGCGTAAGTTCGGCGAGAGTTTGTGCCTCCCTCTCGTGGATCTGTTAGGCCCCGCGATCGTGGCGGCTACCGGCGTCGGGGTCTGTATTCCTCCCGTCACTCTGTCCATGAGGGTGGCCTTACGGTACAAATACCAAATCCCGGTGAGCTCCCTGGTTCATAAACAGCAGGGTACAAGTACTGTAAAACACAAAGTACAAGAGAGAGATTCATGGGGATTTACAGGATAGAAGTGAAAATAAATCTATGAAACGAGTTTGGATGGCTGTCATGCCATGAAATGAATCTAAAGATAGATAGGTGCTGAATTCATGACACGTCCAAATGTGTTTGTTTTTTCCAGGAAATGAAGCAACACAGTGCAAGAATTTAGTTATGCTGCGAGAGACACTGCTAGAATATGACGTCAAACCAATCATTCGACCAAAAGTATAAACAAACAAACAAACAAACAAATAAATATAATAACAATTTTAAAAAAAAACTCACTCACCATTCAAACCGTTAACGTAGTTGCTAAGCAACTGGGAAACATGGCCTTACGCATTTACGCATTTAATTTAATGATTCCTGGATAATGATTTAGCTAGTTTAAATAATGTGATAAGGTGATAAATCTGTCGGAAATATGAACATTTCTCTCAGATGTGTTAAGAAATAGGAACGTAAAGACTTCATATAGCTTAAGCGGCACTGTAATTACACTTAGCATCGACTGCTAAACACAGCCGTGGCGCCATTTTGAAGACAAATCAATTCAAGGATAACGCAGTTGTTCTTACTGTTCCTTTAAGAGAACTCTGTGTGTGTGTGTGTGTGTGTGTTTTAGGGCAGTCTGTGTGAAGACATCCTGATCTCCTGTTTCTGCGTCTGTTGCTCGTGGTGTCAGATGCACCGGGAGATAATACACCGTAAACAGACAGCGGCGGTGATCAGCGCTCAGCCCGTGGCCTTCAACACCATCGCCGCCACCGTGCCTATAGTATAACGCATGACACACACTGAGGAAATCAGCGCTCAGCTTCCTCCTGATCTTCTGCCTCAGTTTTTACTAAACAAGCTGTACAGCTACGTAGTCATGTCTTTAAGTCAGTCTTTCCATTTTATAGCAACACAACCAAGGTTTAAAATCCAAATCTTCTCTTCATCTCAGTCATGATCAGTGAACAAACTCTGAGCTCGGGTTCCTTCTGATCTCACACCTAATGTACCTAATGTCACCTTTCTGCTTTAGAGTTGTTGCTGTTGTTGTTGCTTTTTTTTTTTTTTTTTTAAATTTGTCATTTAAGAAGATTTTTAGTTTACTCCAAAATGGTTCACTTTAACCTGAACAGAACAAACAAAATTAGGACAATAAAGTGAGTCAAGAAAAGAACACAATTTTAACAAATTTAAAAAAAAAAAAAAAAAAAAAAAAAAAAAAAAAAAAAAAAAAAAAAAAAAAAAAAAAAAAAAAAAAAAAAAAAAAAAAAAAAAAAAAAAAAAAAAAAAAAAAAAAAAAAAAAAAAAAAAAATTCCAGTAATCCACAACTGAAATACGTGAACATGAACAGAAGGTTGGTGTAAATGAAATTCTGAAAAATAACATCAAGGGAAAAGAAATCTCAATCTAAATAATTAACTGGAGTAAGTTTCTGATAGACTCTTAAAAGGAATCTTCAGAATGAAGCCAGAAGAACAGAAGAAGAACCATTTTGGTTCCTGAAGAACCATCTCATTGAGAACAAATCACAAATCACAGAGAACAAAAATGTATAAGTTTTAAAATAGAATTTTAAAAAATGTAAACTGCAGCAGTAAACTATAGCTTATGTCAGAGGTTTTATGTCTCTTTGTCAAATTAAAGTCAAAAACTTTTTTTTTTTGCTCTGGCCTATTCATATTTAGCATTTATTTTGTTTATTTTTATTTTCTTTATTCACAGAAATCTCACGATTGTAAACTGCATCATTAACTTTTTTTTAATCATCAATAATTTTATTCTTTTAATTTTTTATGCAAGATCATTTTGGACTCAAAAGGTGTTGTAGCCTATAAATAAAGATTATTGATTATTATTATTCTGTGTTATTAGGTGTGTGTTTGTGTCTGTCTCTCTTCCTCCCTGTCTGTCTCTCTGAAGTCCAGGCCGTATGTATGGTGATGATTAGGCTTTTCCTGGATCGTTTCCTGGGATCATTAAACTTTCCTCTAATGGGCTTTTTTGCATAAACGACAGGAAAGCGTGTGATTATAGAAAAAGACACACAGTGGTCCTGATCAGTTCAGTAAACAGGATGATGCAATCAGGAAAAGATCCATGATTATCTCATTTCGTCTTCTGTTGTTCAGTAATGTCGTCCTGAATGTCACTTCTGTGTCTCTTGCAGATTTTTCTCCGTTATTCAGACGCATATGAATACACCGAGCAATATCACACTATCAAATAAAAATCAAATAAAAACCTCAGTATGATGATTTCAAAATAAATATTTTGGAGGAAAAAAAAAATTCTGTGGTCAGCAATATTTTCTAATAAGAGAAGATGTAATGTGATGTGTGACCAGTAGATGGAGCAACACACACACACACACACACACACACACACACACACACACACACACACACACACACACACAGAGTTCACACTTCCTGTGATGGCTTTCTCAAGCACCTCAGACAGATCTGAGCTGAAAAATAAAGATGTATAGAAGTTCCTGTAGAGCTGAAGAGTTATTATTGCTTTTAAATTCTTTTAAACGCTTTCCAGATTATGAAAAGCAGACAGGAAAAAAAATCAGACAGATTGACTGAGAGATGGACGATTGGACGAAGAGATAGACTGATGGACAAATAGATGGATAAAATGACAGAGAAATGGATGGATCAACAGATAAATGAACTGATGGAAAGCTGGATCCATCAGCTGAGAGATGGAAGGGATAAAAAAAAGAAATGGACAGATAGATTGACTGAGAGATTATAACCTTAAAAGATGGATGTTTTGAGTTGGTCAGTGAATGGAATGACACACAGCTGGATGGACAGATCGATGAAGAGATGGACAAGGAGATGGATGAACAGGGAAATGGACAGATCAGTGAAGTGAAGGACATATGAAAAAGAGGAATAAATTGATGAAGAAATAGACAGATGGACAAACTGACAGATTTTGAGGGAGAGATGAACAGACTGACACAGAATGGATGGATGGACAAGGGGTGGACGAATGGATGGATAGATGGATGGAGAGATGGACAGTTGATGCAGAGAATTGGATTGAAAGAGGGATGCACAGATTGACAGATAGATGGACAGAGATGGATAAATGGAAAGATGGACAGATTGACAGGTAGATGGACAGAGATGGATAAATGTAAAGATGGACAGATTGACACATAGATGGACGGAGAGATGAAAAAATGGAAAGATAGACAGAGAAATGGACAGAGAATGAAAGATGGGCACATGGACAGAGAGATGAACAAAGACCTGAATGGAAAGAGCTGAAAGGAAAGAGAGATGGACAGAGAATGAAAGATGAATGGATAGATAGAGACAAATAGCTGGACAGATGGATGAAAGCTAACACCTTGAGAGAAAGATGGACAGAGAGCTGGGCGGATGGAAAGAGAGATGGATAGAGACTGAACAATGGATTAAAGGATGGATAGACAGATTTTGATGGTCAGAGAGATATGCTGAAAGATGGATAGATGGTTGGATGGATGGAATGGACAGAGATTGAATGATGGATGGATAGACAGAGAATGGACCAACAGATGGATGAAAGTAAAATGGACAGAAACATGGACAGAGAGATGAACAGATAGATGAAAGCAAACACTTCAGTTGAAAGATGGACAGAGAGATAGACAAAGACTGAAAGATGGATAGATAGATAGAAAGAGAGATGGACAGATGGATGAAGATGAATGGCTCGACTGAAAGATGGACAGAGAGATGGACAGAGAGAGCGATAAAATGCGAGCAGGAGACAGAGGAGCTAAAGCTGATTGAGAGAGCATTAGGCACTAATGTATGCTTCTAATGACTCATTATCTCATTATCAATCTTTCTCTCACTCATCTTTTTCTTTTCTCTCTCTCCCTCTCTCCCTCTCTCTCTCTATCTCTCTCAAACCTCCCAATCGACCAGCGATGATGGGAATAGCAATTAGGACGTTGGGCTGCCAAATGGTTATTTTAATTAGCTTTCCTTAAGAGAGAAGAGAAGAAGGAGAGCAAGTGAGTAAGAGAGAGAGAGAGAGAGAGAGAGAGAGAGAGAGAGAGAGAGAGAGAGACTGATGTCCTTAATAAGTGTCTGAGATGAGCAGGTCATTAGACCTTCTACACGGATTGATGATTGAACATTCCTGCAGGTCACACACACTTATTACGGCGGCCCACTCAGCGTTAATAGAACTCGCCGATTTGTGTTAAACACAAAGAAATTAAAACTAAAAACCAATTACTGCCTTTTTTTCTCTGCTTGTTAAACCAGCAGCTGAACAAAGAGACAGGAAGGACGTCTGTGGACACAAGACATGGACCAACATTTATCTCTGGAGCTTTTTAAGTAGCTTCTGTTTCTCTAATCACCGCCATTACCATATTTAATGCTAACTTCCACTAGCACAGCTACGGGATTTCAACGTTGTGTAGCGGCATGCTAACAACAGCTGCAATGTAGTGCACGTTACCAGTTATACATACTGATACATATTTATTATATGCATTTTTTATTTTAAGTAAGATTTTAAGTTTAGGTTAGAAGAACGTGTCAGGTTTTCTGGGCGTTCAGATAAAATAACATTTATAAACGTTCCCACAACGTTTCTGCAACATTTGTATTTGTAGGAATGGTTTTTCAGTGTTACAGTTTTAGGCAGAACTTAAATTAAATTTTCTGGGTGTTTAGATAACAGCCTAAAATAACGTTTATAAACGTTTCAACATTTTCGGCAATGTTTTGGTTTGTAGGATAGGTTTTTTTTTTAAAGTTACAGTTCCTTGTAACTTGTCAACTTTCTGGGTGTTCAGACAACTTAAAATAACGTTTATAAACATTAAAACAACATTTATGCAACATTTCTGGTTGTAGGAACATTTTTTGCATATTGCAATTCTAGGACGTTTTCTTGTTCAGGCAACAATTTAAAATAAGATTTATAAACCTTCTGGTAACATTTTTGGTTGTAGGAAGTTTTTTTTTAATGTTACAGTTCTTGGATGAACAAAAGTTCAAGTTGAACAACTTGTCAAGTTTTCTGGGTGTTCAGACAACAACATTTACAAATCTTCCTACAACATTTTCGGTTCTAAGAACATTTTTTGAATGTTTTTTGTAGTTCTAGGAAGAATGTTCAGCTTTTTCTGTTCTGACAAAACCTTAAAATAACGTTTATAAACATTCCCGCAACATTTCGGCAACATTTTTGGTCTAGGAAGAACATTCAATTTGTCAGATTTTCTGAGTGTTCCTGCAACATTTTGGCAACGTTTTATTAACGTTACTGTTAATAAGGAAGAACATTTTACTTGTCGAGTTTTCTGAGTGTTTGGACAGTGATTTACAATAACATTTATAAATGTTCCTGCAACATTTCTTTAACATTTTAGGTTGTAGGAAAGTTTTTTGAACAATTTTTGTAGAATGTTTTTAAATGTTTTGAACAGTTTTAGGAAGAATGTCAAGGTTTCTGGTTGTTCGGACAACGTCTTAACCTTTATAAACGTTCCTACAACATTGCTGCAATATTTTTGTTTGTACAAACATTAACACTCACATTCTCGTAACATTAGATTTTGCCAAATTGAGAATATGTAATACTATTAATACTAACTGCAGATGTTTTTAGAACATTGCAGGAACGTAATTTCTAACTTTATTTCTGAATTTGTTAAACGCTTACTGAACGTTTTAATAACGTTAGCTGGGGCTTAGCTTCCTGAGACAGCGCTGTTAGCATGTTTCTCATCTGGGATTTGACTATGATTTGGTGTTTTCTTATAACTGGTGTTTAGGTGATGTTAAATATTAAGCAAGTGATTTCATTCCATATGCAATGCTCCAATACAGTTACCATGGTTACGAAAGGAGAAAGACATAAACGGCCCATTCGTGTCCTAATCATAACTTCAAAAAAAAAAAAAAAAAGTTGAACATTTCACTGCTAGCTACAACGTTCTCACAACTTTAAGCACTCGGACAGTGTGTGTATCACATGTTCGCCTTTCTATCTTTTTAAATTTATAGACGATCCAGCATAGCTAGCCTAGCATAAAAAAACCCTAACAAACATGTATATTAATATTATGCTAATGTGAAACTTCTAACATAAGTGCTGTAGCTGGGGGGCAAAAAAAATGTGTCAAAGCCAGAATAAATTGCTTCATATTAATAATATCTATCGCAATAATATGTCTAAATGTGTGTGTGTGTGTGTGTGTGAGAGAGAGAGAGAGAGAGAGAGAGAGAGAGAAGGAGGGAGAGAGAGAACAATGGAGAGCTAGTGATTGTACATCATTAGCCTTTATGCTTAAATAATGACATGGTTCAATGTGCCTGTCTCTCATGCTGTCCTTTTTTCTTCTCTCTCTCTCTCTCTCTCTCTCTCTCTGTCTCTCTCTCTCTCTCTATTTCTATCTACCCCCCCACCCCGTTTGTCATGAAGTGTCCTGAGGTTATGATTGTTATGATTTATATGAGTCTGCTCTGAGATCTCTCTCTCTCTCTCTCTCTCTCTCTCTCTCTCTCTGTTCTCCTCTGTCTTCATCTCACTTCATCTCTCTCGTTCCTCCTCTCTCCTCTGATCATTTATACTTGCATCCCCTTAGGCCGATTCCAAGAGTAATAATGAAAGAGATTTAACCCTTCTGTGCTCCATCACTCTGACCCAACACACTATTTCTCTCTCTTCACACAAACATTTATAATTAAAGGTGTGAGGATGAATGAAATAATTCTACAGTTGAAGAATAAAACACGCCAGCGTGTGCTGTTATAGGAAAATAATCAACGATGGCGTGGTGGGATGCAGCGGAGTTACAGTTACCACCCTGAAGTTGATTATTTTCCTATAAAAGCATGTCCTGAAGTGGTTTATTCCTCTTATACCACAGCAATCTGCCAACAATTCTCATTTCTGATTTATTAATGAAGGACACAGCATGCTTTTTACCCGTTTATAGTTACATTTAATGTTCGTGAAACAAGTGAGTTCCTGTTCTCACTTACGTTATAGCAGCTATAAACATTTGTTCCCTCACCAGCCTCTTTTTTTCTCTCTCTTGAAGTTAATAAGACAAATAAAAGCAGCTTGTGATGTTAATGAGAAACTGCAAAGAAGCGAAACTCCTCTGTCCTGAAGATATCTGAAAACATAAAGTTACAGCTTTAGCGCTGACACTGGAGACTCCTTCCATAGATGCTAAATAAACATCTCCTTACCCTGTAGGAAAGTTCACCATATCAACAGTTACACACGTTTATGTCAAGCGTGCGCTGTACAGAAAGGATGATGTATTCGAACGAGTGTGTTACTGGGCCGTGTCAGACCTGATCTGTGTAGAACTGAGAACATCTCGATTTAAATGTCGCTGTGGGTGAAATCGAGGCTCCGTGTTGTGCGTGGACGTAGAAGATAAACGGGTCGCCTTGTCGCTTGACGGTGTGAACGTTGGAGAAGACCACAGATCTCAACTCACAACTCCAGAAGTCTTTTACGATATAAGATTTTAGTCAGTGAAAAAAAAAATCTGGTTAAAAACAAAAAAAACCCATTAAAAAAGCGTTAGAAGATCAGCAGAAATTGTAAATAACGGCAAATAAGTTTGGATTTGGAGGATGAGTGGATGCACAGCCACCACAATAATCATAACCATTTGTTTTTTCAGCATCTCCATCCACATCACCATCCACATCTACATCCACCTCTCCATCCTCATCTCTATCCTCATTTCCATACACATCTCCATCCACATCTCCATCCACCTCTCCATCCTCATGTCTATCCATATCTCCATCCACATCT